>OU898283.1:21442248-22042248 GCA_918026665.1 Diabrotica balteata | reverse complement strand
TACAGTGAAGCGGTATTTCAAGAAGCGCTCTCAGACTCAATAGAAGGTATATCTATCAATGGAGAAGTTTTGAATAACTTACGTTTTGCAGACGATACAGTAATAATTACGGATAACAACAATGATTTACAGAACGTAATGCAACGCCTTAATAAACGCTGTCATGAGTACGGACTGAAGATAAATTGAAAGAAAACTAAATGCATGCTCATGACTAAATCTGCACATGCAAATATCCAATTGACTATTGAAGATACTGCAATTGAGAGTATTAATAACTATAAATACTTAGGAACATGGATAACATCCAAACCAAAGAAATTAAGACACGTATTGAAATAGCACGTACATCATTTATTAAACTTAAAAAGTTTCTTTGTTGTCGGGATATAAGGTTAGAACTACGCCTGAGAATGCTTCGATGTTACGTGTTCTCTACTCTTCTTTATGGTTTGGAAGCTTGGACACTAAAACAAGTTTATCTGAATAAGTTTGCCGCCTTTGAATTTTGGTGTTACAGAAGAATCCTACGAATATCATGGATTCAAAGAATGTCAAACATGGAAGTAACTAGAAGGATAGAAAATGAGGCGGAAATAATATTAACTATTAAAAGACGAAAACTTGAGTACTTGGGACATGTGATGAGAGGGCAAAAATACGCATTATTACAACTTATTATGCAGGGCAAAATCCGAGGAAAGCGAAATGTGGAAAGACGAAGAATATCCTGGCTTAAGAACGTAAAGGAATAATTTAAATACAGTAGTGCAGAACTTTTTAGAGCAGCAGTCAACAGAGTCCGCATAGCCATGATGATTTCCAACCTTCGATAGAAGATGGAACTTAAAGAAGAAGATTATACTTCTCATGTTTATTATTACCCGACATTTCGGGTAACAGCGAACATTTCGTGAAAATTTTTAATTGAGTTTTTTTATTATTAAAATTTATTTTTGATTATCCAATAACAAAAATTAATAGCTGTATTACTGTTAGCCACTCTGTAGTGGTTTTCGAGCTTTGAACATTTTTATATTTCAAATAAACAATTATTTTCCTTAAGTGTTCGCAATTACCCGTCGTTCCCCTACACTCAGTTCTCAAAATATAATAAACAAAATAAAAGTATAAGAAGTATAAAAACTTCCATTGTAATATTAGCCATTTTCAAATTCTTATAACCGACGTAAGTTTTGCTCATATAGTTTGGTTTATTTAATATAATAAATAGAAATAGAAATAGAAATAGAAATAGAAATATACTTTATTGTCACTGAAAATTATTGAACAATTTTATGGACAAAGCTAAAAAATAAATCAGTCAAATAGTACAAAAAGTATAAAACAAAAACAAATATAGTAAAAAACAGAATAACACAATTTTAAATTAGTAAAATTATTGTATAATCTACATAATTTGTACAGACAACAACAAATGAGACAAATTGTAGCCACTGCTTGAGACACCCAAATGTAATTATAAACAATACTAATTTTGTTTCTTTGTTATACATTAAGAAACTCGTCAACTGAATAATATGGTCTTTCTGAGAGATAGATTTTTGTCACCTTACGAAACTTAATGAAGGATGTTGCGGATTTAATTTCTCTTGGAAGGTGATTATAAAGTTTCTTTGCACGATATAGAATAGAATTCTTTACTAGCTGAGTGGACGGGATCGGCAAATAAACGTTACAATCCGAATTTCTAATGGAGTAGCCATGGTCAGGTCTATCGGGAAAAATGTTTAGATGCTTTCGAATCAAACAAACCGTTTCCAAAATAAATAAAGAGGGAAGCGTCAAAATTCCGTGATTTTTGAAGTAGGTCTTGCAATGAGTTGTTTGTTTGAGACCAAATAGATACCGGATTGCTCTTTTTTGCAACTTAAAAATAGTATCAAATTGGGCCGCTGTACTAGAACCCCAAAATGGAAGCCCATATCGAATATGGGACTCGAACAATGAGAAATATGCCATTTTGACAGAAGATAAATTTAGTTCCTTCGAAACAGATCTTATTGCAAAGCAAGCTGAGGCTAGTTTCTTCCTTAAGGAGTCAGTATGCAAGGACCATTTGAGATCACTGTCAATGAGAATACCTAGAAATTTCACAGAATTTACGATATTGATTTGGCTCTCATTCAAAAGCAAGGGTTGCATGACTCCTTTGTAAGATAATGCTACAGTCTTATCCACGTTAAAGCTAGGTAAGTTGGAGTCTGACCAAGCCTTGATTATAAGTAAATCATCGGTTATAATTGAATGAAGCGTTGAAATATCAGAGCTGCTCCAAGTAATACTTGTATCATCAGCAAATAGAAAAATTTTCCCTTTAATTTTCAAGTAAGTGATGTCATTAATGAAAAGTAAAAAAAGAATGGGACCTAATACTGAACCTTGCGGTACTCCACACTCAATATCTTTACAACTAGAGTCGGTGTCATTTATTCTAACCAATTGTTTCCTACCTACCAAGTAAGTTTTGAACCAGTTCAAAGACACACCCCGAATTCCGTAGAAAGTTAATTTTTTTAATAGAATGTCGTGATTTACGCAGTCAAAGGCTTTGGAATAGTCGCAGAAAACGGTGGCGGAGGAGAGGTTACTGTTTAGTGATAGATATACATCATGTAACACAGAAAATATGGCATCACTATTGCATTTATTAGACAAAAAGCCGAACTGATTTTGCGATAAAATATTATATTTAAGGAGAAAGGGCATAAGTCGAACTTTTATAAGTCTTTCAATAATTTTTGATAGTGCTGGTAACAAGGCAATAGGTCTATAGTTGCAGGCATCAGATTTTTCTCCACCTTTATGAAGAGGAATGACGATGGCAGTCTTTAGGCAGTTAGGGAATGTACCTTTTTCAAGGGAATCATTTACTAGCGAGACCATGACCTCCAAAACATTATGCGGTAGATTTGAGAAAATTTTAATAGATAATCCATCTGTAGGTACTACAGGACGATGTGCTTTTTATACTACGAATTGTTGAAATGAGTTCCGTCTTATCAACTGGTCTTAAACAGAAGGTATCAGCAATGTTTTTTGAATTAGAGAGATAGGAAACTGGATATTGTTGTGGCGAAATAGTTGAGGTTATATTTTTACTCACATTAACAAAGTAATCATTTAGATTTTCGGGGTTAGGAAAAGAAAAGGTTTGATCCGCTGTACTGGTTTTATTTCGAAAATCGTTTATTATTGACCAAGTTTCTTTTGAAATATTTTTGGAGCTTGTTAAGCGATTATGAAAGTAGGATTTTTTGGCTACTTTGAGTAGTTTTATAGCATTTTCTGTACTTGTTGATATAATCAGAGATGGGGATACTGTTATTAAATTTTTTAATATATAGCAGAGAAGGCATATTTTTCGCAGATATGCGAATGCCTTTGGTAATCCAAGGTTTGTTATGTTTTGGCCTGATGTTTAATAGAGGAAATGCTTTATTAAAAATAGATACAAGTCTATTTAGAAAATCACTAACATTACAGTCAATGTCCCCAGAAGAAAAACTCCAGTCAGAAGTCAAGCATGAATTATAGAATTTACGAAAGTTTTGAGTGGAAAAAATCCTACCTAATCGTCGGGTTTTTGAGTGAGGTGTTTGTAAACTGCTAAACTTGGTATATACTGCTTCATGATCAGAAAGCCCCCCACTAATAACTGTAGAATGGACGTCAGCGGGTGGAAAATCGGAAACCACATAATCAATTGTCGAGGATGATGTTTTTGAGATTCTTGTTGGAGAATTAACGTGCATTGTGAGACCATATGATTCAAAAATAGTTACCAAAGACAGTTGGGTCGCACAAACAGCAGCATAGTCAATATTAAAATCACCACATAAAATTTTTCTGCTTTTAATGGGCAGAATATCTAACACATTTAGCAGGCTCTGAAAAAATAGTTCAGTATCAGAGCTAGGTGATCTATAAATGCAAATAATGTATAGATTAAATTTCTTATTATAAATCAGAAAATTCAAAGTAGTTTTCCCCCAGCAAATAGTCATATTTCGAAACTGAAAAAAAATCATTGTTATTTGAAAGAATCAGAGTGCCACCATGAGCTGAACTTGGACGATCATACCTACCATAATAAAAATGATGACAATGTGCAAAGATCCAACGGATCTACCTACTGTATAAAATGGAGAGTCGCCGAAGCTTGTGAAAAATATTTCAATTTTTCAACTATTTACTAAACTTATTTTAATTTCAAATAAAAACGTATTTCATTAATCCTAGACACAGATAAAACTACAAATTTTACGTAAAGAAATAATAGGAATCCAAAATTTGCGACCAGAAAATACTACACTTCAAATAAATCCGTTACTATCAGTAATTAAGAAAATTGAAAGTATCTAATACCTAATAAATAGCATAATTGAATGAAATTACTTATATCTTTACAATTCTCATAGTTCAGATAAATAAATACCTACAAATTATTCTTCAGATTAACATTAAATGAATGAAACCAATAAAAATAAAAAATCCCTTTATTATTTTTATTTTGTCAAAGATCGATAACGTTCGGATAAAAACTAAAGTACACGATGTTGTACCTGTCCACAAACACCATTCGTACGATTTAAAATATAAATGCAAAACTACCACAAAACGATTGTATGTAATTTTTGAATTTTGGTAAAAATGGTTTGTTCCTATTGTCGTTAAAAGGTGTACTCTAAATTAGTTATCAACCACTTTGACGATAGATAGATATCCTTTCTTGACTTTAGATACATGATGTTGAACAAGGATTTTTTCATAACATGAACGCCGGCTCTGCCTCAGCCTTTTGTTAAAATGTAGAAGCAATTTAAGAAAAACCAAGGAATACATTGAATCGAAATAAAAAAAACAGCCCGCACACCTCGTATTGATTGCGCAGCGACAGCCCGGTGACATTCTTTATCAATACGTCATAGCTCATATTTCAAGTTCTCTTGCATCCGCCCTCAGAGCTACAAAGAAACTAACTTCTTTCGGTAGCGGTGGGTGGGCGGTCGAAGATGCGAACGAGTAGGGCGCCAATCCGGAACGGCAGTCGAGAGACGCTCACCAATCGGCGCAATCGTGTGCGTGACGAAATAGGCCCCTCCTACAGGCACTTGCAGCAGTTTTTCCAAATGTTTTTATTTATTACATTTGTACTCGCCGAGTGTACCGGTTGTGTGTGCACTTCCTCAGGTCGCGCAACAGAGTGTACCATCGGTGCGCGCTCACTGCCCCGCCCGTGACAGACAGACAAACAATACGAAAACCCTCACTATTACGACATCTCTCTGACTGTCTGGCCGTTTACGATTGTTCTGATACATTTACAAATATACATACAACAAATGGACTTGGGTGTTGAGTGTTAGGTGTTTGTCGATTAGTAGTTGTGCGTCGAGATGATGGACAATTCCGGTATGGACTCAGCAAGCGATCACAGTAGCCACGCGTCTTCCGGTTCACCCGCTGTTGCAATCAAGCAGTCTCCTTCGCCTCCGAACAACTTAGTTAACAGCCACAATCATAATCACAACCATCAAGTACACAGTCCGAGACAAGCAAGTCCTTTAGGCCCTCCAATGTCAATGGCACATCCGCTTTCGCCTCCACCGGTGACTTCAGCAAGTTTGGCTCGCAGCATGGCTCTTGGACACTTGCCACCCCCAGGTCTCGGACTTCTTAATTCTCTAGGAGTTCTTCACAACCCTCTGGACTTAATGGCTCATCATGCTCCACCACGTTCATACAACAGTCCTCCACCGATTTCTACTTCCGATCCAACGGCCAACGAGTGTAAGTTAGTTGATTATCGCGGACAAAAAGTGGCGGCTTTCATTATAGCGGGAGACACTATGTTATGTCTTCCTCAAGCATTCGAACTTTTCTTGAAGCATTTAGTGGGCGGTTTACACACAGTTTATACGAAGTTAAAACGTCTGGACATTGTACCCCTCGTCTGTAACGTCGAACAAGTTCGCATCCTGAGAGGACTGGGAGCGATCCAACCAGGTGTCAACAGATGCAAACTACTTTCTTGTAAGGACTTCGATACTCTTTACAGAGACTGTACAACAGCCAGGTATGTGTCTGACAAGTATTTTAACTATTTCGATATTTTCTTATAAGATTTAAATTAAATACGTCATATACATTCTCGGAATGATTGCTGTTTAACCCTCGAGCATAGGCATTTAGAGCAAACAATGCGTATGATGGATGCAGTCGATATACATATACTAACTGGGACAATTCTAACCCTCGCAATATCGTTGATGTAATTATAAAGGCAATGGAAATGAGGGGAAACTCAAGTGGAGTTGTTTCCCTTTTATAATCCAAATATAGGACTCCCGACAGTTATTCACTATATAATATTCTCGAATTCCGATTCTACAATCCGAGTAAAAACATTTAAACAAATCTTATATTACACAAAACTTTTTGTCTTTTAAAAAATTGTTTGTATAGAATCTAACGACCATAACCTTTCTTTTTCGACTGTAAATGGTAAAAGAACAAATAAAGTTGGTGTTATTAACACTTTGAAAGAATATAATTAATTGCATTATGATCGCTTTTATGCAAAGGTAAATTTGAGTAGTAAAGTTAGTACATTTAGTATATGATTATAAATAAGTATTTTAAAGTTAATAATTGTCTTTTCTGAATTTGTAATCCCAGAATCTTAATTACTTTTATAATTGATCTACTCTTAATTGTGGTATTGCTGGATTGCGACATATTTTGGTATCGAATATACCTACTTTTCTAGCATTATTTTACCGTTTTCCTTACATTACAGCCAATTAGATTTTTATTTTTGTGTAGCAATCTTAAATTATCCTTAAATTATGTAGTTTTCTTATAGTCAGCATTCTCGATTTGATTAACTATATCTATTTGATTAACTTATTTTAATAATTTTGTGATATATCTACATCTTTTGCACCTACATATTTTTTTGTGTTTCGGCAGACTTTTTCCCTGACTTTCTTGGCAGTTTAACTTTATTTTTATCATGCAATGAATTTTAGCGTCATGTATCTGTTTAATTTTTATTTTGGCATTATATACAATGTTGTCTCAGTTCTTTTCTCATGTTTTTATTAGTTAAATATATTTTTTTGAGATGGCATAACCTATCTTTAATAATACCCATCCTTTTTTCAGATGCTAGGTTTTTCTTTTAATTGATTTTTTGGTTTATTATTTCTGTTTGTATCTGGAAATTTTGCTGCATTTAGTTGATTTGTTAATTTGTCTTCCGAAATAGATGAAGTGTCCATAACTAATACTTACTTTTTTCTGCTGTTAGTTTAAAATTTTCAGTTCATTTCGGTTGAAATAAATGGACTTTTATTTCTTACACAGGCTTGAAGATTTTACTCTGGTTTAGATTGTGATTTCGTTGATTCTTTTAATGTTTTTTTCAATGATTCCGTTAAACATTTCTTTGCAAAGTTCTTCATTTTCATTTAATATTGTTTCTATGTAGGTACTTACATATCTGTTCAATATTAAAATCTTCTAAATGAAACTTTGCTATTTTTTATCTCTTTATATTATTATTAGGTTACCACAACCCTTGTTGTGGTTTTCTAAATATACCATCCTAGTTGTTTTTTTTTTCGTTTAATATCTTAAGGTAATGTTATAATTTTGTATTCTGACGACACTCTTATTAGATACTTTGGTATTTGATAACAAAAATGCTGGTTTTGTGGCTTTTTTCATCTTTTTGCTGCTTTAACAACAGCCTTTCTTACAAGAGAAAATAGAAGCGTATTCAACACTCATTGCTGGTTAAGTGTATCCTTTACATTGGAATTATGACCACCTATTTTCTTTATTACAAAATTTATTCTCGGTAATTTGGTGAATTAATAAAATATTTCATTATGTTTATTTTTTAACAAACTTTGACAAATTTATGAATACATGTTTGGAAAAACGTAATCAAGAAAACAATTGTCCACTACTAATGTTGTATCATTTAGCCTGTAAGTACCTATCATCTCTGTTATCGCCGTTATTTAAGTTTGTATAATATTTCTGTAATACCTAAATGTGAACAACTTGATTCTTCTACCGTTAAGTAAATGCTAAGTCTAGTTTGAAATATCTAGTTAGTATTTTTAGAGGATAAGTCACTATACTACTTATGATATTCATCCTGCTGCTTTTTTTTGCTTTTTCTAATATTTTCTCTGTGATTAGAGCAGCTCAGTCAGTCTTATTCCCTTGGGAAGTTTAGTACATCCAGTGACTTTATGTTAGATAAAACCTTCTTCTATCTTATTCGATCAGATTTGTACCAGATACCATGCAGCAATTTTGAGAATATATGGGATAAGTCTGGGAGAGACGAGACGCTTTTTTCTTACACAGATTACTTAAAAAATTGACTAGTTTATGATGCCATTTTTGGAAAAAATACTTAGTAGGTATAGCTTAGATATTTATTACAGCTGACATGTAATTTGAGGAATATAAACGTTATAGAAAGTAACATAAATACTTCTTATTGGAGCACCTATACCAATATGTAAGTCTAGATGTGTCATTGCTATCGGCAGAGTTGGGCTAATTTGAAACCCATAAAATAATGATGTTAACTGTTAACTTTTATCTTTTTATTAGCAATATTTCCACACGAGGCATGAACATTTTTAAATTTTGTCATAGCACCAGCGCTTGCAAATGCATTGAACCTAGTCATCTTTTCTGGCTGTTTTACTGCAATCTTTACAACAACCAATGCATTCATTTTCATTCAATTCTTTCTCCTATTTGCTGTCATCCTATACTAACATATGTGCAGTTATGTCATCATCAGACGAATCTAACTCATATTTTTTACATTGACGCCTTTTGTTTTGCTTCTTTGGAACTGTCTTCTTTTTTTGTTCTTGTTTCTTTATCTTCTTTACTTGAATTTAGCTGCATCAATTTTAGGTGTAGGCGATAACGTATCCAATACTTTTCAACATTAGACGTACCAGCTGCAGTTTCTTTATCAAGAACTAAAGTAATGTCTGCATATGAAGGACCTACTTGATATAAAATATTTAGATCTATTTCTATTTTACTTTGTTCTTCTACTACAGCTGAGGAGCTCTCATTTGTGGACAAAAAAAGCGTACTCTGGAATTTATCAGGATCAAAGCGTACAATTACTGTGGAAACAAATCCAGATGTTACATTTTTCACTCTTGCGGAGATTTTTCACGCATTTTCTAGCAACTTACCAAGCTGATAACGTGTTGGGTTATTTCTAATATATAGTTCTGACATCTCGAGTAAAAATCATCCTTTAAACTTTTGAAAAAAGCTCGGTTTTACTGCTGTACGAAATGCGTGGTATGACTGGATAAGCTCAATATTATAATTTCGATGTTGTTGGCGCATTCTAATACTTCCACGGATGCTGTATGATATGTAAAAGATATCTGTATTAACCTAGGCAGATTTTTATGACATTACAAACATTGCTCCAGATGGCATTCCATCCATGTATTCTTTTTTTCTATTTTTTTTTAAATAGAGTACGGTGGTAAAAATACACCCACGGCATTGCAGCAGTTTATCATACAAATATCTTCTGATGTAATAACAGGGACATTCTTGGATCCTTTAGACGCGAGTATATGTCCATGTCTGTCATTTAATTGTAAACTTACATGTCTCGACTACGTTGAAAATATGCCCCGGGTTATTTATTAATTACCTGGTATTGCTTAAAATGCTTTGCAGCAGACCGAAGTACTGTTTAACTACCTCCTGGTTTAATCCTGTAGCCTTGTCCATAGAAACTCATTCACCTCTTCGCACTGATATGTCTGGATGGTACTGTGCCGCAAAAGATTGCAACCAGTCAAAACCAGCTTTTTTGTTATTTCTATAGAATTTGTGAGTTGTATTAATTTTTTTGCGGTGTTTTAGGTTAGGTTTAGTTGTTTAATCTCAATAAAACCGATGAATAGATAAATAATCAAAAAAACTTACCCTTCGTCAAAACTCACACAACTTGAAAATACATGAAGGAAAATTTCACCAACAACATATTATGATTAATTAAAAAATCTCGGTTGTTTATGCATGCATGTCACAGTGACCATGCTCACAAGGTCTTTCGTTGACTAACTGTTAATAAATCGACACAGACATAGGCTCTGTTATATGACGTATGTCCAGTCTATACTGATGGCCCTTTGGATTGTGAACAATGTGTGGATTTCTTGATCAAATTTATTTTTCCGTTTCTTCCATGATTAAGCTGTTTCTAATTACGCTAACGGGTTCAGGTCTCCTAAAAATTATTTTTGCACCTCTTCTGCTTAATTGGTCGATAATTTCCTTCACATCTTTCAGTATGTTGCGGAATCCATAGAGAAATAATTAAATGTTTCTTGCTTAGTTCATTTAATTTCCCTAACCATTAATATACCACTTTGGAGCTGATCACATGTGATCTCATTGCTCTAATAGATTCCGATATATTTGATCCAAGTTTAACTGGGTACACATGCCAAATCGTCAGTTTCCAATTGAAAGTCGCTTGCATTTTGTTCAGACTTTCTGAGTTTTTATTTCTATGGTTCTACACTTCGCATCCAGTTCTTTCTGCTCTTCTTGATCAATCTGTGTAACACTTGGTGACATTAGTATTTAACGCATAAATGTTATATTTATCTAGTAAATTTATTCACAAATTTCATTGGCATTCGTCTGAAATATGGAAACAAATTCGAATAACTTTATATATTGTAAATCAGCCTTATCGATGTCAAGGCTGAACTGAGTTTTAAAGAATGTAAGTGAAACAGTAACCGAATGTGGATCGAAAAGAATCTACTCTTAATCCTTTATGTTTATTAAATCTTAATTGATGTGTTTATGCGTCCAGTTTCTCAGTCTCCAATGTGCACTCCACTATCAGGCCTATGAAACTAAGAAGTTATTTGATCCTTCAACGACCAGTCATCTACGTTTAAAGAAAGTAATTTTTGTGCTCCTAACCTCCTGTTGAATATTGGTATTAGTTGGAGGTGCCTCTACTGGTGCCACAGAATTGTTGTTAAAATTATTTCTTAGACAAATAGGTAACACTTTTTATAAGGCGGACACTTACAATTTAAAATTAAAATTCAAATAGAAATATACCATTACATTTTAAAAGATTTTTCGCCAAAGTATGTAATTATTAGGATTTTATTTAGGTGTAAAGTTGTTATGGTGTGTTGACAAATTGTTAATGATAAAGTACAAATTAAACTCAGAAACCGGTAGCATAAACACACTATTTAATAAAATAAAGGATTGTGGGTAGACACATTAATTAAAAATTGCATTTTTAAAATTTTTATTAACTATTAAATACATATCTAACTATGTACATAGAAATTATGAGAAATATTTATGCTGATTTTTTAGACGACTTTGGAAGAAATATATTTAGCTCCACCAATTTCTCTTTAGCATAATGTTTCACTCTAATTGTAATTCTGTATTATAATGCTAAGGTTGGCTTTTTACCTATAAAGAGTTCTTGTGATGATTCACCTGTGCATCTTCTAAACTAGATGGACAAATGAATAAATACTTCGTTTGATGGTCTTTGGTTAAATTATCAATTTCATATATTATTGATGATGTCCTAGGTGCTGTAGGTGTTATACAGTTGCGGTCACGGAATAGTTTACAGGTTCACGTATCTAGGAGCCCATTTTTTAAATTTTTACTTCGTTTAAACGCACCTTTTACGTCAAAGTGACGTTGCCAGTGTTGTACTAGCTAGAATAGGTAGATTAAAATTAAAATATCAAAATATTTTACAAAATGAAAAATATAGAAAACAGTTTTTTGAATAAAATGGATTATGATCTTAATAACGAAAATAAAGAAGTCTTTTTTTTAATATGCATTTTATTTTAAATCTATTTTATATTAAATAACGATAAACAATGATAAATAATAATTAATATTTGGTGGAAGCCCCATTCTTGTCAATACAATTTTGCAGTCTTCTGTTCATAGATAGCACCAATCCTCTCATGTTATAGTTAACAAGCTCTTCCCATGTCTGCTCAATTGCTTCCCATAATTCAATTCTATTCCGTGGTCTAAGGTTTCTTTCATTTAGTTTCTTTGTTAACTCTGCCCACACATTTTCGACGGGGTTAAAGTCTGCACTACGGGAAGGCCACGGAAGAACATTAACATCAGTTTCTTCTAGCCATTCTCGAACAATTCTACTCGTATGCACCGGGCAATTGTCATGTTGGAAGATAAAGTCGTTGTTGGGAAATCTCTGGATCACCGATGGCAACATTGTGTGCTCAATAATATGTTTGTAATATAATCCTGTTAACTTCTCCTCTACATGATAACAAACGCCCGGGCCTTCGGCACTTATCCATCCCCATACGTTGACAGAGAATCCTCCACTATTTCTTAAATGATGCGTATACTGTTCATCATACCTATGATTTCTCGGCCTATAAACTCTTATTCGACCATTATTATACGACTGAAATACTTTTTCATCGGAAAATACAACCCTAGACCAAAAATTCTCATCGCGGTTTATAAATTCATTACAAAATTCAACTCGTCTCCTCTTGTGATCCTCAGTCAAAAAAGGTTTCCGTGCAGCTACACAATTTAGCAGTCCACTTGCTTTAATTCTTCGACGTGCAGTGCGAATACTGCCTGGAAACGCTGCCTCTTCTCTTGCCTTTTGAGCTGTGGCAAAAGGAGATTCTCTCAAATAATCTACTAACATCTCATCCTGTTGATCTGTGGAAATCTTCTGCCCTCCTGAACCGCCCAACCGTGCTATAGAGTGAAAATTATCCCATCTTTGTTTAATCCTCCATATGCACATATGACTCACGTTCAAATCAGCAGCAACTTGCCTTAGTGACCAACCTTCTTCGAGTTTGGCAATTGCTCTTGCTTTTTGCGCATAATTCAAACGTATTCTAACAATTTTGGAAGAGTTTAATATACTTTTATTTTATTGTTGAACACTCGCGAAAGCATTGACGTTTTGAAATTTTTTGACTTTGACATTTATCAAATCCGTACGACACTGCAATTTTACAGTATTACAATATAAAAAGTAAGGTGTAAACTATTCCGTGACCGCAACTGTACATATGAGAAAGTATCATCGAAAACTATTGAAGAATTTTATGTTGTGGTTCATATATGACTTCAATGTTTCTAGAACTGTTTTCTAATAAGATCACTATGATCAGTATAGATTTTGCTTTGGGGATAAGAAAAGCAAAAGAATATATTCAAATGGGTATTATTTTGGCTGGTTACTTATTAATAAATGGTACCGATCGAAACTATCAAATCTACAATCTGTCATAAGTTAACATATTTCAAACAATTTTTTTCTTCCTTGAGATGTCGCCTTCCTTTGAACGTTGGAAAGACCATATTCATTTGTATTTTGTTTAATGCTGTTCTAAATATTATCATTCTATAAGATTTCCGACCAATGACATTGTTGTTCATCAATGCTACGTTTTTGTAGACCATTTCCCTGCAGAATAACTTGAAGATGTTATTTTTTCATCTCATTATATGATAAATGTACTGAAATCTTCCTACCTGTTTTTCTTTATACACGTATCTCCGTAACATATTTTCAACACACCTTAAAGTATCGTCTCGAAAACTTTTTTCTAATTTTTTCATCATCGTTTCTGTAATAGCGGCTGCTTCTTTACGATGTAACAGGATAACAAATATATACAACATCTCAGTATGCATACTTTTTTGTACATAAAGTTATGTTGCAAAATAATTGTTTTAATTTAGGTCTATTTATTTAAGTTATAAGGTGTTTATAGATGTTTCAAGAATGATGTGAGCATTATTTTTAATTTCTTGGTGTAGATTTAATCACTCATGGTACTGATTTTGCTACTCATTCTCCTAAGAATCTACCCGTTGCTCATATTTTAGTCCAAGATACTTTTTAATACTCTGCGAAATATCTTCATTTAGTTATTTTTGTATATAGAGCAAGCGATAACCTTCTATCACTAGAATATGCGGATCTAGCTACAACAACAAGCCTTTCGATGTCTACATTAGGGGATATTTTCCTCATTATTATACAGCCCAACTATTTATATGTATTGTATAAGAAACAGTAAATATATAGAGATGTCTGTTCACTCAAACATTCTTCTTCTTCTTATACCGTACGCTATATATGCAGCTTGTATGCGTCCATGCTGGTTACATTATGCGTAAAGATTTTTCTGCTCTTATTATTATTGTACTGATAGCAGGTATGTCGCATCAGTTTTTTTACGTCTCTGAACCATGAGTGTCTTTTGCGACCTCTTTCCCTGCTACCTTCAAGGTTGCCCATTAAAATGGTTTTTAAAAGATACTATATTTGTCGCCTTTGGGCTACAACATTATTGTGCTAGTACTTGAAGACGCAATAGCTTCTTCCCTGGTTCCCATGCCTTTCCTGAATCCAATTAGATAGAAAATAGTAAGAAATAGTATTTAATTACATCGTTTTTTCATCCATAATTTTAATTACTTTGCTCTGAATTAAATCTGGATCCGTCGGTTTATTGATTTTTAGTTCTCAAACTCCATATTTCAACTACAATAACAGTATTTTTTGTGTATCATCTTTACTACTTTTATACATTAAAATTAGTCTCTTTTCGGAGCTCCCTTCAATGTACTTGTTCCAATAAAGTTTTTGCCTAAACCACTGGTCAGTTTACCACTGCTGTCAATCATGTTATGCTATAAATGACGAGTCTGTGTCTATTAAATGTGTGAGGTTTCTGTGCAGATTTGCATCATCATGTTTTTTAATCCTTATATATTTTTTATTTTAAATTAGGTGCTTATAGTTTTTGACATTGGTAAAAATTCTGACCTTTAAATATACATATATTGATATATTAATTGATAACAAAAATGAATTGACAAATTGAATTAAAAAATTTTAATTGAAAAATGTTACCCCTGCTTGTGCCTTTCATTTTGCTTCTATTTTCTGCTGGTTATCGTTTTAATATTTCTTTTCATTTCTATTTTTTCAGTTACTAAGAAACATTATCCATAGTGTTTTAAATATTGAGGATGTATTTTTAAATGTCTTTCTCTAGGTCAGGCTGATTAAATTTAAATATAGGTATACAGATAAGTAATGCTAAATGAAAAGTTTGAGCATTATTTGTCACATGTGCATATCATTAATTATTATCTTATAATGTCTTGTGCTCCATTTTGACATTTTCGTAAACGTTTTTGTCAAATCTCGGCCAAATCGTATCGCTTCGAAGATATAAAATTTCTCTTGTACTTTGAAACAAATATTTCAAATGTTTAAAACAATCGTAAAACAAAAATACAGTTCTACTGAAATTGGTGTTCTCAATGCGTACATTTAGCTGTTCGTTCTTTTGCATTTTATAACCAGTAAAGTTACATGAATTCATGAAATTATAAAATAAATTTTTCGTTATTGGTATTTCGATTTCCACTTCAGATTTTCTTTGAAGATTCTGTTTTGAGAAATAGTTCCTATGTGGAAATGAAATGTCATTCATACCGAATTTTAATATAGAAGATATTATTTGAAAAAAATTGTAATGACACAAAGCAATATCGTTACAACAATATCTCAGGTACTGTTACATATATACAGAGTGAACCAAGAGTCTGGAAACATCTAATTATCTCGTAATTGTACAAAAGAGAGATACAATCATTCTGAATTATACAGATTTCAAATTTGATGCTTGCAATGTTGCCAGATTTACCATTTTTTCTGATCTCATTGCCGTACAGACTGGTTAATTGTACAGGCTTTTATGGTCAAAGCCTCTGCAATATACAAGACAGAGTACACATAGCATTTGATAAATCTGAGCCTGTCTGAGGCTGTGGTCGCTTAGCAAGGTCTTCACTCTGAAGAAATATCTCTTCTCGTTATTATTTTAGGTGTAGATCTAAGTTGTGTGTTATCAGCAGACCAAGTATTTGAGTCTTGTTACTTATGTTTACTTGTAACTAGCAGTTTTGGATTCGGTCTATGATCATGATCTTGGTTTTAGCCGACTTAATTTATAGATTTTCTGGCTAGTTGATTTAGTAGAATTTGAAGATCTTCGCTATCTACTAACACCGCAGTATCGTCAGTGTATCTTATACTGGATATGGGTTTACTAATCATTATAATTCTTGACGAAAAAATCTTCAGTTTGTGACTTGAATGCAAGAATAATACATTTAGTAACCAATATCGATCGAAGCTTTTATAAACCATTGTCGTTTGATATAGGTACACTTCTAAATGAAACGTCTTGAGTCAGGTAAGAAACTCCTCTATGCGATGTACATAGATACTTTTTTTCCAAATTTTGATATCGCTAATATTTCTATAATAAACTTATCTTCTTCTTTGTTTACGCTATTTAGTAGTCTTTGATATATTCGCTAGAAATATTAACTGACTTATTGCTTTGAGTAATTTTAGCTTCTTTAATCGTTGACTTGTAAAATTCTGATCTGAGACCTCAACAAGAGATTTCATGGTTAAATTGGATTCTTCTTCTTCTTGTAGTGCCTCAGCGTTTCGGATGTTGGCAACCATCGTGGCAATCTGTATTTTGCACACTGCTGCTGTGAAAAGATTTGTGGTTCCTTGTGTTAAACCACATACGTAGATTTTTCAGCCAAGAAATCCTTCGCCTTACTGGTTTTTTGTTTTCCTTCTACTTTTGCTACAATGCTAAATTGGATTGGTTGTTGAATATTAAAGTAATGAAAATAGTGAAGACATAAATCTCGGATCATTATAACAAAAAAACAGCGACTAGACAGGAGACAAAGAAAAATATATTTTGTATTTCAGAAAATCATAGAATTGATAGTAGACTGAGTATTATCTACCATAAATTATTTTTCCTAGCTTCTAGCATGATTCCAATTCAAATATATCAAATATTTACGTTTCTTATGAGCTTCATACACATTTTGAGTAACAAGAAGCTAGATAAGGTTTAGATTTTTCTCTTTATTACTCGTTTGTTTTTAATATACTTAATAGAACAGTTATCATTTTGTGGTCTATGGAGAGTCTAAATGTAGCCCATAGAAATATGTTAATAGCATAGAACAAAATAAATAAAGGTCTTTAAAGTGTAGTGAGAATACACATAAATCACATTTAATGTATGATAAACCAATGAGGACAAGAATATCATTAGTAGCACGTTTAGATTAGAAAGTAGTCGATTAAAATAATTACAATAATCATACAAAATAATCTCACCAGAGAAAAACCCAGTACCTTCTGCTCGATTATACATACAGGCAAATATCAACAAAAATGGCCAAACACATAAAGGAATAACACCATCTTTTAGAACAAACAACAGCTTAGGCAAATATATTAAGAATAACAATAGCAAAAATAAAAAAGCAATTACATAGCGGTGTATACAAACTTAGATGTAGTGAGTGCCCAAAAACTTACATCGGTCAAACTGTTAAAATTTTTATCAAACGTATAGCTAAACAAAAAAGGGCCTTTAATAATAGAAAAACAGATTCTGACTTCAGAGTAAAAGAAATTTTGTAGAAAACAAAAGTTTTCAGTATTTTATTGTTAAATAATCTCAATTCTACAATAAAATTAAAACATGTAGCTACCCATAAAATATTACAAATTATTTTGAGGTTTTTCCTTTAAAACCTCTTTCAAGTCTAACAATTAAAATATTATACCTAATTAAAAGTATTTCTTCATATGTATAGGCAATTTGAGTTATATACGTTCATACGAATATAATGTTCAAATTTAAACATGTTTTTTTTGTGGAAAAAATTTTAATCGCTACACACGACAATAAAAATGTGATTACATAAAGCACGAAAAAAAGTAATAAAATACGAAGTAACAAGGTAATTCATTACATATTTTATTGGCAAAAAAAACACATTTAATTGTTTTATTATTTCCCAATGGAATGAAATACACATTGCTTATTAAAAGGTATGGTACAAAGGTTCAGTTTACAATGCTCAGGTCGTTAGATGTTTTGAAATATGTCATAGTTTCGATAATAAAACGGATTTCGTTATCAAGATTTTAAGGCTCAGCTGTTTCTTTTTTGATCTCATTGTGTTTTGATCGAAAAAATACTCCTTTATACACTGGCTTTTTTTGATAAATAAATCGTTTTTTATTTAGTCACTATACAGTCCACCTGTTTTTTTTTTTTAAATTAGAGTTAGCTCGTGATCTAGCGGCTCGGAAAGTAAATTTCGAAAAAAAAAAAATGGCAAGATTACTGTGCTATAAGCCACATGAGTCAGAGATAATTCATAAGAGAATCTACAAACTGTGTGAAAGTCAAATTTCCACTAACCAGTTTGGGTTCATAAATGCTGTTGGTACTAGAGAGGCTCTGTTCTCAGTACAAGTCTTATTTCAGAGATACAGAGACGTCAACTGCAACTTATACGCATGTCTGGTTGATTACGAGAAAGCGTTAGATCAAGTACAGCACGCCAAGATGTTACAAATACTAAAAGAAGCAGGAATTAACAACCAAGATCTGAAAATAATTAGAAATCTTTACTGGAATCAGGCAGCAAATCTCATAGTTGAAGGTGAATACACTGACTATGTGAAAATCATGCGTGGAGTGAGGCAAGGCTGTATTTTGTCTCTTCTAACCTTTAGTCTGTACTCTGAAAGAATATTTATCGAAGCTTTGCACGAAACTGAAAAAGTATTCTACTAAATGGATACCGGCTAAACAACATCAGATATGCAGATGACACCATAGTACTTGCAGACAACGCATGATAATACAACTACATCGGCACTATAATAAATAAAGAATGGACTAACAACCAGAAGATTAGAACACGCATCGGAAAAGCTAGATTCACCTTCAATCGGATGGGGCCTTCTTCAAGAGTCACAACTTCTCTCTTGATACAAAAGTAAGAATGCTGCGATGCTTTTATGGTGTTCAATTGTGGACCTTGAACGAGATATGTGTAGAAAACTGTAAGCATTTGAGATGTGGCTATACCGGAGAATATTTAAGATCCCGTGGACTGACCGAAACACAAATGAGGAGGTCCTCAAAAGAATGAATAGGAACCGAGAGGTACTTTCATAATTGGGAATGCACACTGGTCTAAAGTCTTAGGTTTTAATAAAACATTATTCTTAAAAAAATATGTCATAGTTTCCTATACGTTTCATGCTCCATACATATTTTTCTTTGTAGTATAAATGATTCTTGTATTTGCTAGGTAGCAAGTTAGTTATAATTTTGGTCGTACTGAAACTCATTACCAAACACTCTTTGACGTGCTTCTTTAAGCAGGTTTTTGATTCCTTCAAGTTATCTGAGATTTATACTACCTACTTTAAAATAAGACAGAGTCTTAAAAACATGTTCCAATATGCTGTAAGCAAAGTTGATCCCTCTACTCTTCTGATCTTTAGTTTCTTTGTATCTGTATCTAATTTTATAGCTGTGAACGCGTTTTTGCAGCTAATAAATATGCCGGGAAACTCAGTGATCAAATCTGCATTCATTTAGTACCTTTAGAATTATCCATCAGCTTCTAGTGTTTGGTAGAAGACTAACCAACTTTGAGCATTTTTATAATAACTCTCGTGATCATATTGTACAAATAAATAAGCAAATAAAAGGATCTGTTGCTCGAGCCTTTAAATCCAAGTTTATTGTACAATAAAATCGTCAGTACATTGTTCTAGTTCGACAATATGTATATAGTTTACAGTTTTTGCTTCAGTGGTGGTTCTCACAATTTAATATCCTCGGTGACAATGTTTGATTGTTCGAAGCTGTTCGATTTCTAGGCATTTTGTTGACATCCAGTTTTCTTTCGCCTCCCTGCAGTTTTTTCTAATGATTTTATTGATTTGCTTGTATTCTATTGGGCTTGTTTTATGTTTTCGTCTTACGTCCATGAGGTCCATGATCTCTTGCGTTGTCCATTCTTGTTTTTTGTTGCGTTTTATGAAGCCGATGTCTTATTTTTGTATCTTTGTTATTTTTATTTTAAGAGCAGTCCATGTTACTTTAATGTGTGTCTCTACCAAGTTTTCGATCGTTTTTATTTCTTCCTCAAGCTTGATATTAATTTCTTTTTTTTTTGTTCAGGGTTCTTCAGTTGTGAGATGTCTATTTTTCTTGTCACTGTTTTCTTTTTGACTTTGAGAAATCTTTTTAATCTAAAATCCATTATAACTGGATTGTGATCGCTATGCATATCAGCTCCAGGTATGTTTTCGTAGATTGTATGTACTTCTTAAAGGTGTTATTGAGCAAAATTAAGTCAATTTGATTTCTAAAAATTCTGTCTTTTCTGTCTGCAGGTGATTTCCATGTGTACATATATCCTTCTAGGATGTTGTTTGAAGAAGGTATTGGCTATTAACAGATTGTTTTCTACGCAGAATTGTACATATACAGAATTTTTCGTTTTACTCAGAATTAATTCGATTTGCTGTATATACGTATTCAGCATTTTTTCTTATATTCCAGAAGAATTCTTAATTACAAAGCAAATTTAGTAAAATGTTAACCCAATCATATTCAGGAGTTTAAAAAAGGAAAAAGTAGTATTTGCTTATATTTTCTAACATACCTACCAAACATCTTTAGCACAAATGGGAATTATCATTGAATATTTTTTTAAAATTTAGCAATAACTATGTTTTATAACATAAAATAATATCTAGAAAGAAATACCTTATAAAAGATGTTATTGCATTTTTAATTCATTTTATTGCACCATTATAGGTATTGCATTTGCATTTTCCATTAATACATCTTAAGCCTCGACTATCATAAATTAATAATATCTACCGGCTGTTTGTAATCGTTTCCAGGCATCGCTGTAACGACCGATTAAAAAAGTGGCGCCTCGTATACATCGTATACCTACACATCTCAAACAACGCGTTCTACTTCCAATCAAAACGAATAATAAAGACTAACAAATGCTATTACAGATGCACAAAGAATACAATAGTGTTGATATTTATATTATTAATGATTGGTAGCAAGGAGAGTTTCTGTGGCTCAACGGGATATCTACTGAGATAACTGATAGAACTTGTGGCTTTACAAAAGACTCGGTGCTAATAAGATCTGTCAATTCGCTGTTAGACTTATCATCCCTTTACAAATGACATGGTGTTCTTGTATAATTTATTGATCTTCAGGCGCCACTTGGCTTTATTTCTATTTATAAATAAGATCAATTTATAGTTTCATTTGGAAATTTATGGTTACAGTACTAATTAGTATAATTAGCAGAAAAGTAACACATTTATAATTGATTTAAATTTTTTTAAATGATATTGTGTTCCAATATTTAAAGGTAAATAAATAATGTTAAAGATAAAATAAAAAAGTCTGAGTGTTAAGAAGGTATACCGGGTGGTGAATTGCCTAACAGGCCATAGGAAATTCAATGGGAAATTCTAAATGATTGAATTCCTGCTTCTCTAATTATTTTACATCAAAAGTCATGAGAAACTATTTATAGTGGACTGAAATATGTAATAAAAACAAATGTTAAAATTGTTCTACGAATTAAATGTAGGTATTCCAAAATTTTGTAAAAATATAATATATTTTTCGGACTACCCCTTAAAGTTAGGCCACACGAGGTACAAGAATGTGTATGACATGTTGCGTTTGGTCATATTGATGATTCAGATATTTGACAATATTTTCATTTTATTATTAAATTATACAAAAATACTAAAATATGCAAATTTTTACAAATACTACTACTACAAGTGTAGTGTTGTTTACAAAGCAATAAAATTGATGAAATGTATTCAGTTCATATGAACGGAATTTATTCCTTTTCAAAATTTTTAACGCCGTAGAATTATGAATATTAAACTGGTCTGCAATGGTCCGAGAACTTATTCTAGGATTTTCTACAACTTCTGCATTTCTACAAACTCTACATTTATTTCATTTTATTTTTCTAAATTTTTTGATACCTCAGCAATATTGTACAGGTACAATTAGAAATCACGGTCCCATTAGTTACAAAATTTTGTAAAATCCTTTGAATTGTTGACTGAATTTGAATTGGTCTATTGGAATATCTTACGCTAAATAAAGAACTGACAATGGACCGCAGGAGTGTGACGTCACAACTGTCACATTATCATTATTACTTTCCAAACAAAAGTTGAAATGTCCAATCTCAAGAGTTTTTAATTTCTATAAAATTAACATTTTGCTTCCTCTGCTGCTTTTTCTTGTAAGAATAGTGTTTTTTACGATAACACCATCATAATTCAGAGTTCTATTTCCATGAAATATAGTTTAAAAGTTTAAATTAAAGAAATTCTAACCTTACTTTATTGATACATGCATTTTATTGCTATAATGTGCTTTATTATTTACACAGCCTTATAGAATTGTTGTAGTAATTATTAGAATACTTAAATATTGCAAAAAGCGGAAAGATTCTATAAAATAAATGAAAAAATAACTAAAAATACAAATTATCCACACTAAACAAGGTTTGTTTGGAAAGTGAAACTGACAGATGTCAATAAAATCTACGTCATCACTCCTCTGGTCCATTCACGCACTATTGCCTAAATAAAAACATTTTTATTATTGCTAGTTTCTCCTCAACTAAATACATTTTTTAATCAACTATATTGTTTTTTAAACAATAAATCACAAAATTAAAATTTTGGAAATTCAAATATTGTCAAATATCGGAAACATAAAAAGAGATAAATAATATAATATTGGAAAAAACATAAATATGACCAAACGCAATATGTCATACACATTCTTGTACTTCGTGTGGCCTGAGAATTTCCCATTGAATTTCCTATGGCCCGATTTTGACGATTTTAACGATTCACCACCCTGTACAGGTTGCAAAGTTTGACAAAATGTATAAAAAAAGCGATATTAGATATTAATTGCGTTATTCATCACGTGCCATCTTCGTTTCGAAGTTTGGCTATTACCCTCTTAAATTTAGCAGTCAATACGTCTTTCTATTCCCTATAATTCTCTTTCCTACAATTTTTTACCAAATTAGAATATTATATGTGGGAAAAACCGCAAGACTACTAAGCGTCAGGACAAACTAGCATGAAACATACATTAAAAACAGGGATTTCGACAAATCTTCTTCTTCTTCAGGTTCCTTCTCCTATCGGAGGTTAGAAATCATCACCGCTCTTTTGATTTTACTGGCCGCGCTTCTGAATAATTCCACTGAGCTGCAACCGAACCACTCTCTCAAATTTCTTAGCCAGGATATTTTGCATCGTCTTGGGTTCCTCTTCCGTTGTATCTTTCCTTGCATAATTAACTTAAGTAATATGTACTTCTCGCCCCTCATTATATGACCCAGATATTGAATCTTTCTAATTTTAACAGTTTTTATGACTTCACATTCTTTCTTCATTCTTTGTAACACCTCTATATTAGCTACTTTTTCAGTCCACGATATTCTGTGGATTCTCCTGTAGCACCACATCTCAAAGGAGTTTAATTTTTTGATTTTAGACTGTTTTATTGTCCACGCTTCCATGCTGTATAGTAAAGTAGAAAAAAACGTAACAACGTAGCATTCTTGTGCGGATTTCTAGATTAAAGTTATGGTTGCAAAGTAAGTTCTTCAATTTTATCAACATGTTTCTTGCCATTTGTATTCTAGATCTAATTTCTTTTGTTTGATCTCCATCATGTTGTTACTCTTTCCATCGTTGTATTATCGATTATCAGGTTATCTACATTTTGTGTTTTTTTTTTGAGAATATCATTGATTACGTTTTCTTGAGATTCATTTGCCTTTCACATGTATTGTATACATGTTGTATTATGTACTGTAGATCTTCCATGTCACTTGTAAATATGACCGTATCGTCCGCATATCTAATATTATTAATGCTATTTCCGTTGACCAAAATACCTCTAAGTATACTTACTCCCTCTGTCAGTTCTCCTTCGACTCCTATTCTTGATTTCTGATTTTGATAAAGATTTTATATAATTTGTAGATCTCTACTATCTATGTTTTTGGTCTTAAGAATACTTAAAAGCTTTTCATGTTGAACTCTGTCAAAAGCTTTTTTGAACCTATGAAGCAAGCATATATGTCCTGATTCATCTCCAGACATCGTTGTGTCAGAAATTGACTCCGAATAATGCTTCTATAGTTTCTAGACCCTTTCTAAAACCCATCTATGAATCACTTATTTCTTGTTCTAATTTCATGTGGATTCTATTATGTATGATTTTAACGAAGGTTTTCAATGTGTGGCTCATTAATGCAATTGTCCGATAGTCATTACAATCTTTAGCATTTGTGATTTTTGGAATCATTACAAAAGTTGAGAGAAGCCATTCATTGGGTATCACAGACATGCAAACATGCCTCTGATAATGAACACAGAGTACAACGGAAAGATACATCAATAATAATTAAAGAGAAAAATTAAAGAAGCATCCCTCATGAGCAACCACTTAATGAAGAAAAATGTATAGCAAACTTATCAACAGAATGTACCAGGTTTTGATTACTAGTTATAAAAGAAGAAGTCAAAACAAGAATATACCAATAATAGCGGATTAAGAAACTTAAAGACACATCGTCTTCAATCGTACACAATACATATGCAACACACAATACACGAACTCTTTCTCTCTCTCTCTCCCTCTCTCTCTCACACATACACATCACTTACACAAACGCTTAAAGCACATACAAATAATGTACAAACATACAGAATAATCAGAATTCCATAGACAAAAAATCCACCCTCATATTTTTTCTGCCAAAACATGACTGTTACCTGCATCACCGCGGCCAAGTAAGTCAACTTCAATTTTTGAAAAGACATAACCTCACAAAAACTTAGACAATTATCTTCTTCTTCTTCTCGTGCCATATCAGACTTATCTGACGTTAACGATCACCATTGCCAAGGCTTGCCGATCTTCTGCAATATGGAATAATTGTCCTGCATTTGATAGCTGAGTCCAGTCACGAATGTTGTTTAACCAAGAAACTTGTTTTCTTCCTACATCTCTACGGCCCTCTATTTTGCCTTTAAGGATCAGTTGTAATATTTTATATCGACTTTCCTTTACTATATGCCCCAGGTAAGACATTTTTCGATGTTTAACAATCTTTAGCAGTTCTCTATTTTGTTGATGCTTCTTAGTACTTCTTCATTAGTTTTCCTTGCTGTCCAAGGTATCTTCAGCATTTGTCTATGAGCCCACATTTCCAATGCTTCAATTTTGTTCATGATCGATACTTTTAGCGTGCACATTTCTGCACTATACAAAAGTACGGACCTAACATAGCACTTAACCATTCTTAGACTTATTTCTAAACTGAGATGATTGTTGCAAAGAAATGACTTCATTTTCATAAAAGAAGTTTTAGTCATTGCTATTCTACGTTTTATTTCTATGTCTGGAACTAGTTGGTCCGTTATCACAGTTCCCAAATATGTCATTATACATTCTTAAATACTTAAATAGTCTGTTTTGAAAACCTTTTCCGGGGTGGAAATCGAAACTTCGATTTTTTAAATTAAAAATGAAATTTTTATTACATTAGATTAAGTCACAATAAATTGTGGCTTAATCCCATATAGACACAATATTGAATTAATCTTATCTAAATAAGGCTTTCCTTGGTTTTGTTTTTCTTGTCAGTTCCTTAGTTCTCCTATATACATTAAAAATGTGTTTTTCTTGTAATTTTTCTATTCTGTGTAATTTTATTTTGGAATTATTTGCCCCTTTTTTGGAGCTATTTTTATATATCATTAAGGTATCCATGAGCATTAAGATTTCCTTTGTCATCCAGTCCTTTACGTTAACATTACATTTCATTTCGTAAAGATGTTTCAATGATGGTGCTCCTACTGTTTCTTTGATATACATAATATCCACGTTCTATTTAGATTTTCGACGTTTTTTTTTCCAGTTAGACTCTCTATTTTTTATACATTTTCATTCATTTCTGCTATTAGTTTTTCTTTTATTGCGTTGTTGTTTAGATCATACTGTAAACTGCTACTCATTAACTACCAACAGATATTAAAAAGAAAAAAATAGGAACCAGCAAAATGATCCCTAGTATTCTGATGCGTTTCTGTAACGACTAAAATGTCTTTAACTTCACCTAACCTAATCCAACCTAACATAACCATAGGCATATAATACCATGTCTATGATATGGACATATAATACTACACTTATAACTGCAATACATGCCCGTTTTCCCAGTGCATCAAAGTAAACTGAAGCAAAGCAGTGCCTACTTTTCTTTCTAATTTACCAGGTTTATAGACGACATGATCTAAATGACCAATGAGAAGGTCACGTGTTCGATAATACTAGCCCATTAAAAAGAGGTGCAGAGACCGCTTTGCTTCAGTTTTCTCAGTCGCACTGGGGGAACGCGACTGTATGGCAGCAGGCAGTCTATTTGTATTAGGTATATGTCTATGGTCTATAAACCTAACTTAACGTACGTATAGTCTGCAGATCATCTTCAGGTTTTCCAATTACTACGTCATATTCCCCATAAAAAATATGTTGAATATTTCGTCGTTTATTCTATAACCTTTACGTTACTAAACATTGCGTACGCCCTCGTCAATTCAAATATTGAATGACAATTGGCAATAAATGTTGACTAAAACTCAATAATTTTTTTACCAATACAATGTACACTTTTATTATTGCGTCTATAGCAATATCTCGTTCTATGAAGGGAACGGCCCATGTCAGAACATTTAATAACTTGGTGTAACTGTCTACGATATTTATTTAAAAGTGATTTACATCCTTAAAATGCGCCTGTAAATGTTCTCATCCTTCTTTTATACCAATCTCGTAACACTTTGTTGCAAATATTACTATACGTTGTCTGAACCTGGTCTCGCATGATATATGTGTAGTCTTTATAAAAAATAAAAAAAAAACGATGACCAAACGACATACAGCTACAGTGGTTATTGCATTCTTCGTTTCTTCTGAAATGACTATATTGACAATAATTTAAGAATGATTTATGTACAAGGCTGTGTAGCAAATAAATCAACAGTTCGTGTTGAAGTTATTAGTAGCCAAGTTGATGAGCGTAATCTCTTAACGGTTTTATGTTGAAGACACTTTTTGTCGTTGTTAATTTTATTTTGAATAAAAAGTTGTGCTATTACTAAATATAAAACATTTTAAAAGTTTGCGAGAAGTAATTTTGATCATAAACACAGGGTGGCAAAACGACTGAGACACATTTTATACCTTTTTATTTTTCAATATTTTTACAAGCTATATCATTACTCCAATTACCTTTATATATGCAAAAGTTAATATTTCTCTATTGTACTAAGCTTTGCGCCTTTTTCTGTTAGATTGTTTTGTTATCTGATTTAACAATAATGAATAAATACGAACTAAACTTATTGCAAGTTTAGTCTCAGTTTTTTAAAGAACTTTGACATAAAACAAATAAGAACTTCATTTTTTTGAACAAGTAAATAATTTTTGAAGAGACTAGTTCTCTAACGACTTCAAATGTGTACAGAAACCAGCGGAATACGATATAATGCTAGCCAGATCAGTTTTGTTGAATTCGTGATAAAATCGACAAATTAATTCAAGAAACTGAGCGATAATTATTAGCTGCACTCTAAAAAGTGTTCATTGGCATTTTAAATAATCTCACATAGACATAAACGACAACCTTGTCCCTAAAGACCACAACAAAACTAGATCAATCAAGCATGCTTCTAATAGATTGCCACATAAAAACATGCCGATTCATTAAAATCAAACAAGTTTTTGCTATGGCTGCTACTGTAACGATATCATAATAATGACGTGTACATAATTAGTACCTAGTTTGCATAACTGTACTATAAACTCTACATAATTAACCAAATAATATAACACGATAGAAAGAGACGACAGATCAGCTTTTATATATCATTACGAATGTTATGTGTTGATTATATAATAATTAAAACATCGGATGACTGTAAAAATTATGGTACTTTTATATCATTCCGTATGATATTAATTTTTAAAAATCCCATAGTTTCTCAGCGGAACGCATAAAATCACCTACCGTAGAAATAGTTTACTTGTGATTGCCCCTACACATGTAAAAGAATAGCTTCATTGTTAAAGTTTAAACTTTTATGTTTCTTTGCGTCTTTTTGTCGGTGTCATTTGTATTTTTATTTAAACGAAAACTGAAGACCAAATACTGGAAGAAATATTTAATATTTCTTCAAATTATCTCATTATTATTTTATTCATTCTGACTTCTATTTTTAGTAATTAAATTACGTTGTGCTATATTTGGCGTAAAATAAACTTCGTTACGTAAGTTATTACTCAAGGTCAAGGTATGTTTCAAATGAAAACCGTCAATTGGTGGGTTATTTTGAACATCTTCTATCTTTTCGGGATTCCGCAGAATGTTTCTGGTTCGATAAAAAAAAGTACTAGCTTCTTTAACAAAACAATTTTGAGTTTCAGTGCCAGCAGTCTCTTTATACCTTGGCACCCATACAACAATAAGTTATTTTTTGTGTTCTGTCAAGTAAGGTACTCTCAGCAGTTTCAAGCTATTAAGGACTCATAAGTAGTAAACTTCACGAGTCTTTCGTTTAGCTCCTTTAGCAGAAGCAATCAGTAATTTGGTGTGGGTAATTTTTTCGGGCACTTTTATACACAAAAATATTTTGCTAATAACTTCACAATTATAAACACCTTAAACACCTCAAGGAATCGCTGTTATCAGACCAGTATTTATGGTTATGGTGGATCGGGGCAAGGCTCATTTGTGGGCTGTTCGACACTTAGACCTCCTAAGACGGAGTCATTATATTACACCTGTTATACAGACTAGGCTTATAGGACCCAATTTTCGGCGTTTCTGTGACCCAGGCTATTCCGAGCTTCCATATCTGCTATAATAAGCAGGGGCTCCAAATCTGAGTTCTTCCTTTCATTTCTTCCTTCCTTTAGTGCCGAGCACTTCCAGAGGACATGTGACGAGGAGACATTTTTCCTTCTCATTACACAGATGGCACCGTGAGTCATCCGTCAATTCAAGCAGATGAAGGTGTTGCCTGAGTCTACAGTGGCCGCTAAGCATACTGACCACCAGAGAGCATCTTGTACGGTCTAGAAGGGTAAGTTGGACTGTAAGACTTTTGGATGGCTCCACTATGTGAAGCCTAGTCTGTCACATACCTCTATAACCAGGAGTACTAAATCTCAGCAGAAGAAGCTCTTTAACACTACTCCTACCAGTACTGAAGGTCACTGTAATCACAGGTTCGGTTCCTACAGACAGCTGTGTTTTGCCAGAGCGTCAGTCCGTTCGTTCCCTTTCAGGCCTTATTGTTCTAGTATCCATACAAAGTTAAAAAGTTAACCCAATTGATCAATACAACATCAGCAAGAACCAGCTTAGTACTAACTTTGGGGGTTTCCAAAGCCCTTAGCGCTGCTTGACTATCAGAGCAAATATAGATGGTCCTACTTGAGCAAGCATCATCTATTATCTCCTGAGCACATACCTGAATCACAAAGATCTCGGCCTGAAAGACTAATGCATGTGAGCCGATAGTCTGGTCAGATTCAAGCTTTTCTACATGCTCAAAAAGCTGCAGCGGCATTCTTCACCTTGGCGTTGAGATGTTCTTTCCATGCGTGTTTAGAATCCAGGATCACTTTCAGGAACTTTGCTGACTTGAAAACCGATAAAGCTTTACCATAGAAAGTAAGCTCTCTGGTAGGTCCAATGACCCTACTTCGAGTGAACGGAACTACAGCAGTTTTCGTAGGAGTATCTCCGAGTGACTTCTCCAGGCATCATTCCTTAAAGCACCCGGCAAGTGGTTTGGTCGAAGGATGCTCTAGAGTAGCCCCCTAAAACTCCCGTATTAACACCACTCTACTTTTTTTGAAGACATTTAAAATCTGAGATCTACCTACAAAACACGATCAATATATCTTGATGATTTAAGACAACGTAAAATTTGCAGAGATATAAAGAATCATTTCAAAAAGTGCGACACGAATTTGAAAATAGACTTTATTGTCTGAATGTTATTCGTGGTCATTTTGAACAACAAAAACAATTATTTTTTGTCCGACATTTGTTGTGTGATCTGTCCAGGGAATTTTAAGTAGTCTTCTAAATACCCACATTTCAAAGGGCTCCAATCGGTTCATCACAATGGCCTTCATGGTCCAGGTTTCTATAGCCACTAAGGCTGCTCTTGTTTAGGAAGGTTCTCATATTAGTAAATGCTGTTCTGGCTTGCTTAATCCTGCTACGTATCTCTGTCTGGATCTAGATCTTTAGTTATCCAACTATCGAGATATCTGGACTTGGGGACCTTTTGGATGTTCTTATTGTTTACTCTTTTATTTAATTGCATATTTCGTGTTCTACTAACCACTATTACCTTCGTCCTGTCTATATTAATCTTCAAGCCCAGTCGTTCTCCTTCAGTATCTCGCTTTTTGGCTATCAGCTATTATGACTGTATCATCAGCATAGCGAAGATTACTAATAGTCTGTCCGTTGATTTTAATTCCATCTTCAGTGTCACTTAAGGCTCTCTCGAAAATCTTTTTAGAGTAAATATTAAAAAGGAGGGGTGACAGAACACAACCCTGTTGTACACCTTTTTCGATTGAGAAATATGATGTAGATTCCAGTCCTACTCTCACAGATGCCACTTGATCCATATAAAGGTTCTTTATGATTTTAAGGTCATTCTCATCTATCGAACGTTCCTGGAGCAATCGTACTAATGCTTAATGATTAACACAATCGATTCTGGTAATCTATAAAGTATAGAAAGACATATTTTTGCTGATCTCTGCATTTCTGAAGTAGGACAGTTAAGCTATAAAGTGCTTCTCTGGTGCCAAATCCTTGTCTGAAACCGAACTGTGTGGGTCTAATGTCTCGTTCACATCTGTTGTATATTCTTGTGTGAATTATCTTTAAGAAGAGTTTTAGGACCTGGCTCAATAAGCTGACCATTCGGAATTGGTCGCAAATATTAGCGTTTGGCTTTTTTGGTATTGGTATAAAGGTTGATTGAAGCCAATCCTGTGGTATTTGACCGGACCCATAAATGTCATTAAAAAGATCTACCAAGGCGTATTGTCTTCACTCAAAATTGGTATAACCTCTATGTATATGTCGTCTGGGTCTAGTGCGTTTCCCCATTTGCTATGTTTGATTGTCTTTACAATTTAAATTTTTAAAAGTGAAACTGGAACAAACCATGAAGTGGAGATATCCAGGAGTGGCTAGTATACCTGTTGAATAGCCCTAGACTCCAACACAGATCAGAGGTACTGTAAGTCAATAAAACCTCACCAACTACAGGGGGTCATATAAGATGCCCCCAGTTTCATTTTTTATATTACACAAGTCAAGAGTCTATTGCATTTACCTGAATAAATAACACGAAGAATATTATTTTTTAATCCAGATGTCCACCGAATGTTTTTTATGTGGCCACACAATGTTTTTTAACAACCTTTTTTATTAAACTGATGATGGAATGATACAATTCCGAAAAGATCTTCTTTATAATAAAAAATTTTAAGCTTTTAATAAGCGTTTTTATACCTTAATACACACGAACACCACGTGCTTTCTTTACAATTTCTGACTTTAATATTTTGGGGGAGGGTTCACTATTACATTCACTTTCAGAGTTTCTTCTAGTGTTGTCTGAGTATAGTTGCTGTGTGTAGTTCATTGTTAAAGTAGATCCTTTCGATCAGTAATTAATTTATTGTCCTTCAAAATACTGTTAAAACTGCAAGGTTTTTTATGACCTGTCACTTCTTTAACGAGTTTATGTATGTTAAAGTGGTCATGTTTTTCTTCCAATTCCTCCATTTCTGCACACCTTTCTAACAGCCACTGTTCTTTAGCTTTGCGACACTCTTTTTGTATTTGTCTAGTTCGGTCTTTGTTTTTAAATGATCTGCGGTCGTCCATCATTGATAATATTTGTAGAAAATCAATTGTTTGTAATTTTAATTTGAATATTTGTTAGATATTTTCTACTATCACTCACAGTTGAGATAATTTTAGATGATCTAAATTTCGCTGGAATGCAAAACAGAAACTGAGTGCATGACATTTTTGTTTTTTGTTTGCTCACTGTATAAAGGGAACTTTTCAGCCAAACTAATGCAAATTATCGTCGTATTTGAAGATGAAGACTAGTTTAATAATTCCATAGTCGTCTTCTCAATCTCCATACATTTGTAACTTTCCACTGTAGTTTAAATCTGCTTAATAACTAACCATGTTATTATCCTTCCCCTTTGATGCATTATTCGCTTAGTGGTAACGTTAAATAGAGTCTTGAAATACCTCCTAGATACAAAATTGTAACCGGTAATCGATACAACAAACAAAGTAAGGTATTTGTAATAACACAACGCATAAACTATTTACAAGTAAGCATTTATTGGAAGCGGAATAAAAAGCGAACGAACAAGAGAGGTAAACCTGCATCATCCAACAAACAAGCAATTATTTAAGAAGATAACCTCCCTTATGCAATGTAAATGTTTCTAAGCACTGGTTTTATAAGTACGGAAAGTAATCTCATACAACAAAAACCCATTTAAACTCTAACAAAAATATAATAAGTAGCATACGAACTCTGATTGCTTTTGCAAAAATAAATGAAATATTAAAATACACTTCTAGTGAATACATAGTACACGCGGTTATTGCAGACCAAACAAACACTCGACGCATCCCCATCTATCTAGCTAAATGAAAATCCATCTGGTCGAACATTGTGGAATATACTGGCGCCTTTTTTAATTACCAGACTTTGAATATTTCCCCAGACGTGCATTTTTCCTGAACTCATTTCAAATAAGAATTAGCGCTATATGCTTTGAATTCTTTATTACTCTTGTGTACGCTGTCGGTAAACTGTTATTGTTATAGAACCCGTAAACTTCTAAATTAAGTTTTTAATGCCCCCACAACCGGAAAAGGCACTAAAGTAATTGCCTTTTTACTCACTACTGCATCAGTCATTTGGCAGCCCCGATGAAAACCTACTAGTTTATTCTGGGCTGAAGATAAACTTATTTCTTAGCTAGTCCTTTTGCTAATAAAAAGTTTTTTGTATAAATATTAATGCATAATAGAATTATTAGTATTTAACAAGTCATAAACAGCTCATAATAAATTACTTTTACTTTGGTGAAACCTCAAGATCATTAAATGTTAGAATAAACGAACATGAATCTTACATTAAAAATAGATAATATATCAATAAATTTCAGATATGCAAACAGCGCGGGCAACGAAAAGCTTGATTTAGTAGAATATTATAGTAAAGTCTGGTTACAACTAATAAAAAAACGATATTATGATACCAGTATTGGTAAGTTAATGAACGGAAACTAAATATTAGACCGAATACTCGGGAGTTATTACCTCATAATTGACGGTGGAATTTCTGAAAAGAGATTTTTACTGTAATAATTGGATATGCTAGAATTAGTGGTATTATTACAAAATAAAATGCATTTTAACATTATTACAGGAATTCTTGAGTGTTACTAGATTCCATTTGAGGTACACCTATTTTGGGATACGTAGATTCCATATTTGACATTTGCAATGTTGCCAGATTTGCCGTTTCTCTTATATTATTAGTAACTATGGTTTTTAAAATTTATCACCCTGTATATTCAGTCACTATTGGAATCTTCTCTTCAATACAAATTCAACCAATCATAAGTAACACTTATGATTTTATGTAGTCTGGAAGGTCTTAAATACATAAAACAGTGGAAAATATGTAAATTTTAATATAAATATATATAATAACGGATTGATTACGGCTGTCGCCGCTTCCCCGCGCTCAATTTCCATCTTTTTTGTGTCATGTCATATGCACTTGCCTCTTTTAAGTCTTTGGCCGCCATTGCTTCATCAATATTGTTGCGCCAACTTCTCCGTGGTCGTCCTCTCTTTCTTCTTTCAGGAGGGATCCATTCCAGTACTCTTCTAGGCCATCTGTACTCTGGCATTCTTTTAACATGTCCGAACCAGATTAATTGTTTTCTTTCTATGTCATCATTGATATTTCGCTCCATTTTCATTTCGTTTCTTATTTGTTCGTTTCTAACTCTCTCCAGTTTAGATCTACCGCAGCTTCGTCTCAGATAATCCATTTCTGTCGTCATAAGTTTGTTTTTATTAGCTTTGGTGACGTCCCAAAACCGTAAAGTGTAATACTTTGGACTATACTACCGTAAATGTGTTTTTTGGTTTCTCGTCGAATTGTTTTTTTTTTTTCCAGAGAAGAGAGTTTAAGGCACGGGTCGCTGCTTTACCCTTGTTTATTCTTTCCTATCGAAAAGTTCTGCAAGATAAATGGCTTCTCTAAAATGGCTCTTAACGGAAAAGAACGAAATACTATTCTAATGATGAGAGGGTACGGTGACAGAAAAAAAACCGTTCTCCTATTCATAAGGCGACGGTACAAAAAACTGTAAAGCGATTTGAGGAATCTGGAGAAGTAAAAGATAGATGGTCCACCATTCAGGTGGACCGAAAAGAGTTATAAATGACAACAAAACATTAGATATAATGCAAAGTTTTGTTAAAAGATCCACATACATCCTCACGCAAGGTTGCAGTACATCATGTAGGTCGTTCTTCAGTCTTACGTGTATTACATAAGACTGAAGAACTTTCAGTTTCTATTGCTTTCTGTCGCATTTCATAACAGTCCTGGCAGCTTAGACTCCTTCTCTGCGTAGAAGAGAAGGAGTCTATACTCTATACTCTTTATATCATTTATCCAGCAGCGTTTTGGTCTTCCTCTTCTAATGGTCGTAGTTCACTTTCATATTTTTCATGACCATCTAGCATCCGTCGTTCAGGTACCAATTGAGTTATTTTATTTCAATGGTTACATTAATTTCCATTTCTCTTCTGGTCTGATGTTTTTGTTTCTCTTTATCTAGCCTGGTTTTTTTCTATAACGCCGTTTCTAGTAGTCGATCTTCATTATATTTATTCTGGGTATATTGCGTTTGTTTAATCCCTTTTATAATGGTTTAATATCACTGTCAATTCCACTATCTGATGCCAATTTCACATCCAAGGACGTGTAAAGGTGTCCTTATCTTCGATTTTGTCTGTCTCTATATAGAGATTTTGGCCTTTAGCTTCAGCAACAATGTTGGCATGTCGTTGTTGGACATTTGTGTGTTTTAGTTTTTAGTGAACCTAGAGTACCAACAGCTCTAAGTCCCACCAAGACCCAATCTCAACCATTTGACCAGTGTGAAGATGGTGTTAACCTAGAGCTAAAATTGAATCGAGTTTGCGATCAGAAATGGAATGTTCATAAATCCTATGTTGGATTCTAGGATTTGTTTGGCCTTTATAAGTTCGGGGGTAGTTTGGACAAGAAATTTCATTAAACTTAGTGTTGTTAATTTGAAATGTTGTCTTTGATTGATTGGACAAGAGATTATTTATTTCTTTGTATGTTCTTTGGTTAATTATTGCCAAATTAATTTACAATTGTTTAGAATTTAGTTCAGGTTAAGAACACACATTTAACAAATTTGAGGGACAGGGACTATTGGACTGAAAGCACTGATTTAATATGGGATATTTCCCCTTCAATTAAATTTGAGAAAGGGTATAAGGAAACCGTCTTCTGGAAAATTTATTGACGGATAAAAGATGTAGGTACATCAAACAGATTTTAAAATCTTTGCTACTCCGTTTCTCAACGTAATGTTTACATGGTCAATGGATGCTCAAATTTTAATCTAATATGCGGATATTTTATTTATTCACTTGTCTCTGTATGTAAATTATAATCAAAAGTTATTATAATATTTTCTTATTATAATAATTATCAATCTTATTCTTCTTACGGGAAGTCATGAAATGATCTTATTTTTCTTTGTCATCTTTATTCTGAAACATTCTTTGTTTCTATTTTTTGTTTCTGGAAGAATTAGGGTTTCCCCAGTTAGTTGCAGTGACGGAACACTGGCTTGAAGTTAATGAGCCAATTTTCATTCAAGAATATACCACAATTGCTAGGTATGATCGTCCAAGTTCAGCTCATGGTGGCACTCTGATTCTTTCAAATAACAATGATTTTTCTTCAGTTTCGAAATATGACTATTTGCTGGGTGAAAACTACTTCGAATTTTCTTTGATTTATAATAAGAAATTTAATCTATACATTATTTGCATTTATAGATCACCTAGCTCTGATACTGAACTATTTTTTCAGAGCCTGCTAAATTTGTTAGATATTCTGCCCATTAAAAGCAGAAAAATTTTATGTGGTGATTTTAATATTGACTACGCTGCTGTTTGTGCGACCCAACTGTCTTTGGTAACTATTTTTGAATCATATGGTCTCACAATGGACGTTAATTCTCCAATAAGAATCTCAAAAACATCATCCTCGACAATTGATTATGTGGTTTCCGATTTTCCACCCGCTGACGTCCATTCTACAGTTATTAGTGGGGGGCTTTCTGATCATGAAGCGGTATATACCAAGTTTAGCAGTTTACAAACACCTCACTCAAAAACCCGACGATTAGGTAGGATTTTTTTCACTCAAAACTTTCGTAAATTCTATAATTCATGCTTGACTTCTGACTGGAGTTTTTCTTCTGGGGACATTGACTGTAATGTTAGTGATTTTCTAAATAGACTTGTATCTATTTTTAATAAAGCATTTCCTCTATTAAACATCAGGCCAAAACATAACAAACCTTGGATTACCAAAGGCATTCGCATATCTGCGAAAAATATGCGTTCTCTGCTATATATTAAAAAATTTAATGACAGTATCCCCATCTCTGATTATATCAACAAGTACAGAAAATGCTATACAAAACTACTCAAAGTAGCCAAAAAATCCTACTTTCATAATCGCTTAGCAAGCTCCAAAAATATTTCAAAAGAAACTTGGTCAATAATAAACGATTTTCGAAATAAAACCAGTACAGCGGATCAAGCCTTTTCTTTTCCTAACCCCGAAAATCTAAATGATTACTTTGTTAATGTGAGTAAAAATATAACCTTAACTATTTCGCCACAACAAGATCCAGTTCCTATCGGAATGCATTTCCTATCGCATCCGACAAAAATCTATCTCTTAGAAAGACCATATTATTCAGTTGACGAGTTTCTTAATGTATAACAAAGAAACAAAATTAGTATTGTTTATAATTACATTTGGGTGTCTCAAGCAGTGACTACAATTTGTCTCATTTGTTGTTGTCTGTACAAATTATGTAGGTTATACAATAATTTTACTAATTTAAAATTGTGTTATTCTGTTTTTTACTATATTTGTTTTTGTTTTATACTTTTTGTACTATTTGACTGATTTATTTTTTAGCTTTGTCCATAAAATTGTTCAATAATTTTCAGTGACAATAAAGCATATTTCTATTCTATTCTATTCTTTCTGTACAGTTAGTTAATTTGAAAGATGTCTTTTCTTTTATTTGATATTTCCAAGTTTTTTTTGCTGTATTATGTCCTTAGGCGTTTTCAATTGCTCAAGAATTTGGCACATTCGTATTGCCAACTGCACAGAGAAGTTTTTACATACAAGCCAAACAAAAAATAGATTGGCTCAGAACAATAATGCTGTATATTTCTTAGTTTTTCTTAATTGTCAGTCACTTTCTATTTGGTTTAATATTTTGGGACATGTCTATAGGTTAGGTGAGTTTAAGTTGGGTTAGGTCCATTTCAAAAGTTAGTTGGGTGGGGTATGAATAGAATTGTCCTTTGCAAATCATTTTGTTCTCAAGTGAAAGTGAGAATTTAAGCATCGTCAGTCGAGCTTGTTTAATTTGTTAACTGTTTTGATTTTAAAATGCTGAAAATAACTGGTGTTGCTACTTGAATTAAACCTTGCAATGCCTACAAACCCTATGGATATGGGCACAATTTCTTGTTCAGTTTGTGGCAAAATTGTAAGTATACTAAATATAAGTTTTAACATATTACCAATACCTATTTATGTATATTTTATTATAAAATAAATATTTTAACTAGTGCTAAAATATCAGTGACTGCCATGCAATAATCGTGCAGTTTCTTGAATGGAATTTCTTCTATTCATGCCTTTAGTGTAAGATTATAAAGAAATTGTTCTAACTGTAGTTATTTATATTAAACCATTAACAATTATTTAACTATAAAATCTATTAAAGATTGCATGCGAAAAGAAAGTTCAGATAGATCAACATGTCAGAACTGCATCACATTTAGCCTAAATCTAGAGAAAAACATCAAGCTTCGGGTTTCTTGTAGACTTGTACCGTGTATTAATCTCTTCAAATATACTGCTTTCAAAATTATCCAATAAAAACTTAACTTCTTTTTAAAAAATATTGTTAATTGAATATTCCAAGTGAACATTCCAAGTGACTCAAAAGAAAAACAATGTCAACTCGTTGTACTCGTGGTAATAGATAATAATATAAAAAGTAATAGTGACAATTACTTCCACGTGTGTGTTGACGAAACCACTTATTCATCAGGAAGATATATTGCTCATTTAATGATTGGTGTTCTAAGCGATCAGATCTTACAAAAATTATATTTCATTTCGTGCAAGAAATCAGAAAAAACTAACTCTGCAACAATATCATGTTTTGTACAAGAAGAAATATCAAAGTTTTTTTTCCTGCAGCTGTTCCTGGCCTAAAATTATTGCTTTTTTCATCCGATGCTACACCATATATGGTCAATGCAGCATAACATTTAAAAATATTTTATACCAACTTATACACGTTACTTGTTAAGCGCATGGAATGAACAGAGTTGCGCAAGAAATTAGAAAAAAAGTTTGCTTTTGTAGACTGCCTACTTTATTAAGAAATGCTTCCAAATATTCCACTTTTAACAGAACTCGTTCTAACAAGATGAGGAATATGGTTCTAAGTCGCTTTTTTTTCTATTCAGACCATTTTGAAGCTTTAAAAAAAATAATTGGCGCTTTGGCGGATCAAAGTTCCCAATATCTGCTAGATGTTAAACAAATTTTTAAAAACAACGTTTTTTAGCAGCAACTTCATCCATTAAATCAAATTTTTTTCCATAGCTAATGTTAAAGTGTTGCTATAACAACTGTTTTGAGTAGATAAAGTATCACTTTAACCGCAAGGGTAGATAAAGTGACACTTTAACAGCAAGAGTAGATAAAATGTTTTATCTTTTTTTTTATTCAATAAAATTTACAAACAGTTTTGTAAATTTTGCAATGCAATTTGTTTGCTTAAACACTTGATTCGAGATACTGGATTGAATTTCTGGTCCGCCAAGTATACACTTTAATACAGCAATCTTATTGCTTATTGACTCTTCAATGTAAGATTCTGCACCAGATAACGATTTTCATCCACCTAAAAGTTTAACTTTTACTAGATCAGCTCCAGAATTTCCGAACATAAAAATTAAAAAATCTGCAATCTTCTTGGGGATATTAATCCCCACCGGTTGAGTAGTGCACTTTTGCTGTCGGTAATTTACAAACAACTTACTGTCAGGTACGTTTTTGGGGCGCAAGGCAATATACTTTCTCTCAATTTCCAAGAAACTCAGTCCACTTTTCTTGTCAGTAATACAAAACGATATTTCTTGCTTGGTTTTAGTATCAGATAATGAAACGAATATCACCGAGTTTCTGTCGTCCACGTTAAAGACTTTTAACTTGTACAATTCATCGGACCTAGTCGCTCCATGCACATCAAAAATAGCAATTACCTTCATCAACAAATAGACGTCATCAGGAGCTTCTGTCAGAAATTTAATAATGTCATCTGACTCCAGGATTTTGGACTTTTTAGCTTTGTATCCTCCACACAGGTTTTTTAGTAAGGTGGTTAACTTGCTAAATTTAGAAATGTGACAATTTTCCTTCACCAACAATGTACGCTTCAGTATCGAATAATACGACCATAATGACGATGGAATCGCTTTCTTCGACTTTTCAGAAAAATACGCTAGAAGTATTTTTTCACTCACGTCATTGATATTCTTAATGCTTTTCCACTTTTTAAAAGACTGGTATACTTTCTCATACATTATCCTAGATTTTTGTGGCAACAATAAACTTTCTGCTTCCAACGCTGCATTTACTACATCTGATGGCAGGTTTTCCCTTTCTTGTGTCAAGTCTTTTCCGTCCATTTCGTATTTATTCATTTTGTACACAAAATGCAATAATATTCTCCTCAAAAACCAAAACATAACATTTGTTTGACATTTGTTGACAGAGTAATTCATATCCCTAGCAACAGAGCAACACAATTGCGATTTTTGTGCTAAAAATTACAATTTACTTTGAAATTATATTTTTCACCTGAACTTGAAGTCTTCATATAGAAAAAAATGTTTGCACACGACAATAAAATCGCATTATCTTCTCGAGCATAAATAGCGTCTCGACTGACGTCTCGACGCTAAAAAACGCTCTCGAAGATAAAGTACAATTTTATCGTCTTGTACAATAAATAACTATTAGTTTGCTTCAAAAAACTATTGCTTAATTAGAATTATCAAAGTTTTCCTTGGTATTAAGCCTTAATAAAATAAATGAGATCAGATTGTCAAAATGTTCAAGGTGACACTAGAAAAGATATTTTTCGAAAATTTAAAAAAATAATTTAAGAAAACAATGATTTTTAGAAACTAAATCTTGTTGGTAATTTTTGTGAAGAAATAAATTCAGAACCAAATATCCGTTAATGTGGAAAGAAGTTTCTCAATTTACAACTGTATGTACACAAATAGAAGCTAAGAAGTTTTTATTGGAAAATTTTGAAAATCATTTGGTCATTTGTTGTTTCCATAATTCTGAGGAATAGTATTTTATTTTTTTACTACTTTCATTACAATTAATTAGTACATTATAATTACCTACTTAGTTTTTAAATTTATTTATATTGGTTTTAAATTATTAAAATAAACAGTTTACATATTTTCTAAAAAAATGCATATTCAATGCATATTTTCTAAAAAAATGCCTATTCAATGCATATTTTCTAAAAGGCATATTTTTTTGCATATTGGACCAAGTCTAATAATACGTTTATCAATAATAATACCTACATTTTTGTATAACAAACATAATATCAAAGACTTTTTTCTATAAATAACTCCTCTTTTTCGGCAAATTCAACAAACACCAAATTAGCCCAACAAAACGAACAAATGAAAACAATTCCCATCTCAAACGGTATAAATTCCAAAAGTGAGGTGTTAGTCAGCATATAAATGGGAAATCGCGGAAACAGTCATTGTGTAGAAGATTTATCTGTAGAATCCACAGGTTGGCAGAGAGATACAATTCCCAGTCAGGCCGTCTGGCTTGATCCCGAGGGACCCCCTCGTTTCTCGTTTTGAATGGGACCTCGGCTGGCAGTCACACTACAGACACAGACAACATGCGTACAAACTCATTCTGGAATTCATTCCGATTTCCTGATGCCGACTGTTTTCCGACTGTTTGCATTGCATTCAGATTCGTATTCGCATTCGAGCCAGAACTTTCATGCCGAATGGTCGTGTCTCTCCCGTTGGTTTTTCCGACGAAAATACGTAACTGGCTGAACACGATGTTTCGTGTTTTATTTTAAATTGTATCCGTTTAATCATAAGTCCTTTTAGGGTTTATTTTATCCTTATGTTTTACGATAATTATCATTAATACTATAACTATATATTTTTGGCATCTCACATTTTATCTTTTTTTGGAATATTTTATTGTATTAATTAATTAAGGTAGTAGTAAAAATAATCTTTATTTTTTAACACAGAGGACGTGTTTCGTATTTGTGTCATCATCATATAATATAAATGTAGGAGAATCTAAATAAGTCCAATAAGTTTGGAGTCCAATATGAATATCAGTTTGGTTGCCACATAAGTCTGGATTGTGCTTTTTATTAAGTAGTTTACATCGGCCAAAGTGGTAGGAGAACAGAAAACCGCATTTCAGAACATCTAAAATTAATAAATAAATATAAAACACAGACATTTGCAATACTAACTTTGAACTCTCCAACCATACCTGTCAACAAACCAAACCAACTTATATTCTCTTCTAGATGTTGAACTCTTACACAGGTGAAAAAAGAGTAATAGATTGGATATTTTCGAATCCATATGAAAATAGTAAAGCTAAATCAAATGATAATGAAATATTTTTGAATGAACAGCTTTTGCCAGCAGTACCTTACATTTTCATCCATTTTTTAAAGTATGGCATACAGCTAACCACTAGGAATTGTCACCGATTTTAGTTTATTTAACATCATATGTTTGGATTTTTGTATTGGATGAATAAAAGTCTACTTTCGAACAACTACAGGTTTATTAATATTAAGTTAAAATCAGTGGAGTTCAGTATATAATTGTGGAGTTTCGAATCTTCGAAACTCCACAATATGCAAAATGATACCAACTCAGGAGCTCATGTAAAACGACTCTGATAGTAGAGCGTATTTTTGTAAACAAATGATGGCAATGTGAGATAACAATGTTATTATTAGAACATGTTTTGTTTTCTGTTGAGTGTACTAATAGTCAGAATTGCCACCATTGGTTTAGGGAAAATGCTCACTAGATAAGAGAAGAACATACATAATATCCTGAAAAGGTTAATGTATGGGCAGGAATTGTAGGAGATCATATCATATAACCTTTTATCATTGATGGAAATTTGAATGGCAATGATATATCTTGATCCAGAAAACTCACAAACTCCAGCGAATATGATATATAGAACAAGATAGAGCACCACCCCATTACCAAATCAATGTCCGACAGAACTCAACGGAATATTTCCAAATCGGTGGAGAGCTAGGCAAAAGGATCGATGGAATGGCCAGTACGATCTCCTGATCTGACGCCATTAGACTTCTTATGGAGATATGCGAAAAAGATTGTGTATACAAAACTAAACCCCTCGAATTAAACTGACTTAAAAGACGAATAACGCTTTTGATTAGATCTTTTACGCCTTATATATTGAGTTACGTACTAGAAGAAATTTTTAATTAAGAATAGGATGTTGCCAAGACATTCGCACCGAGTATTTTGAACATCTCATACATTCATATAAAGGTTTATTTTTGTTTTTTTAAACAATCAAGAAATAAACGGTATCACTAATTAGCTTTTCAGTATATTGTAGCAAATTATTTATAGCATAAATCGTAAAACATAATATTTCCAAAAGAGATATAATATCATACATGCAATATAGGTATCTAGAATATTCTGGGGAATCTAAAAATTGAATAATATTCAGGGTATTGTATTTAAAAGAAGAAAATTAGTATTGATCACTGTTACATGACATACCCTGTATAAAAAGTTATTATTGTAAAATATGCGTAACTAAAAATACCAATTTGAACATATTTTTGAACGCGTCTCCATTTATTAATTATGGAATTTATTGCATTTGGCTGATCCACTCTGTATAGTTTTCTCCAGGCTAGTTTGTTTACGTGTTTCACGTTTCATTTAGTCGCTTTTTTTCTATCGTAAACCATTATTTAATAATATTGTCACTCTACTGCTTCGACTATATCGTTAAATTGAATTCATTAAAATGAATATTTTTTGAAATCAACTTTTACTTCTGATAAATAAGTTTTCAAGCCCCTGTCTTTAATAATCACTTTGTAACAGTTTATAAGAAGCAGAAATAACTGGGTGGCCAGCTGCATTTATTAACTACCATCATTGATGTAGATTGTTATCCAAGAAACGCATGAAACTGACTGACGTATTTTTTAAACGAAGAAACAGGAATCATTAAAGTTAAAAATTGTTTCATTTTCATATATATTAGAACTAATACGTTTTTGTAATTATTATCGTTTCATTTCTGAATTTATTTTTGTCATTTTTTTTTTTTAAATTTTTCAACATACCTTTGTCACTTTAATGGTTTACTCAAATTTTTCCCGAAAGTGCTTTTTGTGGTATTTTGACTTATTTTTTCATTTCTAAGATAATAGTCTAAAATTCTAAAATTTTTCTATAGTTTCACTTACAGTATTGGAAAAATAGTGAAAGTTCAATAGAGCAACAGTACATGCTCCACCGATAGCATATTTATACAAGATCCACTGAAATACGGAAAATGGGCAAAAATAGTGTGGAGAAAGGTGTTTTTCTTTTTCTTTACTACAAAAAGTAATTTGGCTTTTGGAATGTAATTGAGTATTTTTTGATCTTCTATCCTATGAATATGTGTCTCCATTTACTCTTATAATCAGCCATCTTGTCGTTTATTTATTGGTTTGCATTTCTGTGATTGAATGACGTAAAACCATGAGATTATTAACTAAAATACCAAAAAAATTTTGTTTCATTAATTATTAATTCAAGATAAATGTAAGTATAATTTTTTATAAGTATTTTGTCCATTTTTAAAATTTTTCAGGAAATGAGAAAAACTGCTACTCGATTATTAATAAAGTTAGAAATAAAACACAAAATATGAAAAAATGTAATTTTTTATTATCAACTTACCCTATTTATAAGAAACAACAAGCTTTATTAGTTTTTTCAAAAAAAAATTTTTAATGATGGACAAAACGCCATTTGATTGTCTTTGAAGGTCAAAATGTGGTTTTATTTTCCCTAAGTGATTAAAATCAAAATATGAACTGAAAATTCGTGTTTGTAAAGCAATATCTGCAGTAAAAAAATCATATGACATGTATGTCGTCCTCCAGAAGATAGCAGCATTCTTCTCCAACTTCACATTGATCGCAGGTCTGGTATTTTCAATTACATTCTCACCATACTGATCCTTCAAAATTGGATCTAACCAAGTTAATTCTGGATCTAATGCCCATTCTTTGCCTGATAGACTAACTAAAAATTTTGATAAGCTATCCAGTTTTTTCTTCTTAACAGCATGCTTCGTTGGCAATTCCGGCAGTACTATGTCACTGAGTTTTTTCTTTGGTTGAATTAAATTTGAAAACTATAGAATTGTCATCATTTCTGTATAAAACCTCTGTTTTATACAAGATTTTACTTTCCCCAGCAGTTTGTTTGCCTCGAGTTATGATTATTCTTCTTCACTGATACCTATAACTTTTTTGAGTGAAAGTGCTGCATGTTTTATGCCATACACAGTCCAATCAGATCCCAGCTTGCGTACTTTTTCTTTCTTAGAATAGATTTCATAATATTTTTCTGGTGACTTTATAAAAGCATGGGCACGTAAGTCTAGCTCAACTTGACCAAAAACTCGATCAGCTGGCATAAACGAATGGCCACGAACGGGAAATGTCATCGTAAGTGTTTGAATAGTTTTTGGGGCATTATTCAAAAGCCACAAGGTGAGTGCATGTACCATGTGGGAATTTTTATTTTGACCCCCACATCCGTCCGAAAACAATCTTAAATGTTTAATATCTGGGTCAAAATCAGTCTTTTTTAGAAAGTCAGTCAACGCAGAACTTATTTCTACCACACCTCTCCCTGCTTCATGCTCAAGCCATGTATAAAAGACAGGAGTTTTTGTTAAAATATCTGTCACACAAAATGCATAAAAAGCCAGTTGCTGAGAATAGAATGCTTCCGTAATAGGCGCCTTTGGAAGATTTTGGACCTGTTGAAGATCAAAGCAATATGTCACGCTATCAGCAGATTCCTCTTTCATTGATTTAAAAAACTGCTTTGCTCGTGTCTTATGAATAGTTAAATCCATTTTTAATTTTAATCTTTGCTCTTCATCCTTGGTGGTATTTATCTCAGTGTTTGTCCTTATGCAAAAGCCACAAACATCAGTAGCTGGACTTCCAAAGGCTAAAACAAACGGGCAACTTAGTAAAAAATAAAAAACATTTTTTTAATAATATCTACCTATATTAAACTTATTTCTGAAAATTCGACTAAAGTACTTGTAGTTTGTTTTGAGTGAATTATCTGGAATCTGATCATTATACATCTCCCACAGCTTTTTTATGTTTAACTCAGATGACAAATAGATTCTTCTTGACTTGCCTCTACCATAGTGGCTTTCATGGCCCTTCAAAGACGAAATCAATTTCATGACACTTTCTAATTTAAGCGCATTTTTCTTGGACTTTCTGTCTCCACCACGATTGTCTTTTATACTAGTGCCAAGCATCTTTTTTCTCACTATCGTATGAATTCTTCTTGGACCACAATTAAAAATAGAGGAATATAATTTTTGGCAAACAAAGATTTTCTTGCTATTATGTCAAACCTAAAAAATACTCAATCAGAGACCTTACAAAGTGTAATGGAAAAATAAATATGTACTGATGCTAAAGCTTGGTTTATTTAAATAAAAACTTACATAAAATTATGTGTGAAAATCATGTAATTTACCATTCTTTCTCTTCCTTTGCCTTTTTATTTCCTTAATATTCATCATCTGTGCTAATTTGTTATCCTGAGCATTTTTGTTCGTTTCTTCATTATCATAGAAATTTTGTCTAATAATTTTTATGTCGGCCAACAAAAGAATTATTTTTAAAATTCAATAACTCTGGATCTAAATCTGAATATCTAAAAGAAAACAAATTAAACCACAAAAACACAACATAACCTGTAGTTTACCTTATTTCTCTCTTACGTTCTTTTGCCGTAGTATTTATTTTTCTTTTTCTCGTTCCTCTATTTGTATCACCTACAATATGCTCACCTTCACTCATTTTAATACTATTATCACCTATTATTATTATAAAAACAACCTATTAAGCACGAATAATATCAGATACTGTTGATCCCTAAATCAACGTCTCAGAGCAAAATAAAGTCGTTAAATAGTAAAAAAGCAATGCAAGCAAAATAGCGCTATTTGTTTGTCTCTCGCTACTGGACAAAATGCGTTTTGTTTGTCTAAGTGATTTTTGAAGCCAAAAATATACGTGAAATATTACGTTTAGAATATCTAGGAGTATGTAAATTAATAAATGATGTTTTGACTAATCCAACGCCATCTCTAAGTCAAAAAGTGAAAATATGGACAAAGTGCGATTTGAAAGTCTGCTCCTCATATAATATTTAAATATGAAACATATAATAAAAATATTTACATAGTTACATAGTCTATATCTACACAAGAGTTTAGACAGTTTTATTCTTATTTAATGAAACTTATTTGCATTGAATAATTAAGTCCCCAATATCAAATTTAATTTGCACAATCTGAGTACGCGATACTCCAAACTTAAGGGTCGGTAAGAGAAATCTTATTTCATTCCTTACTTCGAGGATATCTCGTGCGATATTTACATAAGCACATTAATGACGAATTAATGATAGCAGCTGCCGAATCGTCTAACAAAACTCCATCCACAAACAAAACGCCGAAAAAACCGCAGGACACGAACGAGTATTTAGTAGTGTGGCTCTCTTAAAAAAGTGAAATATATTTTTCGAGTGCAATGAGCCAAATCATATTCTACGGATCTGTGAACCTTATGAAAGGCCATTGTGACGGTTGGAATAATCGGATACTCCACGACAACAATAGATGCCTACTGTATCTATCTGTCTGTGTGTAGATAGATGCATATTGCATATATACTACTCCCCATGTATTAAGCCCTCCAGCTTTCAAATAATAGTAGTAATAATAATCTCACTCGTTGAGAGTGCACGAGATGGAAATATCGATCTTAAAAGTGTATTCTGTTATTTAGGTTGGTGATTCACCAAATTAGACGAAGACCCACAAGTTTTAATTAAAAAAAGAAAGAGGTACAATTCAAGGGACTGTATGTGTATTCCCCTAAATTTTAATAATAAAAGTTTTTTTAAAGCAAAATAATAAATAATAATCAAAATACACTGCGCTCCAAAATTAACGCATAATTTTAAAATTCTTATTTTGAGTTGTAATGAAAAAAATTTTGTTTGTTCTTTTCTGCTTTATGGTTGTTTCAGAACATCTTAAATAAAACTATTCTTTTTTTACAAAAAATGTATTGAAATTAACAATATAACATCCTAACATAAATCATAACATCTAAACAAACTAACATCATAAATTAATGAAGAAAAAGTTTTTAAAGTTGAAGAAAATACTACTACCGTGTACTAGTATCGAGTATTGCCTCCTCTGGCATTTATTACTGTTTGACAACAATCTCTCATACTGAGAATAATCGTTCTGATTTCTTCTTGATCAATTTGATCCCAAATTTCAACCAACCGCAAAAACAGTTCATCTAATGTGTTTGGTGCATTAGGTAGTTGTCGTAGTCGTCTGCCTATGATGTCCCAAACATGTTCTATTGGGTTAAGGTCAGGACTTCTCGCAGGCCAATCCATGGCAGGAATTCCAACCTCCTGACGATACTGCTGCACAATTCTTGCCGTGTGTGGCCTGGCATTATCTTGCATAAGCATGAAATTATCCCCAATAAATGGTACAAATGGTACGACATGCTCTTCTAAAATGTCTGTTATATACCTCTGCGATGTAAGCCGACCGTGATTTATTTTAACTAATTCCGTACGAGCCTCTAAATTAATCCCACCCCATAACATTACCGAGCTGCCGCCATACTGTACAGTCCCTACGGTGTTACACTGTGCGTAGCGTTCCCCAGGCCTTCTATACACTCGGTTTCTCCTGTCATCAGAAAAAAGACAGTACCTGGATTCATCGGTGAACAATATTCTTCCCCAATCGTCATTATTCCAATCAACATGTTCACGAGCAAAATTCAATCTTTGCCTTCTATGGTCTCTGGTCAATAATGGGCCAATTGGTGCCCTTCCAGGGTGTAGGTCGTTTTTGGCAAGTCTTCTTCTAATTGTATTTTGGCTGATTCTCAAGTTATAACGATCCAAAAATTCATTTTGTAGAGAAGTACTGGAAACAAACCTTTGTCTCAGTGTACGAAGTGTCAAAAACCGGTCTTGATTAGGAGTTGTAACCCTTTTACGGCCTTGACCGGGTCTTCTCGAGTTACTTCCAGTAACAGAAAAACGTGTTAACACTCTTGAAATTGTTAACTGGGTGACGTTAAAACGTTCAGCGAGTTCTACTTAAGTGTATCCTTCTTCGCGAAGAGTAACGATTCTAAAACAGTCACTTTCTGACAAATTTCGATTTTCTTGCTGCGGGTGGTTCATTTTAAAGAAAAAAACAATTAATAAACTTTAAAAACCCCTTTAAACGTTCAGCACAACGAAATCCAACCCAACTTAATTCGAAATAAAATGAATCACAATTAGCATGTTTTTAATTTTTTGCAAAAAAATGATAAAAACATCAGCGTTTTTTTACCGTTCTTTCGATAAATTTTACAATATACCGGGGGTAACGATAATATATTAGCACAAAAATCGAAACATTAAAATTTTTTAATTTACCAGGGTTTTTAAAATTATGCGTTAATTTTGGGGTGCAGTGTATTTTCTTGTTTAATCGAAAACGTGCTACAATAAATTGTAAAATTAGGAATTTTTTCGACTATTTTTCATTTTAAGTGATTATTTTATTTAAGTGTCCAATGTTGTTCTATGCCCATTTTTTTATGTATTGTATGCTGATAAAATCCCATTAACTGACGACATATTCATAGTAACATGTTTGAATTCACTGTGCCTATATTCTCAGACTTCCAAATTATCTCTTTTTCTTCTTCAGGTGTCTCATCTGTTTTAGGTTTTTCTATCATCGCAGCTGTTCGAGCTTTGATACTGCTGCACGAACTAGTTTCACAGCCATGATATTTTTTTCTTGTACTTCTTTTCCCAAATCTTTATTCTATAGAAGTTTATATAGATCCATCTAGATCCATCTGGTAGTTCCAAGAGCGAATATGATTATATACTAACAGACAAAAAGCAAATTATTCAAGATGTCACTGTACTCAATAAACTATCAGTAGGAAGCGACCACAGACCCGCAAGAGCTAGAGTAACGATAAACCTACAAAAAGAAAGAGCAAAGATGATAAACAGTTACAAACGTATAGTTTGTAGTTCATCAAATTAGGCAGAAGCATACATAAGAAATATAGACGAAACTTTACAGTGTAATAATCCCAAACCTCTAAGCATCGACGACCACAATAAATTAATAACAGACTCGGTTAGAAACGCACAACTCAAATTTTGCAAGAAAAGTGACACCAAAAGTGAAAAGATTAGAAAAGATGCAAAAGCTATCATGGAAATACGACGAAACCTAAGCGAGAATGAAAAGGGAAACAAAGCAGAATATAGAAAACTAAATAAAAGAATTTCAGCGGAAATTAGAAAAGATGTAGGAATATATAATACTAATGTAATTACTCAAACAGTAGAAGAGAACAAAGGTTTAAAGATAATGAAAAGAAAACTCACACAAAGTAGAAAAGAAATATACAAGCTGAGAGATAAAGACGGAAAGGCAACAGCAGATAAACAAAATATTCTGAAAATAACCAGAAACCTAACCTAACCTAACCAATTACCACAGAATAATAAACAATCAGAATGTCCACTCTCAGATGCCGCCTTTGAAGTTTTTCAGCACGCGCGCCATGTTTTAGAAGGAAACACATAATACAGACATATGATTTGTGAGGCTATGTAATTGTTTATATTTATGTTTAATTATATTATATTTATGTTATTATATTTAACAATGTTAATATAATTGTATAGTATGTCTATAATTGCCGTAAGTCAATTAAACCGGGTTAATTTTTCTGTGCACACCACATAAACAACACTGGTTCCCTCTAAAACATGGCGGAACGTCTGCGCGAAGGAGATGCGCGTACTTAATTTTCCATAGAGAGTGGGCATTCTAATTGTTTATTATTCTGTGCTATTACTGTGTCAGTGTACGTTTTTTAATTTTGACCTTCATTCGTCATTTTTGCAATAACAAATTCCACAAACTCCAACAGGAATCTTATGATTATTGCTATCTGATAGTGTAGCTAACGTGTACACTTTAGCCGCACTTTGCTCTGCTTTTTCACTTTCACTCACTTACAGCAACAACTCAAACGGCTTCGTTGTCTTAAGTCTTCTTATCTGGCTGGCGTTGCCTAGGAGTTTGATGGCCTCGACATTCACGTGGTTGGAGAGCCTTTGTTCATGACTCTCGGCAAACTTACTTATTGTCTGGATAACCGTATCCATCTGGAGGTCTCGATGAAGATCACAGTTTTTGAAGTACCATGGAGCGTTAACGATGTTCCTTAATACTTTATTCTGATATCGTTGTATATGTTGGATGTTACTTTCCTTTGTACAGCCTCATAGCTGTATACCGTATGTCCATATCGCTTTAAGGACTTGCTTATACAATAGCAATGATTTTTTCCTCATCAACCAGTACATCTTTTTGAACTTAATTTCCAATTCCTCCTTTTTTTCTTAATGTGCTTTCCAACGTAGCTTGGAATCATGTCATACCCAAATATTTTGCCGTATTTGCATAAGGTATTTGGTTTCTATTTATACTAACTGGGATATGTTGTTCTCTTTTGTTAGTAAAATTGACATGAACAGATTTTGTTTCATTCAATTTGATACGCCATCGCCTGGTCCAGATGTTAATTTGTTCAACAGAGTTCTGTAGCATGGTTGCTGCATCCTCGTGGTTTTGTCCGACTGCTTGAATGCATGTGTCGTCTGCAAATGTCGCAATTGTGTTAGGTTCTAATGATGGAATATCGCTGGTATATAGCAGGTATAGCACTCGCCCCAGGACACTTCCTTGTGGAACTTCAGAACAAGAAGAAATACATATAAACATTTATTATTAAGTACAATAAATATTTTTTCATCTGTCCGTAAAATAAAGTCAAAACGCCCACAGCAAATTTTAATTAAAATCATATAAATATTAATTTGTAATTTGTTCTAGTATAAAAACTAATAAACGGCCATCAATTTATTTATAACTGACATAGCTTATAGGCACGACGACAAGAAATCGATACAAAATAATCCTACCGAGGCTGAAAATGATCATATACAGTTTACTAATTAAATATACAACAGCTTAAACATTCCTTATTACCGCAGACAAATTTATAGTCTTTCTGTGGTATCATTGCGTGTTTTGATATCTTATTTCAAACCATTAGTAACTTGTTCGAGAGAGTCTCCCAGATGAATTATTGGATACATTTCCACTAATGAACTAACTTTTGATCAGTACAAAGACGGCGCAAACAAAACACCTTCTCCTTTTATGGCTACACCACAATACCATTATTACTGAAATTATTTCTCGGGTCGTATAAACCAATATGACGTATATCATCTTTGTTTCTTTCATCTCTTTTGTTCTCGCATTCACACAAAACAAAGAGAGGACGGTATTAGACGTTATTAATACTTTTTCTATTGGCTGGATGGAGTATTGTAATGGATGTTTTTTAATAAACCGTTAGAATGTAATCAATATTTATTAATCAATATATGCTGTAAGTGGAGCCTACTTTTCGAATTGGGTTTAAAATGCTTTCAACAATATTGCTAGCTTATACTGAAATGAAATTAAAATAGAATTGATTTTGTATTCATCGTATAATATTTCAGATTTATGAAATCTTTTTGAATAACGGAGTAATAGAGGAAGTAAGAAACATTTATCTATAATAATAATTTGTTTATTATAGAGAAAGTAAAAAAAAGATAAATGTTTTGTAGGATTAGTATATGAAATCAGTAACTGTATACTATGCAGGGTGTTTCAAAAAGGTATGTCATAAATAAAATCACGCATTCCGGGGACAAAAATAAAATGATTGAATCCAACTTACACCTTAGTACAAAAGTGTACACAAAAAAGAAACGCTAGTAAATGAGAGAAACGACAAAGCAATATTAGTTGCCTGAAATACCTTATCCAAAATTAAAGACTGGGAGAATTGAAAAGGAGAGGCTATAGTGTATTTTTATGTATGAGAAAGTAATAAAACAATAAATTATGTATGCAAATCCCTAAACTGTTGATACGGGTGACTCAATGAAAAACAGATATTTGTCAACAAGTTTACAGAAGTATATAGGAAAACAATTTTAAATTGAGTATAACCACCAGGTATAAAGGTTGGAGCAGAATAGAAGACAATAGTTGTGAGGGTTACTAATCCCTAAATAAGGTTGCCAGTGTCGGAGTGATAGTGGTTAACAGGTACTAATGAATTTGCAAGAAATGTAAGATGTTTATTTTATTGGTTATATATAACCAATAAAAGTTTAATAAGTACCTACCTATTTGCAAAATAAAGTTTATTCTTTAGATAAAATAAAACGTTTTATTTTATCTGAAATGAGTGCATTCCACGAAGTAAGGGTTTCAACAATCAAACATTTAATTCTTTAATTCCAGGAATCTACGACAGTAATTGACTAGATAATTACCTTCTAAACTTATTCCACAGAAAATGTGATAGTGGGTTTTTCCATTTTGTAGGAAGGTCCAAGTGGCGTATTCAAAATTCTTAACAGTTCACTAAAAGTAGGTACTTTAGTTGCAAGGTGCAGTTTATTGTGTATACTAGTGTTATGGAAAATTTGGAAGTGCCGTGTAAACGCCGAAAAATTGGTCCTTTAACAGTTAATGAAAAAACATTAATATTTAATTGTTTTAAATCATTTACAGACAAACGTTTATGAGAAAGTGTTGATGAGACCGTTGAGTTAGTTAGCAGTACACTTGGTGTTGGGAAATCTACGATTTACAGAGTTATTAAAGAAGAGAAATGTGGTAGTTTTTAAATGCCACGTAATGCTCCAGGGAAACCAAAATTTCAAATAGAATATCATTTTAAAGAAGGACTTCGACTAAAAGTGCATGAATTCTTCTTTAGACAAGAATTTCCAACATTGGATAAAGTTCTTGTCTCAGTTCGAGATGATAAGGATTACCCAAAAATGAGTCAAAGTACGTTATGGAAACTTTTAAAAGAAATAGGCTGCCGCTGGAAAAAGAATCCCAGAAAGTCTATTTTATTAGAAAGACGCGATATTGTCTTATGGAGAAGACATTTTCTAAGAACCATAAAGGAAATGAGAAACCAAAAAAGAAAAATATTTTATCTTGATGAAACATGGATCAACGAGGGCCATACACCAAATAAATTTTGGCAGGATGAAACTGTTACAAGTCAAAGGCACGCTTTTGTAAATAACTTATCTACTGGTTTAAACCCACCATCAGGAAAGGGACGCAGGCTGATAATAATACACATTGGCAGTTCAGACGGTTTTGTTGAAGGTGGTTTATTAACTTTTGAATCAACTCGTACCGGTGACTACCATGAAGACATGAACGCTGATGTCTTTCAAGAATGGTTCGAACAAATGATAGATCTTCTTCCTAAGAACTGTGTAATAGTAATGGATAATGCAAGTTATCATTTCAGACTTATAGAAGGACTGCCCCCAACCAAGTGGTTAAAAAAAGACTTGCAGAATTGGCTGAGTACAAAAAATATTACGTACCATCCCGGATCTATAAGAAAGAACTTTATTCGTTGTGTGCCCTTCATAAAGAAAAATTTTAAAAATACGAAATTGATGAAATTGCCAAAAATCGTGAAATGACAGTACTTAGATCCCCACCATATCATTGTGAATTAAACCCGATTGAACTGGTATGGGCACAGATAAAGAGTGAGGTTTCAAGAAAAAATACAACTTTTAAAATTCATGATGTTAAACAGTTGTTTTTGGAGGCCGTAAATAATGTAAAACCTGAAAACTGGGAAAAGGCAGTAAATCACACTATTAAAGAAGAGGAAAAAATGTGGAAGCTGGACAATATTACTGATAAAATGATCGAGCCAGTTATTATAAATCTTGGTTCTGAAAGTTCATCTTCTGAATCTGATTTGGATTTGTAACAAGTAGCTGTAAGTTTTATATTAATATTTTTATTCATCTATTTAACATACCTTAGACGGTTTTAAAAACTCTTTTTCTCTTTTGTAATTTTTAAAAATTAAAAAAAATGTGAATTTTTTAAAACTCTTTTTAATGTAGGCCAGTCAGTTCTAATATAGTGTGTGATAAAAGAGGTCACTTTTGTTTACATACACAAAACACTTTATAACACTGAAATAATTCATTTATTTTTTACAATTATTCAAAGTAATTTTTCAATTAATCTTGAGCAGGCCCATGGAGTGGTCGGAGGTACCAGTTAAAATTATGCTAATTACTCTCTCGTTCATAAAAATAAACTATAACATAGTTGCCAAATTTATTGTTTTTATTTAGCCTGTCGTATTTTTAATATTTGAAAAATGTGCTAAGACAAAAAAATGTAGGCAAATTGTTATAAATATCAGCGTACTATTTTTGTTGGGAATATTAATGACTCCCAATAAACTATATTAATTGGAAACATTATTAATGAATGTTTTGTATTTTGAGATTTTGAGAACGATTTCCGTAGTGGAAATCAAAATGTCAAAATAAACTTATTTTAAAATAAACTTGTGGCTTATTTCCAACAAAAATAGTAAATTGTAGAAAGAGATCCCACAAGAAAATAGCTTCAGTCAAAATCAGTATAGACTTATTATTTACAGGAGGATTTATTCACTTAAGATTATTATGGGCAGAAAATTACGTAATTTAATTAAAAATAAGACATTATTTGGTATTTTCCAAATAATATCTTTAAAACAATATTTTTGGTTAGTAATTTTTAGAAGTAGTGGATGTGATAATAGTATTTTTTCTATAAAAATGAAATAAAATAAAAACTAATACTAAAACTACTACTTATATTAAAAATAATTTCCAAAAATTAGAAACTAAACCAAATAAAATTTTTACCGAATTAAATGTTCAAACAAACCACCACCCTGTGCCAAACAGAAACCGAATATCGTCTTTATATATTGTCTAACGTCATAACATTGAGTTCATTTCCTGATGTTTTTTTTGGCTAAGTTCGAATGTATTTTGTCACAGTTGCTCCAAGTTGGTGGCTTGCTTGAATTTATGACTACCAGTGGGTCTTTAGCATTCCTCAAAAACTAAAATCTAAGGAAGTTAAGTCTGGCGTCCGAGGGGGCTACGTTATTTATTATTTAGTGTATGGACTTTCACAGTACGATAAATATACAAATACAATAATATATACATATATATTAAATATATTATTTAAACACTAAAGATAGAATGAATGAGACTAAATATTAATGTCCAATTTACATAGCCATTCAATTGCTTCTGGGAACATTCCGCAAAGTCCTGGAGGTGTCCACGGTAGGCACGATTCAAGCAGTCTGAAACACAATGGCTTATGGTATGTCTAGATTGTCCGCAATCGCACTGTGGACTTTTTTCACGACCCCACCTGAACAGCGAATCAGCACATTTACCATGTCCGGTACGTATACGATTAAGCCTTGCCCAAGTGAACCGGGCAGATTTGATCCGATGAAACCCTGAGTTGGGGTGGATATCTTAACATAGTCCGATTCTACTGTTGGCATCCATCTTGTTGTCCATTGCCTATGTATATCATAGGAATTACCAATTTTTCGGGCAGATCGTATTGGAGGATTTCTAGATCTCAGTCGCTGGTGCTCTTTTGAGATGTCTGGGATATCTTGATGTATTGGTAATTGTACGTTGGCTACAATTTTCTGGTACTCTCTCACTAATGCTGCTGTACGGCGTAGATCTGGTGGAGCAATATTGCTCAGAGTAGGCAGCCATCTCACTGGCGTTGGTTTTATTGTTCCAGTGATTATTCTCATAGTTTGGTTAAGTTGGACATCGATTTTGCTTGTATGTGGACTATTTAGCCATACTGGTGCATAATATTCTGCCACTGAAAAAACCAAAGCTAGAGCAGAGGTCCGAAGAGTATCTGCAGAAGCACCCCAAGTTGTTCCAGCAAGTTTTGATATTAAGTTATTTTTTGTTCTTAGTTTACCGGCTGCGTTTGTAATATGACTTTTGAAGGTGAGTGTTCTATCAAGTGTGACGCCTAGATATTTGGGGTTGTTGTTATGTTTGATAGATGTATCATTTAGAGTTACATTGAGAGTATCGCCCGCAAGTTGATTCGACAGGTGAAAGAGGCAGGTTTCAGTTTTGCTTGTGTTAGGACGTAGCTCCAGTTCTTAAAATAGTTACTTAGTGTAGTTAAGTCCCCCTTTAGAGCTCGTTCTCCTGCTTCTTTACTATTATCTTGGAAGCTAATGGCCAGGTCGTCAGAATAAGCAAATTTTCTCGATTTTGTTTCAGGTATATCTGCTGTATAAAGGTTAAATAATAAAGGAGCTAGCACTGAGCCTTGAGGTAAGCGGTTGTTAATTTTTCTAACGTTACTCTGTGCATTATTCATATATACCTGAAACAGTCTGTTAGTCAGTCAGTCAGTCAATGTTATGGCAGATTTTTCGCGTCTTTCAAAGCCAGCTTCAATAAATGTAGTTAAGGACAGCACTTGTTCACAGCAACTTCATCCTCTTCTAAATCCAGCTTGTTCAATTGGTACAGCAACCTCAATGGTGTTACATATTCGGTTATATAAAAGTCGTTCTAGTAATTTATAACAGCAACTGAGTAAGACAATAGGCCGGTAACTTTCAGGCAGCTTTTTGTGTTTGCCAGGCTTTTGGATTGCGATAATTTTTGTTCTTTTGAATTCTGGAGGTAGCACAGCTGTATTTACAATATTGCTAAAGAATTTTTTGAGCCACTGTCGTGTTTTTGTACCAGTGTGGACTATAAACGCAGGATACCTGCCATCGAAGCCTGCTGCTTTTCCTGTTTTAGTTTGGTTAAGCGCTTCGTTTATTTCATCCAATGAGAAGGCACGTGAGTATTCTGATGTTGCGGGAGTATTTGCTTTAAGTTGTTTAAGAGCTCTTTTTACGGTAGATGCATGAGTTTTCTCAGATGGAGCTCGGAGTTCTCAATTATTCTATTGGCTATTTTATTTGGCTCAATTGTTGATTTGTTTAAGTGTTGCGCTCTGCTTGCTTCGCCCAGTTTGCGGATCAGTCCCCATGCCTTTCGACTGGAACGTGAGAAATCAATATGTTCTACGGTAGACTTTCATTTATTAAGTCTTGTTGAGTCCAGTGACTTCAGTAAGTTGTCATCAATTTTGGGATCTTCTGATGTCAAAAATTCGTCATATGTTTATTGTACGTTGTGTACTAATCACACGTTTAGGAAAAATTAAATCTATATAATCTTTGCATTATGTGAAGGACGGTTGTCTAGTTGAAACCAAATTTAGTTGATCGCCAAAGTCGGTTTGAAGATGTTTGAATTCGAATTCCATCCGATTAAAATGTCATCAGCAAAAATATTTTACAAGTGGTCTGCACTTTATAACAATGGTTGTTGTTTCGTACATAGGGTGTATCGATTTACCATCGATAAATCATAGTTCGTTTTCCCAGTTCATACAAAAATTTAATATCTAAATTGTGGATACATCTCTACATATTATGCTTATCGTGTAATTTGAAAAGTCTTTTGAGAATTCCCTTTTCTCGTCTTGAAAACTAGTATGCATAGATATCTAATCGACTTTCACAAACAATAGTACTGAAATATTTCCAAAACTAAATCGTGGATGTCTGTGCCAAAACTGCAGCAAATTCATGTAGTCATGACTTCGTATATAGGTATTTGGAATATTTCTAATACGCTATAAAGTGCCCTATACTTACCTATTTTCGTTAAAATTACAAATTGCGGCACTTTTCGTAAACCACTTTTATCACTCTTCAACTAGACATCCAGATATTTTTGTAACTTGAGGCACATGTTTTAGACGTACTTGAAATTGAGTTTTCGAATCATAACAGTAATTATTGTCTTCTACTATTTTGCTGAAAGCAAAATGTAGATATAATCGCTGAATACAAACACACAATAAAGGCGCTGAGATTGGTCACAGTAAATGACAATTCCGTTAAATGTACTTATTGATTATGTATACTAGAATAATATTATCGGGCTTATTCTGACTAACTCATTTCAATCAGTTCATTTGTACAAAGAAGGGCCACAATCGAGAGTCTGATGCATTCACGCGCTAACTTAAATATGTCGATCTGATATCTGATGAGTGACTGAATGAAACAATAATTACAAGCCGGTGTTTCAGTCATATGCATTGTGCCATTCCATCTATAAACGCTGTGTACCACTAAATAATAGTATTAACAAATGCATGGGGCTGGACGGCATGAGATGGACTATGCTGCTTATTGCTTCATCATTCCAATTTACGGAGTCAGAATTAATGGTTTCAGAGATGCAATCGGGACAAGAAATTTGCTTTAAACGTATTACCCCAAATGTAACAAGATTAGAGAAGAGACATATTCTAATATTTCATAGAGGAGGAACATAACTCAAAATAAAACATTGAAATGTTTTTAATCGAGTCATATACCAGGGCTAGTTAAAAATTTTGCGGAGAGAAATTGAAAATAGATTTTTTTTTATGCCATACTAGTTCATCATTATTATTTTTCCTATTTACCAACTACATAATACTATACTTTAAACCCATGCTGGCATAAAGCTCACTTTATCTCCCGCACAGGCATAAAGACAAAAAAATTTAATTACTTTTTAATATCATTTAGTATTACAGTTATAAAATATGGGATCAAATTATTATATCATAACATTATGTAGTGAAATTAACATAAAATTGTTAATTCTGGAAAGATCCAGTGGTAAATAGATTTAACATTTCACTTTTTAGGTTTGACAGACCTTGTTTAGGATAAACAAGAACAGCAATCCGACAACTTAACTCAGTATGGTGGGATAGACACCTAAACATGAAGACAAAACCACAGATTTATTCGAAGTATTATGACGTATGGGGCTGAAAATTGAATTATAAACAAGAAAAACAGTAGTAAGATAGTAGCAACAGAGATGGAATGCCTGCAAAGATGCTGCAGAGTAACAAGAATGGATAGGAGAAGTAATGACGAAATAAAGCAAAGAACATCAATAGAAACAGACATACTAACAAATATAGAACAAAAAAGACTAAACTGGTATGGACATGTAAGAAGAACTAGCGATAGCAGATGGATAAAAAGAATAACCGAATGGAGTCTAACGGTTGAGCGAGGGAAGGCAATGAATACTGTAGAATCCCTGAATATAAGTATATATATATATATATATATATATATAATATATATATATATATATATATATATATATATAGTAAACTCTTAAATATTGGGGAAATCTACAAAAAAACTCTAATGTGTATCAATTATTTCACCTAACGTTTTCGCCAAAGAGAATTTGGCTTCTTCAGGGCTGAAAGAGAATAAATTATAATTAGCTACCATATATTATCTAATAAAAAACATTTACCTTACCGTGAAATTTTAGAAATGTCGAGTTATGATGTTAAAAAACTTTAGCTAGTAACAACATAGTGGTGTTTTTTTGTTACTATGTGCAAAAAAGTTTATTTGTTAACGTTGGAAATGTATGGTAGCCTTGAACTTAAAACGCAAAGGTTTACCCAAGGACAATCGAAAAGCCCAATGTAACTACATTTAAAGGAAGTAATTCTTTGAATTGTCGGCAATAACTAAATTTTTAATTGTTGTAAAGTTTGAATCTGAGCTTCTGTTTTCATAGAACGCAAGCGCCGAAACAATTACAGTTCTTTTGATATCATTGTCGTTAAGGTTCATTGGTAAAACCGATGAAGTTAGATCCCAGTCTGGGGAGATATTAGTTTAGAATTTTCTTAATTGAAATTCTTTTTTTTTAATTAGTATATTGTTCATGTATTATTGTAATAATATCTTATTGAGATGTATCTGAGAAAAGCAAGGGAATGTTATCTTTTTTTGTTAATGAAAATTATTATTAAAGTAGGTTAGTTGTTAATAGATATATCAGTCAAGTTGGTTATCTGTGATGTTGTATTGTTCTTGGTATCTGATTTAAGTAAGAAGTGGTATATATCGCTTAGATTCTTAATGTCACTCTTAACATTGATGGAAAATCGTTAAGGAAAATATAAGACATTTCAATGAACTCTCTTTTAGATTTATTGTTCTCACGGTGGAGAATTGTAGTGTTCGTATAGTCCATGTGATGACCAGTGGAATGGACATGTTTGGCTAATGCACAGCGGTCAGGGTGAAGTCGAGAATCACTTTTGTGTAGTGTAATACGTGATTTCAATAACTGAGATGTTTGGCCGATGTAGGAATTGTTGCAAGAGAGGCATGAAATGTTGTAGACAATATTACTAAGCCTATCTATGGGAGTCTTATCTTTTATCTTCGAATAAAGATTATTAATTGTTAGGGCTGATCTACAAGCCACATTAAGTTTAATGTTATTATTATTATTAGAAAAGCTATTTTCAAAACTTTTTAGAATCCTTGTTAACCCCGGTTAATATATAATAAATACTGGATATTAGTGACTGTCGATATAAACAAACAACACAGTTTATTAGGGTTGCAGTCAGAATATTGGCCGGGATGTAAAAAAAAAACACTCTTTTGACTTTTTGTCGAGCTTTCGAAATGGTTTTATTCCTTTTTCAAGACACTGTAAAAGACAATTATGTAAATATTTAAAAAATATCACAATTCTTCAGTGTAACTTACTAGTCGTTGAGATTATTTACACAAAAACAAAGATCCTTTCAAAATACAGGAGTCATCGAATGTTGTTTATTCTATACCGTGTACTAACTGTAATAAAATTTACATAGGAGAATCATCTCGTAATTTTCACAGCAGGGTGATATCACATCGTAGTGATATAAAAACCAAAAAAATCAATGCATGTGCATTGACAGAACATGCACTAACTCTAAAACATGAATTCAATTTCGATGATTCCTGTATTTTGGCAAAAGAAAAGAACCATTCAAAACGTGTTTTTTTTTGGAAATGTGTTTCATAAAATCTAGCACATCTTGCATCAACAAAAAGTCCGACATAGACAAAGTAAGTAACATTTATTGTTATTTACTAGAAAAAACTCAAAAATAAAATAAATATTTACCTGTACAAAAATTACACCTCTATGTATAATATATTGCATACCATTAAGACAGGTTTAAAAAGTATAGTCACCCAAGAAGGGCCTCTAGTATTTCTTGTAAAGAAAGATAACATCAATTACTCCTTATTACATATTAATTACAGTATCTTTACTTTCCATTCTCTGTATGAGTTAATATACACCAGTAAAACATGCTACCAACCAAGTTTTACTATTTTTACAATAAATTTTAAAAATTTTATGATGCATTATGTCCATAATTGTATATTTTAATGTGTGGTATAAATGTTGAGTGTCAATGCTTACAAAAATAATCTCAACGACTAGTAAGTTACACTGAAGAATTGTGATATTTTTTAAATATTTACATAATTGTCTTTTACAGTGTCTTAAAAAGGAATAAAAACCATTCCGAAAGCTCGACAAAAAGTCAAAAGAGTGATTTTTTTAACATCCCGGCCAATATTCTGACTGCAACCCTACTAAACTGTGTTGTTTGTATATATATATATATATATATATATATATATATAAATATATATATATATATATATAATATATATATATATATATATATATATAGGTTTGACAGCCGCTGATATTCATTTATGTTTGAACTCATTACCCTAACGCCAGTATTGCCTACTCTACTAAAATAAAAGTTCTGAATTTTGAAAAATATTTGAATTACGAATACGATAACAAACTAATATGGCATAAAAGTTTGTATGCATGATGATGGGCATTAATATATGTGTATAACCTCAGACAACTGGACCAGAGGCCCTCTTATTTAGAAATATCTTATTTACTAGCATATAATCTGATTTCTGATTGTGATGTGGATTATCTTTTGGTCCTTCTTTCGAACGCCAAAACAAGAGCTCGTATTTCAATTCGACCAATTTTACAGCATCTTTGATATAAGCAGATGCATTGTCGTTGTCATTGTCTAAAGTGTTTTTATAATTTATCGATTTAAAAGTTGTAGTACAACAAATATTGGATAGCTTGGTGCACAAAATCAAATGCCGCGTTGCTCAGAATCGGAAGAGATGTGGGCGTGGTACTAGCTCAGATACAGAAGAATAGTTAAAAAGAAGAAAAATTAGTGGAATTGTAGCCACTAGAGCTAAACCAGAAATATAGAATAAAAAAATTGGCAAAAAGGTCAGAAAATAAGTTATTAAAGATTTGCCAAAAAAAGGCGCCACTTTGTCTTTTTTTGCGAGGATCAAAGAAATCTCAAAATCAAAATACCTATATAACCAAATATAATAAACAATAACCAAAATACATAATAGACAAATAAAAGGTATTTATCACACTTACCTCGTATGTTAGTTTAACTAACATTTTATTAAATATTTATTCGTGGTTCTTCTTCTTCTACTTCTTGGAGATCTTTCGATCTGTTTAATTCTGAAGCTGCCTCTGGTTAATTTCTTTGGAAGTAGATTGCCAACTATGCTTCCATCTTTTAGGTGGTCTTCCGGAAGGTTTCTAGGGCAAATTTTAGGAGTCTATTCACATCCATTCGTCTTACATGATTGTACTACATCCTCTTACGCTGCCTTCCCCATCTTACAATATCTTGAATTTTGTACTGTTCTCTAACTTTTGTATTTCTCATCCTGTCTCTTCTTGTTTTGCCCACTATTGTTCTTAGGATTTTCATTTTGACAACCCTTAGCTTCTGTTTCGTTTTATTGGTATCTTCGCGCACTTTTATGCCATATCTCATGATCGGTCGTATACAAGTCTTGTAGATTCCAATTTTACTATCTGTGCGCATATACGGATTTGACCAGACTATCTCCAGCAGTCATCTTGATGATGCTGATGCTTTGTTGATCTGACTCCTTAGGTCCTTTACTGGGTCGTGTGTGCTTGTTATATCTATGCCCAGATATCTGAATTGCATCACCTGTTCTATGGGGTTGTTCTCAACCACTAACTTACATCTAAGTGAATCTTTTGCCATTGTCATACATTTAGTTTTATTGGTAGAAATGGTAATATTAATATGGCGGCTTATTTGAAAGAACAGAATCTAAAAATCAACTCAGACTTGGCAATAATGGCTGCATCATCTACGTAACACACCATACCAATTCTTTTGTTGCCCATTATGTATCCGAGATTGAGAGATGTTACTTTGTTTACAATTTTGCCCATGAGTAGGTTAAATAAGAAGGTGCTTAAACTGTCGGCTTGTCTAATTCCTCCCGGTATGGGAATATTTTCAGTGAACTGGTCTCCTGCTCTAAGTTTGGTTACATTGTTGTTATTTAGGTTATGGACTATCTTTGTTAAGTTGATCGGTGTTTTATTTTCTGTTAAAATATTTAGAATGTCTCCCAGGTGAACCGTGTCAAATGCCTTCGTCAGATCAATGGAGCAAATATACGCTGGCATGCCGAACTCTATAGCTTTTTTCTTTTATTTGTTTTATTATGAATACTGCATCTGTTATATACCGCCCTGTTGTAACACCTTGTTGTTCTTGAGCATTAGTGATTTGCGTTTCCAATTTGCCCTTAAGAATACTCGTGAAAAGTTTCATCGTTGTATTTAAGAAGGTGATTAATCTGTAGTTATGTGGGCAAGTTTTTTCTACTTTTTAAATATGGGGATTGTGCTGCTCTTATGCCATTCCTCTGGTGTTTCTGTGTCATTGCAGATTTTGTTAAAATGTTGTGACAGTTTACTTGCAAGTTTAGGGTCTCCATATTGTAAGAGTTCATTGGGTATATCATCTGTTTCAGGTGATTTTCTGGTTTTTAGCTTCTTGATCTTTGCTTCTACCTCTTCGTCATTGATTGTAGCACTTATATCTGCTTCGTATTCGTTTATATTATATTTAAACATTTATATTCGTGGTCCAAGAGAAAGAACTTAAGTCATATTTATTATCAATCAAGAACATAAAAAATTAGACATATTAATTTAGGTCTTACAAACAGCAATGTCCATCACCAATTAGTATCTTTGCACAATGTTATATAAAGTTTAATTAAAGTTTCTCTCAATGACCTCGTAAAAATATGATTCTAAAATTAAATATTATTATAAAAAAAAATAAAATTGAAAATTTAGCAGAGCCATTATTATTACATCATAACATGTAATATTTTTTATTTAATCGACATACAGATTATAGTGCTGTATACAAAAATAAATAAATGGTGATTAAACAAAAAAATTACGAAATGTACCCCATTAAAAAGCACTATCACTGCACGATACTGGGTACATAAAATATTGAAAAAAAATATAAATCATAAAAGGTTTACAGATCACAATTTTTAAAATATTCAGCATAGTTTTTTAATCTGCATTTGTAGGATAAACATTATAAAAAAAACTTACAGCGAATTCTTTGTTTTACTTAAGTTGCTTACACTGTAGACTTGCTAGTTCTTTAAATCGAATAAGGACTGTTTCTCCCAATATGGCAGGTCTCTCAGCAATCGAAAAAAATAAAAGAAGGTATCCTCTGCCATACTTCGAGAAGTAAACTAAGAAGAAATTTTTACTCAACTGTTGCTGCACCAAACTCAAAAATTGTTGGTTATTAGATAAAAGGTCAACTAACTTTCCTCTCTCACACAAACAATTGCAATTTTACCGGTAAACATATGTTCCCACTGCTCTTTATAATATTTGAATTGAATAATATAATCACTTTTAAATTTTCTTTATTTTATTGACAGATAACTAAAGTGGTCCGAAAAGCAGATTATAAGATGTTTCTAAAAATCATTCCTTTGAATATCCATTTAGACGACGCCTTATACTAAGTTGAATAAAATTAAATTCAACTTGAATGAAATTAAATTTAAAAACATTAAAGGTTTTTGAAATACTTAAATTAAGACTCACAGGATTTTGGAATCGGTACAAAATAATCAATTAACAAAATTTCATTATTAAAAAAAAAATTGATGCAAAAAACACTTGAATCGGAGCAGAACAACTGATTCAGTTAGTTACGTTTGTTTCCACAAATAGTGCAGAGAAAGTATTTAAAGGTTTTTGATGACTGTTACAAAAATCAAAGTAGGCGGTGTATTGTCAAAAGGACACTAGATAAGTTTTGTAACGTCTAGACAGCTCAACGTGTAAGGTATCGATGGAAAGGAGAAGTTGGTAGCGAATATTTTAAGACAAAAAAACAAACGCAAAGATAATGTCAAAAGGGCAGTATATCGTATCTCTGTTGTTTATTGAACCAATTGCTACGCACGACATCAGACGAAAGTGGAGGGGATATCGAATACGTTAACACAAAAACAAAGACAAAAAAATTGCAAAAACGGCATTATACCGTTTTTCCGTTTCTATTGGTCCGATCTTTGCGAATGAGACTCGTTGGAGATCTTGTTTTAACTCAACATTTCTTTCATCTACGAAGCATGTTGTTTCTTGAACTTCATTATTAGTAAACTCTTCTGCTTCCTTTTAATAAGTGTGTTTTGCTCAAAAGATTTTCTTAAAGTACATGCTTCCACCGATGCAGCAGTGATAGTGACTGATTCGCTTAAAATGGTTGAAGTCAAATGTCTTGTAAAACAATATCCTGTTTCTCATCATTATTACTGTCGAATTTATTTTTCAATGTATTTGGATATAAAGAATTAGACCCTGTGGCATTATCGTTATAATTCACTTCACTTGAAATGATCGGAGACAGTCTAATATCTTGTGAAATATTCACTTTTTTTATTATCATTTCTTTTGAAATTATTTTTAAATGGAAATCAGTAATTTCACAATTACCATATACATATATACCTACATACATCTACAGCTACATCAACTAGCTAACTAAAGTATCAAAAAATACCTAACTTCAGTATAAACGTTTCTGAATTTACGTTCATATAATAGTCCTCAGATATAACATATTTCTAATAGCGTGCTGTTTTCTTTGGATAATATCTAATAAAATGCCATAATTGAACTTTTCAAAAACAAAACCAAAACATCATCATTCTAAAATTATACACATTTCTCTAATTGTTTCTTCATCAACTTCATACCATCTGTACGAATCCACTAACTTTATAATAATGTAAAATGTCCATAGCCAACAATTCCCATTATACTCTCATGAGAATTAAATAACAATTATGATCTACAGAAAAAGGTTGAAGTATGGGTAAGAAGAAAACATTAGGAGATAATTTGATACGGGGGGATGAATTTAATATATATTTTTTAATAGATTATACTGAATGTCTTACTTTATTTTATAATTTCCTATTTTGTTCACATCAAACAGTTTCGTGGCGCAGATTTAGATAACATACCTTAACGACATTCGTTATTTAATTGTGGAAATGACAGAGGTGCTGACAAAAATAACACTCACTGATACATAGCAATAACTTAAATCTAGCAAATATTTAAATTATTCCGAGCTTCTTGGGCACCTCATCATAAACGACGTTTATTGTTTCTTCTTAAAGTCCCCTCCCCTCAATGGAGGTTGGCTACTACAACTGCAAACTCTTCTCTGTCTTTAGCTATTAAATATTTAACCCTGTCCATTGTCGGATTTTCTTAGTCACAATAGTCTTTTACTTTCTAGTCCTCGCTTGCCCACGATCTTTCTTTTTACTATTAGTTGAGCATGTGCAATATTGGTACTCATTATTTCTCACTATGTGGCCTAGGTATGATGATTTTTCATGTCGAAAATTTCTCGTTCCTTGCCTATGCAGCACTTCTTACTTTGAAATATGTGATGTTTATGACATCTTCGAGGTTTATTCGAGAAGTTATTTGATTTTTTCGAAAGATTTTCTAGTCCGTTTTATTCTCGATCTGATTTCTAGATCAGGATTTATACTGCTAGCGATCCAATATTCTAGGTACTTGAACTTGAGTTGTTCTAAAATGTGCCCGTATATTGTGCAAGGCCGGGGTAAATTATGTTTCTTAATATTTTTTTATATTCAATTGCTGACAGACCTAATGTTGGTACTGTCGATGAGTTGTTGTGGACCCAAGTCGAAATCCACAGTCAGCACTGTATCCAGCTGTTTACCATAGTTTACAACGACGTAAACTAGTCACACTAAAATTCATCTGTACTAACTGCAGAATGTATTAGTACAGTATTCGTGTGGTGATTTCTTTCTGCATTTTTTGTTATTCCACTGGAGATTTTTTTTAAGATTCAATGAGATTTAAATATAATTTGATTCGAAAGATATATTCTAGTGACTATTACTAATTAATTAATATATTTTTGGTAATTAACCACAAATACAGTCACATACAGTAGATCCGCTGGATCTGTGTACAGTTTCATTATCAAAGAACACTGTACTGTGATATGGAGCATTATTCATCACGATTAATGATGGCTCTTGTAAATTGAAAATTAATCGTTTACTTATCCATTTAGTGAAAATTTCTTTGTTCATTTACCCATGATAATCAGCTACTTTAGATTTTAAGCCAAATAATAAACTTTAATAAGCTTTAGTAACAAATCCCTCTGAAGAATCAGCGTGACCAATTATAAAACATTTACCATCAAAACCTTCTGGTTTACGTACATTTTTAAGACTATTGCCTTGCCAGGTAAATGACTTATTTCCATTTGAATACATCCACGTTTGGTAAAAAAAAACAAGGTCTCTGGGCTGCAAACTATTAAGATTTTCCGTATATTTACGCAGGAACTTGGCTTTTAAAGCAGCAATACTGGTGCGCTCAATTAATGGTCTTCTATTGTTGTTATTTTCGTATTTAAACCCAATTCTTTTAACGAAATGCTAACAGACGTCTTGCCAATAAATACAACTTCTGTATCCCTTAATTGATTACTTACACTTTGCAGAGTAACATGTTTTATCTAAAAAAGAAGATAAGTACAGAATAAATACTACTGTTCTGACTATTTTAATATAAAGAAAATAAATACTGTTTTATTAAATTACAAATTATTTCAAATTGAAAAGCTCGCAAGAAAATTAACTTAATATCAATCAATGTATTTAGCACAAATTTCCTTACACTGCGATCATAACTTTTGTTAGATTTACATTTGTATAAAGTATTAATTAAAATATACCTTCCAGTTCATTATAAAATTCAGATTAAAGAAATTGGTACTTACTTTGTTGGTACATGTCGTATACTGTATTCCGCTCTGCTATTTTTGATCCCCCAGATAGATTGGTTGTCTTGTTTTTCGGACGATGTCTACTTTTGCCTGAATTTGAAAGAATATTATTATTTTCTTTCCTTTTTGAAGAATTGTTCAATGCGACATTTTTTGCTAATTCAATATAATCCAACACATTTAACACAAAATGTTGTGCTTGAAAATTTAATGGTTTACCTGACATACTCTAGAAATAAAACCCCATAAAAAATATTTCAGATCACTTCGTTGATGTCGTTTTACCATATTTAAATAAGTAAATAACAATTTAGAGGTTAGAATAAATATTATATTAGTTGCCATTAGCTAATAATATAATAAATAAATTCTTCCCCACTAAATTGAACCCGAAGGTAACGACAAACTACGAAAAAACGATCGAATATTTAAATGGCACGAAAATAATTATTTTAACACACTAAAAATGCTGTCAAAACGATACTTCCAAGTGCCTGTAGGTGCATCAAGCACCGTCCATCGTCCCATGGCTGTCTTTGTTTGATGTATGCTGCTGTGCATGGACAGGCGGCTTAAGTTGATCGTTTTAGTTTCTGTGGGCAGGAAAGGGGCGTAATATAAAAAATAATTTGGAATAATGTCATACTTGTGCCAATAACTAGCGAATGGACTGTAGTTACCTTATTTGACGTTTCGAGTAGGTACTTTATTTGACGTTTCGACTTCCAACTCGAAAGTCGAAAATTAAGTATTTTGATTAATTGAATTTGTGAAGGTCTATCCCATAATTGATTAATTTTGGAATATAATATATAGATAATTACAAAAGAAATAAAAATATTTATACCAACTTTTTGCATAACTAGCTGTAAAACAAATCAGCTTTTTTAAATTTAAATTAGTCAATATTATCCATAATCTAGTCATTTTTTTTGTAAATTAGTACAAGTACATGTTATAATGAACAACGAGCAGGACGTTCGATTGTAAAACGTTAAAATTACGTCATGTACAGCATAAAACGGGGTTAAAATGATAAGTAGCACCTTTGTCTTTTGCGGCCTTAAAGATAGATTGCGCACATATTGAAATGCAAGCTAAACAAGCCAGGCCAAATGCATTTAACGACACTAATGAAAATGTGTTTGGGTAGTTTAAATGAAATAAAGCAATAATACCGGGTGGCTGTATGATGCTTGCGGTCAGAACCGCCGCGTCCACTCTCCATTGTCAACTACGGCAGTGGTTTTGCGGTCATCGCAGTAGCCGTGGAGAGCGTCATCAGCTCTCGGCATATTAGTATTACCCTTTGGCCGAAATTGGCAGATCCGACCTCTCGAAATGGCTGATAGCACAGAGCTACGGTCAACATCGGTTTGTATGTTTACCCTGCACTACATGTTAAACTATGCAATTAATTGCATGCGAATGTGACCTGCACTGTAAATAAAGCTACAGTTTACCTACAAACTCTCGTCGTCAATGTGGAAAGTTGTCGGTGGTATTGTATATAATAATTTGCATTGGAAAATAAACCACATTTTGTATCGAACATGCGCTACGGCGAACTCTTTACGTGCTATTATTCGAATAACATTAACATGTAATAGAAGAAATTACGAACGATATAAAATATTTGGCTGCAAACTTACGGGAATTAATAAAAGTAGCAGAATGCGCATTAATCGACAATCTGGATATTTACGCTAAATATGGAAGTAAGCTACAACAAATTTTAAATCATTTATCATGTAACACGGCATTTACGTAATGTAACTTAAAAATCATTCAAAAACATGATAAAAAGATGTTAATAAAGAATAGGATTATTAAAGTTATAAAATAATGATACAAATCTAACAAATTATACAATACAATATAATAATACACTGCCGAACATAAAATTGTTTTAAACGAAACTGTTCAGTTTGGTGTGAGATATTCTCTGACAATATTAAATTTTAAAACTGAGAATTATTAATATGACAGCTGGACCACACCTAAGAACTACAATTTTAATTATTACAATTTCTTAAACTGTCATGAAAGCAATTATTATTAGAAAATGTTTATTTTTCTTATAAAAATCAACACAAAAGAGTTACCAGGATTTCACTAAAATATCTTTAAAATTTCTGGGGTTAGTTAGGAATTAGACTTACACTCTCTGCCACACGAACAAATTCATCTTCAAACTGAGAAATATAAGGCTGGAAATTGGGTACTGGACGCAAATTTTGAAACTCTGTTTTTTAAAAACTGGAACACATGTGGTCAATTTTCAAATTTGTTGGAAGTGCCAAAATCTCTAGATACAAATCTTCTAAGTGAGAGACGACTTAAAATAAAAACGTTAATTATACTCTTGTCAGAACTGACACATTACATTGAGTATAAATCACTTTATTCAACACATTTGGCGGCTTTTTACGCCGACGCTCGGAGCGTCTTGGTTATTCAAAGATTATTCCAAACCTCCCTTCACTTCACAATAAGAAATATGAAATTTCCTTTTCAACTGCTCACTAACTAATTCCCGATAAAAATCCAATAACGAAAAAACATTTTAAGAAAATTCGGACCAACATGCACACCACTGCCTTTGACGGTGGCTCCAGCGACAGTGATGTAATTATCTTTAAAATTTATTGGCCCAACTCGATATAAACAAATCATATACGGTTAAATTCCTATTCATTTGACACGCAGAATATCCTAAAAGCGGTTTTCGATAAAAAAATATCGAGGAAATATGCATCTGTGATATAAACAAACTGTAAAATGTGTTTATTATATAATAATATTTCAATTCAAAAGGAAATAAAAATACATTGAAAATATATATCAAAGAATTTAAAAATGCTACAAGTTCAGTAGCTGATTGTTAGCAAAAAAGTGGCAATTCTTTTGATATGGAATGTAATGAAAGTGAAATTTGAAACAAATCAAATTTTAAATATTTTAGACTGTTTTCAAACGACGAGGACTATTTTAGATCAGTTTTTTGGTTATATTCTGCGGAAGATTATCCCAGACCTGCACCAGTATATTTGGAAGCTATCTAGAATCTCTGCGCCACTTTCAAGTCTGCGTAAATCCCTTATCACCTTACTACAAATATATTCAATGATAGTTAAATCTGGTTCCGATAAAGTGAAAAAAATTCATGATTTGAACCTTGTCAAGACAAAAAATATACATCCCATGCCCTAACTGATCTTCACCAAATCGGAGTAGCTTAGGATAAAATGTCTCTTTAGTCACTTAGCTCATATATATTTAGCAGAACTGTGTAAGAGGTTTATGGAATTATATATATTATTTATTTACTAAAATAGTTTATATTAAAATAGTTTATAGTTTATATTTTAAAATAGTTTATATTTTAGCAGTATAGTTGTTTGTATATGGACATTATTCTTCATTGGGCTAATTATATCGAATTCCGGAGATAAAGTTGGGTCTTGGGATATATAGGATCGAAAAAAGAATTAAAAAAATCTGTTATTTAATTTTATGCCGTTAGTTCACTTGTCTAAGGATTGTATCAGCCAAAATTGCCATAGATACCAAAATACCTTCTTTTTCTTATTCTAAAGGTTCCTATCTTCTAGTAATGTTGACGATCAAGTTGATTCATTTTATTCTATTCACATCAGTTCGAAATAGATCTATTCTATTTTCTAATATTGTTCTTCACTCTTCTCCTACTTCCTATTTTGTATCCATGACTCTGTCTGTTTTTCAATGTGCCCTCACTAAATTGTCGTTTCATCACTTTCGTGATCTTTCTACTGATCCTCTTCCTATTGGGAACCATCTCTTGCCGCCTTTACTATTCTATTTGTTGTCATTCGGCTTATATGATCGTTTCATTTTACTCTTCTATTTTTTACCCAGTCCCTAATGTTCTTCACCTTGCATCTACAGTGACTCCATCACTTGTTCCGTTATCTGACCTTCTAGCTCCAATTTACATCTTAGTAAATGTGATGTAATAACCATACTTTTAGACTTTTTTGAGGAAATTCCGTTCTTTACGATGTTAATATTTTTTTCTCTCTTCTTAACCGCTGAAGAATAGACATGTTAGTTGTGGAGGATAATAAGACACTAAAGACATAACGTCTAAGAATTTTTGTACGTATGTTGATACTTAATGTTAAGTTGTAGAGAATCCTTCTAAGACCATTAAAATAGCTTCTGACTTTTTTAGTATGAATTTTTATTTGGTACCTATAATTCCAGCTATCCCTAAGTTGCAGCCGAGATAGTACATTTTCTGTCAGTATTGTAATTCGGCAGTTTATGTTGGCGCTGTTACTAATAATCATTAGTAAGATGATCACTATTTTTGTCTTCTTACTATGTTTAGGCCACATTTGTAACATGTTTCTACAACATTATTTATTATCCTTAAATGCGTTTTCTTACAGCAATACGGTATAGTCTGCATATCTAATGTTGTTTGTAAGTTGACCATTTACTGTAATACCATATTCTGATTTGTCCCAGGCTTCTCTAAGAATGTTTTCGGAGTATATGAATGATGTTGGTGGCAGTAAGCCACCCCGTGGAATTCCTGTTATGACTGTGAAGATTTCGGACAGTTTTTCGGACGGATTTTCGGATTACACAGTTGCTTTTCGTTGGAAATATATCTTTGAGATTAGTCTTACCTTATATATCCTTACGATCGAATCCTGGTGTTTTGAGGATGTCAATTAGTTTCCCATGTGATACTTTGTCAAATCCCTTGTCGAAATTGATGAACCATGCATAGACATCATAGTTGACATCCCTGGCTTTCTCTATCAGAAATTGCAAACTGAAAAGTGCTTGTAAACTGAAACTGAAAAAAAAATGGATTCAAATTTAGCATTAAATGTTTTGTGGTGGGAAATTATGAGAACGTAAATTTTTTAAGTTAAATCGAAACGCAAACGTCATTTATTTTGTAAATTTTTTACTTTCGGTTTTGAGAAAACTAGTAAAACACATTTACTTCACTGAATTCTTTGCCTTTAATAACGACGATCACCAAAGAATGTTTTTCTTGAAACTAACTAAAAATTAAATCTTAACAAGTTTGTTCCTCTTCAGTTCTTTCTTTTCGGTTGAGTTTTTTAAGAAAATGGCATGGGCAAATTTAGTAACTACACTTTTACCAAATTCTGACTTGATATTATACCTATCACAAGTCTCACATGAGTCAGAGTATGTTAAAACCGAACGAAGAGGTTGGACAAAATAATTTTCATATAAATGAGGTAACTGAAACTACAGACTAAGCAATTTTTGATTCATTCACTAAAATCATGAATCAATTTACTCAATAATACATTAATAAAGTGAAAGATATTCACTGATCACATACAATTTCGAATATAATTAGATACAAGTTACTTTTATTTATGGATATTGGTAATCGTTATATCAAAAATGAATTAAACCCAGCTTAAATTTAAGCACAAAACAGCCAATTACCATTTTTATCCAACCAATGCGTAGGCATGCCCATGTTATAATCTGATTTAAAGCTAGAGCCAAAAATTCTTGACTTTTTGTGCGAGAATTTCGTCTGTGCAGATGTTAAAGACCCATCCATCGCATCCAAACGAAACCACCTGTGGCTAAAAGAAGTCAAAACAAGGAATAATCAATATTCAAATCTCGAGTATCGTGCAGAGAGCTGGAAGCGAAACTCTGCTGAAAATTACACGTCTTAGTCAAAATTGCTCGCCGAAACGAACCAATCGTGGCCCTCTATTTAAATTTGCGAGGAATGTCTGCAAAACGAAGAATCGGATGCGAAATTTCATCTTAATAATGTTTGCCATATTTGTCTATCAAAAGGTTAAAGAATCGCTTGAATGAATTGTGGAACTTTTAGTTTTTTTTACAAGTTGTAAAGAATATAAGATATGCAAATGCAAAAGTAATTTTCTATAAAAAGAAACAATAGTAATTTAGTTTTAATGACTTTACATTATACAATAACATGTTTATCTTATTATAGAATACAAGATATTTTAAATAGAATAATAAAATTTTTTATGTATACATTGTTTAGACGTCTTGCTGAAGTCATGATATAAATATAGAGTTGATAGTTTATAATACAGTTCTAATTCAGTTTTTGAAGTATATAATTACAATCATTGAGTTAACTATTGTAAAAAAGTTGGTTTTTAAATTAAGTCATTTAAACGAAGTGTAACAATACCTAAGTGATTAAATAGTGTAATTTATTTAGTCGACTATTCAATTAGTATTAAAAAAACAAAAAACTTACTGATTCTCTTATTCTCCTAATCTCCTAAAACCATCATCAACCATCAGATTCATAGCCATAATCACTGTCGTCGCTATCCTCATTCGGATGGTAAATTACAACAAGATTAACTTCGATGCGACCTTAACGCATCCACCATTTTTTAATTAAGTCTACATTTTTTTACACTTTTTTCCCAAATTTCAGGAGTGGCATTATCCAACCCTTGTTGGCATGTTTCCAAGACTGCCTTGTCACTGTAACCCTTGTATCTAATATGGTTATCATAATATGTTTTGCAAATATATTCAATTGAATTGAATTGGCAATGATACGGCGGTAGTCTTAACACACGATGTCCAAAGCTGTGTATAATTTCGTCTACTATATATATATTATGTTTGGTTGTGCATGAATGACCCAGGTGTACCAGGTGTACTTTTATTATTGGCTGCTTATTTAAAATTTCCGAATGGTACGCAGCATTATCCAGTACTATAATGGATGGTTCATGTAGACTTAACAACAGTTTTTCTCTCAACCATTTCACAAACATCTCCGTATTCATATTGTCATGATAATCGGCTGATTTTGATTTTCATGAAAACACAAGATCTGCTCCCTCAATAAAACCATGTTTTCCACCTGCATGCCCTATAATATATCTCTTTCCCTCGTTATCGGTGTGTTTTATGAGTTTCGTCTAAATAGATGAAGGAAGAACATTCTTTTTTAAATTTGTTATAATTGCTTAAAAATTATATTCTTTTGTGAATGACACTAGCTCTTTCAGACAAAGTCTTTCTATTGTCTTACTTTTTGAACTTAAAGCCAATCTGTCTTAAATCTCTCCAGAGACTTGTTCTGGAAATTTCAAATATATTTCTGTCTTTTAATTTTTGTAGCACTGAATCTAAAGAAACATGTACTTTCTTTTCGCTCATTTTATCTATTGTGTCACGGATTTCAAATTTGCAACCTTCGGCAAGACTTATATTGTGCGACATTTTGTTTACTTTGTGCACTTTTTTTGCATATTGCAAAACCGACTTTAGTTTTGTTTCACTAATACAGAGTGCATCACACACACGTTTATTGTCGGACTGAACTGGTTGCAAAGGACCCCCGTTAATTTTCTCAGCAGTAAAATAAGAAAGTACATTAAATATAAAGTTGTCTACATCTTAAACACGTCTCGGCATTTTTGGCTTCAATAAAAAAATACACTACACTAAACTCTCTCTTAACAGACACCTCTCTTCACCTCTATACGGTGGGTTTATAAAACTAAAATCAATCGGCGATATATGAAACTGCATGTAAATTTTTGTTACTTTTTAATATCTGGAACGACTTGGTACTTCAACTATCAATAGCCGGCATGTTATACCCGTTACTTTCGGAACTTTTAAGATTACATCCACTCAAAGCAAACAAATATTTAAAACTAACAAAGTGAAATATTAGATCCTTTTTCTGGTTTCTAAACCATTGTTCTGCCAATTTCTTTTCATTTATATTAAAAATAGTATATTTCTTTTTATAACAGTTGTAGTACCTAATAAAGTAATAAAATAGTGTAATATCAAAGAAACCCGGCACGTATCTTTGGTGTTTACATTTCATCTAAATCCAACTCAAATGTCTGATACATGACATTTTGGCTTTATAGGCGTCACTGTATTTATTTGTAGGAGCGTTTGCGTAAAAAATTTTGTTATTTTCAGATTAAATTTCACAATAAATTACATCTATTAACTGAAATAATTTTAGTTTAGATGTCATACTAACAGTAGATACTTTTTATTGGAATAATGATTAGACCAATTTACTTTCATACTTCTACTTGCACGGTAAAATATTCGTTATTGCAATAATTCAAAACAGCCGTATATCCGTGGAATAGACTTATATTTCTATTTTGGACTAGGGATGAAAGCTGAAACCATTCGCTTTGGTGAGAATTTTAATAGCACATTCTCCCAATATTTGAAGTGATGTCGAAGACAAGCAAAAATACGGTTTTAACTGATAATGTATTTTACATTCATTTAGGTAATATATAGAGAAATATCATGGTTAATGCAAAAATAGAAGAAAATTACAGATTATATTGTTTCTAAAAATGGTAGCGTTAAGTATTTACTGATAAAATAATAGCGATTCCTACCACTCAAAATTTTTCTTGATGAGAATATGGAAACATATTACCTTACAGTGCAATCAAAAGTTAGATCCATACTCATAATCACTGTTGACGGTATCTTCATTTAGATTGTAAATGATGGTTGGCGTTGCGGGGTGCCTGGTGAGTATGTGTCGATGGGGCGGTGAGGCGGTGGCAAGATGTTTTAAGGACCTCCTTTGCTGATTTTGTATAAATCTTCAACTATCTTTGTTATTTTGTATTTGTCATTCTCTGCATTATTATTGGTGTCTTTAATTTTGATAATTTTTGACCAGTATTGGTCTTAGACATTTTTGTTGTTTTCAATTACTTGCTCAATGAAAATCAATAAATATAAATTTATAAATGACTAATATATAATAAATAATTTACATAACCGTAGTAAAACATTGTATTGTTATATTCAATGAAAACTTCAAGTACTTGTAACTGAAATAATTAATTTTTATGTGCATTCACTTATTTTAAACGATATTGCTCACAGAACCCCTGGGACTCATAGGCAGTATAAAGTTATTTAATAAGAATTAACATCCATACAAATAAAATATCGTGATTAATCGTATCAAACAAACCGTTGAAGTGGTTTTTAGTCTTTCGAGTGGCCGATTCCACTTCGCAATTGTTAACTTATGCAAGTTGCGTGTAGTGCGTTCGCGTGTTTAATTCATTTTCTACGATTTCGGCCTTTGTGCATACCTAACAGAGAGTCGAATGGTCAACACGCGATCTCTATCAACTTATCTGAACATTAGGTCTGATTGACAGTGGGTAAATGCGTCGACTTCTGAAACGTTTTGATATTTTGCATTTCGAATTTGCAGACATGTTCGTTATGAGAGTGAATACGATTAATTCATTTATCGAAGTAACCTCAAATATATTTCAATCGATTACTGGGAAAACAGTACGAAACTGATATATTTATCAAAACCACTAAAGATATAGTCCGTCTAGAAAGTATCCGGAATTTTATATTTTTCCTAATTTTAATAGATTTCCTTTTTGTAAAATTTTAAGACAAAAGTAATGCATCAAGTAGGTTGTGCCGATAGTAGGTTATGGACAAAATCGCATGACAACACCATCTGTCACATATTGTTGTTTCTAAACAGACTTAAGATTTGTGAAATAATGTCGCAAGTAGAAAAAAGAAAAGTTGTGGAATATTTGTATAGAAAGGGTGTCCGAGACGTTAAAAAATTAGTGCCGTTGACTGAACTCGGAAAAAGTGCAATGTATGAGAAACTAAAGAGAAGGAAAATTGCATAGTTATGAGACAGACCAGTTTCGGGTAGACCGCGTAAGATTCGTAGAAACAATTTAAACGCTTTAGAGGCTTTACGACGACAAAATCCGCGTCTGGGGTTTCAAAAATTAGCGAACAAATTTGAAAAAAAAAAACGAAGAATAAAAGTGTGCCCACAAACTGTCCGCATCTCATTGAAAAAGCAAGGCTACATATCAAAGAATCCAAAAAAATCCCTACAATGACACCTCTGCAAAGGCAACAAAGAATAGATTTTTGCAACGTGTTCGAGATGATAATTTTAATACTGTCTTTATATTTGATGAAAGGAGCTCGGAGCTCTAGTTAACAACACAGGCAGTTGTGAATCCGAAATTAGAAGACGCATTCAACTAGCAAGAGCAGCAATGAGTGAACTAAACGGGGTCTGGCGTGATCGTCACATTACTATGACAAACAAAAAGAGACTCGTTTCAACTCTGGTCTTTTCCATATTTTACTATGCATGCGAGACATGAACAGTCAAAGAATCAGATCGACGACGTATAGACGCCTTTGAAATGTGGACATGGAGACGCCTACTTCGAATTCCATGGACGGCTCGCCGTACAAATATCTCGGTTCTGGATGAAATTAAACCGGATCAACGTCTCTCCAGTACCGTTTACTCTAGAATTTTAAAGTTCTTTGGCCATATACATCGAAGTGATCACAAAATGGAGCGGTTGGTGGTCCAAGGAAGGCCTCAGACTCAACGCCAACACGGAAGATCTCCACAGCGATGGGCGGACATTACTAAAAAGCTTCTCAATAAACAGTATACTGAGGCAATACATATAACTGATGACCGCGAACAGTGGAGAAATATTATCAATTAAACTGTCCGAGCTGCTGAAGCCCAATTATGAACCACAACACATCTACTAAGATGTTAATGACTGTGATGATGATCTGATGAAAGTTGTTTTCAGCTTGGTGCAAATCATCTAAAAGCCCTATCAAGAGAAAATGTGACCGCTCAAATTTCCAAATTTCCCACTAAAATATTGGTTTGGGGAGCAATGTCTCAGCGTAGTACTACACCTTTCTGTATAGTTAATGGTACTGTTGATAATGCGAAATATTGTGACATCGTTAATGGTTTTCTTCTTGAAACGGCTCATATTTTATATCCAGAGGGGTCGCGTTTTCAGCAAGATAATGCAAGATGCCATACTTCTGCTTATACTCAAGCTTAGATGCAAGAACCTGAATTGGCAACAATTCCGTGGCCAGCACCATCTCCAGATCTTAGCCCTATTGAAAACATATGGGGACTGATGAAGATTGAAGTGGAACGAGCAGCGCCACGAGATAAAGAAAGTTTGATTCGGTCAGCTTTACATGCCTGGAACACCATTACCGAAAATTATGGCCTTGACCTAGTTTTGGTTGTTCTTGGACGTTTAGTTAAGGGTTTAGATTTAAATGGAGGTTGTATATGAAAATGAGATGAATTATTTGTTGAAATTTTATATTTCAAGTGATAGAAATAAATACCGTAAAATTATAATTCTGCTTTCTTTTTCCAGATACTTTCTAGACGGACTATATTTCAAAAAAGTTTTAAAACTCAAGTAAACTATTTATTTTTACAAATGTGTTATAAAATGGGAGAAATTTTTATTTTGCAAAGTTGTGGATCGAAATCAAATCGATCGTTTGTTGTAAGGTAAGGATTTCACATTAAAGAAACAGATGATTCTCAAGGTTTTAATGAAAAGATCAAAAATAAACCGATATTCAAAAGTTTCACCGGAAGTGAAAAATTGTTATGAACGAAAGTTGACCAAGACATAGACGTATTTTGGCACGCTGATCAGGAATCTCTTGTCAAATTAAATGTATCTCGTTTGTGAGTTACCATTTTTATTATTTTCTCAAAATCGGAAGGTAGTATTTCCTTTTCGACCATTTTCGCTGTAATAATTGAGCTGAATCGAAACTCGTCGTCAGTTTTTCTCTATCTATAACAGTTTTTGAAGCGAATCTTTGATACTGGCGTTGTACTACTTTCTCACTATAGTAAAATGTTAAAGCGAGCGTCATGGAAATTCCGCCACGAAATACGCTATTTCTTCTACTACAGAAACGCGTTGACGCGGCGCGACAGAAGCGCCTTGGTGCGGCGCTGTAAACAGTTTAAAGAGTCTATTTACCTTACGATGGGAATGAACATGTAAACTTTTCAACTTTATTAAAATCTGTAACAAGAATATTAACAACAGCGATTTTATAAAATTTGTATTATATTATTATTTTTTGGTTATTTGAATCATTTGTAAATTTACCATGTGTTTAAAGTTACATGTGTATTTAAAATAATAAATAAATAATAAAATTACTGTACCTATTTAATTTTAAAAATATTATTTAAAATTTAGAAATAGAGGGACATAGTCTGAAGCCTACAGTACCGCCTAATGTACCACTGTTTTTCAATATAATACTGTCAGGCAGATGGACGGACGGACGGACGGACGGACGGAAGGACGGACGGAGAGACATGCATAATCTATTTGATTTAAAATCCAACTGCAGAATATATTGATAATATGTTGGCAGTCAAAAATTGACCGCAAATATTTTCAATTCAATTAATAGTAGGTAATTTTTTAACAAAAATTTCCTTTTGTTTATTTATTTTTTAAATGAAATACGGTGCTCATGATGTGTAAGCATGTTTTCTTTTTTATTCAAATCATCAAATCAAAGTAATGCTAATTTTTTTAATATGATGATGTAAGATTGCCTGTGCATGACTTTCCCATGTATTTTGTGTATCACATGTATAATATCATTGACTTCCTCTGATTTATGGGGCACTGCTAAGGTTAATATAACAACTTTTGGCCATAGCTTTATGCAACACCCGTTTATAGTTGATGGGCGTATTTCATCAGTGGCTTCTTTGATAATAGTTAAACAGTAGGAAATATTATATTATCTGCACCTATTGGTAAGGGTTAATAAAGGATCTAGTTCATACAGTCGAAGATACGGCTGAATGTGCGCCTTAGGTAATAAATTTAAATGGAGCTATTATTCCCTGATCCAAAGAATGTAAAAGCGAAGGGTGTTGGGAGGTAGAAACTTATTTCTTGGAGTGGAGCATTCGTCAAAAGTCGATTGGGCCGATATCGAAACCGCGGATAAGCGAAACCGCGGATAACGAGGGATTACTGTATTATTAATCAAAAAACTTTCCATCAGATCCATTTTTCTTACTGCACTTGCAGTACTTCATTCCCTACTCTGCAGTATTTTATAAATATCGTCCTTATCGTTTTAGAGATATTCATTTGGTTCCATATTGTATCAATATATCTCAACCCTGTATATCTATGTGCATAACACTAAACTATTTCTTCTTTGTCTAAAATATTTTTTTCTCGAAATCAGTGTTAGATAGATTTAATGGATAAATGAATTAATTATTTTAAGATCACTAGTTAAAAAAATCAAATGATCTAGAAGACACTGTACAGGAAATGTAGGTAGGTAAGCTATAGGTACACAGAAACGTTTATAGTCTGATCATTGGGAGACTAGATATACGTAGGCATGGGAAACGGAAAATAGAACCTTTTTGTGTTTTAAAAGTAATTTTAATTGTATGCGGATATTTACTTAATGCATCAGTGCTGTGCAACTATATAGCGACCGTTGTTTACACCGATTACTAGCACGTGTAAATATATTTATGTTTTACACTTTTTAAAGCTAACAAATAGAAAAGAAGTGAACAAACTTAAAATCCATTCTTCCGTGAAGATGGATCTAAAACTGGAATACTCGTTCAATAAACAAATTACCCCCATATTGCTTACATGCATGTGTGCACGCTATGGCTGATGCCTCGGCCTGCGTTGCGTATACATCCACACCACACCACGTTTTCGATTTGTTCAATGAATTTCGTTGTATTTATTCTAGGAATAACGCCTCGCTCACAAAGCTTCACACTCACATTTACACGATTTTTTATACCTGCTTGATCAAGGTTCATAAATAGAGAGACCTGTTCATTCGAATTAAAAGTTCACACTTCATCTGTCCCCGGAATTGGCGACGAAACATCTCCCCTTTTTGTTTCACTAAATTTATCACAGGGTTTTAGCGGTCGAAATGTAACAATGCTGTTGACCGTAAATGAGTCCAATGTAAATTGTTTTTGAGGCCAGTCTTTAATTCGAATTTCGCACAAAATATTACATATTACCAAGGATATTTCAGAGAAGGGGAAATGAAAATGTATATAACGAAACAAATGAGTTTTATGATAATGTTCTGTGGTGTCGTGTCAATTTTCTAAATATCTTCTCTAATTTTTCTAAAGTTTTGCACTGCATATGAATTCGTAGTCTGGCTGGAATAAGATTGTTTTTTGTTAAAAATAATTAAAAGACAGAGCAAGAACTATAAGAATAAGATCCTTATCAAGAAAAGACTTCCTGTCATTAATAACATTATTTGACAACACATATTTTTGTTTTTGTGATAAATTCTATAAACAAATATTTGGAACATCAAATGTGCAGTCCCATTAGTCCTGGTTTAGCAACAATTATCCTAGACCATTTATTAGACCTTGGAGTCTCAAAATTGCCGTTTTCATTTGCGTTTATTTATAAATTTGTTGATGACATAATATGCACTGTACAATTCAAACCATATTCAGACAGTACAAACGATCTTTAATTCACGCTATCAAACTATTCAACTTACTGTCGAGTATGAAGATAAAAATAGTATACCTTTTTTAGATACCAAAGTTATAAGAACTAATGACAACAGAATAATATTAGATTGGTATCAAAAAGATACTGCATCCGGCAGATTTATAAATCATTATTCTAATCATCCTAGAAATCAAAAATTCAACACAATTGTATCTATGTAAAATCGTGTAACGACAATCTGTGATGGGAGTTTCCTAGATGTCAATTTAAAGAAATTTTTTGAAATGTTTTTAAACAATGGCTACCCAAAACATATATTAAAAAAACCTATTTATAGCACTCACTTTTACAACAGAGCTTTAATAAATAATCCACAAACAGTTTCATACAAAAAAATACCTTACATAAAAAATTTAACAGACCAAATTGTCCCACTTTTCAAAACATTTCTGAACATTAAATATTAATTAAATACAATCCACTTCTAAATTTAAGGTTATTTTTAAAAATAAAAGTTAAAACTCCAAATTCACTAATGACTAATTTAATTTACAGAATAAATTGCAGTCAATGTCAAAGTTGTTATATTGGTCAAAGTCAACAGCGGCTGAAACAACGTGTCACTCAACACAAAAGTGACTGTAACATACAAAAAAACTCTTGTGCCTTAGTGGACCACCACTTGAAGACTTAACTTATAATAATGTAAAACTTGTAACTTCTAACTTTAATAATGTAAAAATCTTGGAACAAGTTGATAATTATAAAAATCTAGTTTTCCTTGATATGGTACACATTAATAAAACTCCTTAATCTATCAATTATAAGACAGACATCAACCATTTAAGTAATATATACTGCAAGATACTAAACAATATATAATTTGATAGATCTTAATATCAGTATTACAATAACTGACTAGGTACCATCAATTACATTTTATAGATCCATTTACCATGTTCCTGATTCTTTTTCAATTCTCTACTTTTCCACCTTATAATATGGATAATACTGTAATAATAATTGTTTATTTTAGCTTATTCACTAAAAATTGTACACTGGGAATTCACTCTATAAAATATTGCGGTTACCATAACTTCCAAATAAATTAAAATCAACAAAAATCTCATAGATAGATGTCAAGTAGCTATGTTATCAAAATTTAAATTTTTACTCTTATAGTTGTAAGTATTGAAATATTCACTTTATAGAGATATATTTAGGTCTAAGAACCCTTAACACTCATAAGAACAACAGCGAATAAACTACAAGTTGCGAATAGGGCAATAGAGAGAATAATGTTAGGGATTTCTCTACGTGATAGAATACCCAATGCTACTATACGCAAAAGATCAAAAATACCAGATGTTGTTGAAAGGATAACAACACTAAAGTGGAACTGGTCAGGTCATGTAGCAAGATCAGTTGATGACCGGTGGACAAAAAGAATTTTGGAATGGAGAAAAATATGCGAGAGGCCTATGTTCAGCAGTGGACGTTAGAGGCTAGTTGATGATGATCTTTTACGTGACACAGCTGGATCACTGATCCAGTTCTCGTATCTTGAGTGCTGTCGCCTTGAGACCCTTTTTGCGACTCTTTATAATCTTCGTATATATGACACACATCTGCATTTGATAGACTGTTGCGTTGCCGTATAGGAAAAATGCATGAAATCGACTTAACACATATGATGGCCTGAACATCCTATATACGAGTAAAACGTTGATATTAAAAAATAAAAACAATAATACCATGCATAGTTCTTTTGCATATTCCTGTAATTCAGTCAATTTATCTTGTTGGGGATCTTCCTCATGACCTACGACCTTTTACCTTTCCTTGGATAATAATAATAATATATATATATATATATATATATATATATATATATATATATATATATATATATATATTCGTAAGAAGGTCCTGAAATGTTATGTGTGGTCGATCCTATTGTATGGTTGTGAGACATGGACGTTAAAAACCACAATGCTAAAAAAGTTAGAAGCATTTGAATTGTGGTACTATAGACGAATCCTAAAGATATCGTGGGTTTCGCACACGTCCAATGAAGATGTTCTTCAAATGATCAATTCAGAACGTCTGCTCATAAACACCATAAAGAGGAGAAAAACAGAATACTTCAGCCATATAATTAGAGGACCTAAATACCATTTACTTCGTCTTATAATACAAGGAAAAGTGGAAGGAAAGAGATGGATTGGTCGAAAGAAACTTTCATGGCTGCGTAATATTAGACAATGGTGTGGTTCCACAGTAGAAGAATTATTTCGCGCAGCAGCCGATAGAGAAAGGTTTCAGGAAATTGTAAACATGATGACGGCCAACGTCTGAATACGGACACGGCACCCAAAGAAGAAGAAGGATAATAATTCTTTTCATGTTTCTGTGTCTTTTTTCATAACATATGCAAAGTGTTTTAATTGTCGGAGAAGAACTTTGCTGGAGAACTGTTTGCTGATCTAGTTCATTTAAAATATAATTATTTATTCGGTGATCGGTCTACGAAATTCGTAAAAATTTTCTCTAACCAAACATTTCAGTAGCGTCTATTTTTCTTCTTTCCCTTGCCGTAAGGTCCTATCCTTGTCATAAGACTCATTTCCGTATGTCAGTATTAAGAATATTAAGCAGTTGATCAACCCCATTTTTAAACTTCGCGGGATTGTTTATGTATAAATTAAATAAACAGTATTTAGTAGCCTACGAATTACGATTCATTAGATAAATACGAAAGTTTCGACTTCAAGGAATTTTACTTAAATAGTGACTAATTTTATTACTGACTAATGATTATAAGGTGCCTTTTTTTATGATTAAGTCTTATTTGTGATGAGCTGGTTAATATAACTCTGTATATCTTATATTATGTAATATATCTGGTTATTATATGCTTGCTAATTAACAATAAAAGTGCTCACACTAAAACAAAAGTACGTAAGAATAAAAATAAAAGTCTATAAAACTTGTTTTAGAGGAAAAATCCCAGTTTTTAGTTATACATTTTTATTATAAATAATAAATTACGCCATATCATTGAACCAATCTTTTCATAAATTACAGTTTACACTAATAAAGTTAAAAAAACAAACGGACGGCTATAAATATGAGACGGTTTGCTTAAGTCGTTTGAGAAAATGCTACTGTTTCGGAAGACCGTTTTGTAATATATTGTTTAACAGGAAAACACCGAGTCCTATTTGCTTTTAGCACCGCTGTATACTAATATTAAACTGTTAAGTACGCTATTCAAGAATTAATATATATTATATCATAAGCGGCTAACGATAGCGGCCCAAACGAAAGAAGAACAGGGTGGAGGGTGTCGAAGAAGAACAAGAGTTAGGTGGGCAGATATACAGATGGTGATTCCCACGCTCTCAAGTAAAATAATAATCTTTGAACCCGTACCCGCCGACGATGCAGAAGAGAGCGGATTAGAGAGATGTGGAGTTATCGTTTTGATTTTGTATGCATTGTATAAAGAACAAAATTTCATAATACAATTTATATACAATTACATCCTTAAAAAATATGTAATATTAGATTATACTATGTAAGTAAATATACTCAGATGCAAAAAATCGTAATGGAGAAAATTTTGGTCAAATTCAAAGTATTTAAATTAAAAAAAAATCAATTTCTCTAATATCATCAATTAGTACATTTTATAGATAATTTTTCCATGTTCCTGATCCTTTTTCAATTCTCTAATTTTCCACCTTATAATCACCTACCTTGGTCTGTGCTTGTAATATGGATAATACTGTCATAATAATTGTTTATTTTAAATTATTTACTAAAAATTGTACAATGGGAATGCACTCTATAAAATAATAAAATATTGCGGTTACCATATTGAGACGAAATATTGAGACATAGAACAAATAGAGTTTTATTTCTACAGACCAATTGCTAAGACTATAAATCATGATTTAACACAGTACGGTCAAAAAAAAGGTATTTATTGACAAGAGAAGTAGGGTACGAATTGTCAGATAGTATATTTCTGAGTAATAAAAGAGAATTCCTTTTGTTATCAGGATGTGTTAAACCTATGTAGCCTGCAGCTGAGTCCTTTTATAAGATTTATTTTGTATTTGAACGGATGGCACGAATGATAGTTAAGAAACCTATTACTAGCCATAGGTTTCCTGTACCAACTTGTAGTTAGTGTATTGTCACTATTTCTAAAGACACGCATGTCTAAAAAAGGAATACTGTTGTTAGAGGGATCCTCAAGTTCATAAGTTAACTGTAAGTGAGGATCAAAACCATTGAAGATCGATAAGATAGACTCTACTTTGTTAGGAGGTAAGGCTAACAAAAGTTCATCAAAATACCGTTTGACAAAAGGATCTGGCAATCTATAAGACCCAAACAGTCAGATACAAGTCATCAATGACAAAGCTAACAAGGATGGGAGATACGGAAACCATTGGTGTCCCAAAAATTTGTAAGTAATATTTATCATTGAAAACCAAAAAATAGTGTCAAACACCAATTGCAAAAGCTCTGCAAACACGTCCCAGGATACGGGGAGTTTGGTTGGATAGTGTTCCAATGATTCCTTAAGGAAGTGAGAACACATTATCAATGACCGATATGGACTGCTTAGGATTATTATTACTCTATATTATATATTCTATATTCTATACTACTATTTTTTTGGTGCTGATGTTTTTATTAGATTAATTTTTTCCTTATATTGATGTTTCTTCAAATTAATACCATTGTTAATGCTACAGATCTTTTAAAGGAAATATTATTTACTTAATTATTTCTCATATTAGATGTATAGCTAATAACACTCTTTTAGATGAACTGATGATGCTCATTGAACAGTGGGCGAAACATCTTCAATAAATAGTCAAAGTAGCACAACTTTTGTGTTTTTATCTCCAATTTGACCGAAAACATCTCATTCACTTACGAGTGCACTTTTTTTATATTAAATTAAACGGTCATACTCCTTAAAGATATATATATATATATATATATATATATATATATATATATATATATATATATATATATATATATATATATATATATATATATATATATATATTATTTATAGGGCAATCATAATTCTTCGAAACTATTATGAGTTTTGATGTACTGTTTTTATTCAAGATCAATTTAATTCTTTCTACCTGCCCAATATTGATAAATCCTATAGATGACTTCCAACTCCAAACGGCCGAAAAAAATAATTAAGACTAAATTAGTGCCAGATATCACGTTATACCGAAATTCTTCAAATGAAATAAAAACAAATGAAATTCGGAGCACAACAAAAGAATCGTACAAATTGCCAACAGATATTCCGTTTCGAAAATGAAAAATCGTTCGGCTGAAGAAGTAGAAGTCGTGATATATCGTTTTTGTTGTTTCTGGGTTTGACTTATTCCCTCCACAGCAATTATACCTGAAGTTAATAACTTACGGTCCGTTATTCATTTGTTTAGACTAGCGCCGCCTTTGTATATCTTTCTTGAAAGGTAATGCCATCGTGTCTCTAATTTATTTTAAATTTCGCTTTTATCGGCTATTTCGAGACGTTTTATTAATCTAAGCGTGTGGCAAGTTTAAGATAAAATATTTTAATGAATACTACAATAAAGGTTTAGTAGTCTCAACTAGGGGAAGGTGACCTGCTATGCCCCCCTATTCTTTTTTGATAAAACTTGAAAACTGATCGAAATAAAAAACGGGCTTTGGTGAACAACAATGTTATTATACGTTATTTACAACGTTACATTTATTACAGGTATAATAAACTTTATTATTTTGTAGTAGTTAGAGGAAAACATCAAAATATTGTAAAAAAATGAAGAGGCCGTCATAGACACACGATATCTAATGACGACCACCCTTAAAAGATTTTAACAAAGCCGAGTTTACATTATTACATTATAATACAGTTAAAAATCTTACATTTACGAAATACTTTTCTTTTATAACACACAAAAGCATTGAAACATTAATAAAATAAACGGCAAAGAGCTTGAAATGCTTTTCTGGTTGACAAATATCACAAATAAAAGGATTTGTTGACTTCAACAAATGCACATTCTGCACATTCCGAGTGACACCAGCCGTTGCAGTTCTGGCAACAGAACATGTTAGGACGAGAACGAGAGTAGAGCTCGTTGCAGTACAGACATGCTGCATGTGATTCATCACTATCGTTCAGTTCATACATAATTTCCTTCTTCTTCTTATGGTGCCCTATCCAATTAGTGGATATTTGCGACAATTCTGGCATACTCCTCTCGATCTTGTGTGGCTCTAAAAAGTGCATGGGCATCGAGGTTTGTCCAATCCCTTATGTTTTTAAGCTGTGAGTATTTCTTTCTTCCAATACCCCGTTTTCCTTCCCAGATAAGCAAATTTTCTTCTTTTTATTATTGGCAGCAATTCTCGTTCTCTGCCCATTCGATTTAATACTTCGACATTTATTGTGTGATCTGTCCAGGGAATTTTTAGCAGTCTTCTTAATACCCACATTTTAAAGGCCTCCAATGGGTTCATCACATTGGCTTTTATGGTCCAGGTTTCTACACCATATAGCAGTATATAGCATAATTTCCTATGGACTTTTATTAGTTTATCAATTTTTTTCTGGCTACTTTTCTGGCTACCTTTATATCTTCTATATCTTGGATACTGTTGATAATAGCTGCCTTTCTACGTTTTCTTTTCCTTTGCGTTATTATTGTTGCCTTCGGAAGAGGGGGCAATTCTTCAATTTGCTCTCTGCGTATGTAATGTTTGGAAAATTTAGCCGTTTGTATTTTCCTGGGAAGTATGTAAGATGATTTTGTTGCGATTATTACTAATATACTGGTTAACATTTATGTAAGGATCCTTGATTTCATTTTGCTGTTGTTCTTTGCTATTTGAATTTATCCTTATCTGCTGTTAAAGCAGCAGAAAATTCCCAGTCTAGAAAAACTGGATTAAACAGATATATTCCAGTTTTTTTAAAAACACTTACATTTAAAGTCACAGCTTTGAGATATGCACTATTAAAAAGTTTTGTCATTTAGAAGTGAGTGACAGTCGATCCTGGGTTATCTCTCATTGATTTTAGTACTTTCATATTACAAAAAGTGTGTAATGGTGCAATACAGTCAACATCAAGGCGTTAAATGTGGTGGGAACAATGTGGCGGAAGACAAAATAGAATAATTCCATTTTCCTTACTATATTCCAGTACTTCTAACCCTTTTTTGACTATTATATCATCCATCAGGACTTCCGTTCGATACTTCAACGTTCAAGACAAAATGCTTTAACCATTTAACAAATGTTTGTGTATCCATCCAGCCATTGTCTTGGTAAAATGCTACATTGCGTACAGATGCGCCATCCATTCACTCGGCTTTAAATCGTTTCCGTGGAAAAATGAAGGCGGGAGAAACGAATGTTCCTATGCTGTTCATACGACACACAGCTCTACAATTTTATCCACGTTCAGCGCTACTAAAAATAATGTGCTCATACCAGTCTCGTCTATTTTGTAGATATTTTTAAGAGAAAACTGATATTTTTCCATAACTTCTCCAATCGAACTGAAAAACATCCTGATGCTGTCTTTATTGAAAGACTGTGCTCCTACAATATATACCCACTCAAGAGTTATCTTTGGGTTTCAACCACTTTCTACCAGCAATATCTTTTTCTTTATTAAATCGTTTAATTTATTAAAGCAATTAAATTAAAGTGAACTGTGTAGGTAGACGAAATAGTAATAAGCGATATCTGGGCCAAAAAGTAAAACTGCAGAGGTGCTAATAAGTGAACGAGCATATAAGCATGGTGGAAGAAGAACCCCACATGAAGATTAAAAAAATACTTCTATGGTTTATGTTTAAATCTATGGAGGGAAAACTAAGATAACTTACCGCAGAACATGGGTTTTTTCGCTACTAAACGATTGAATCCACTATTAAATTGACATCAGCGGCCATTGTAACACCAAACTACGAAATGAGAGAGAGACGGGGATTCGATTCATTTTATTATGAATCACCAATAACTAAAATCCGAGTGGTGATATATAGACGTCTTTATTAAGTAATTGAGAGGAAGAATGTACAGCTGCATTCGTAGTATGCAGATATTTTATGATAAAATACTGACCATCAAATTAATTAACCATATTCCGTGTTTATCGGCCGCATGAAAATTTATTGACCATTTGAGGAACTAACCTCAGGACTAAACTAAACTTAATCAGAAGACTACATCCACATATTACAACTGCAACTCTTCGGAGGACATAACATCTAATTGGGAGGACACACTAGCAGCCCATCGATGCCATAAGTATCATCCTCACTAGTTTATTGTTAAGCTTTGTCAGGGTTGATTATTGTTTCTTTTTTTTTATAAATATGATTGGTTAAAATTTGTTTTATTTGCTATCAGCTAAGGGTTCAGGCTCAATCCCTAACTTAAGACAAGACGAACTCACACTTGAGTTACTGAGCTAGGCAAGGCATAGACGATAAGCTCCCATGGTTTATTGAGGTATTATATTTTTAATCGTACTTCAATTCTCTTTGGTAGTCTTATCGTTACACATTGGTCATATGTTAATGAGCCCCAGACAAAATTAATAGCATGGGAACTTGGGAATCAGATTTAGTTGTAGTTTACGAAATATTATTAGTACTGATCTGACCAAAATTTTTAATTCACGCAGAATTGAATGGCTCTTTATTAAATCACTCTTGATCGTTTCTCGCTCAATTCTCGAATCAATTCATATTATTGATTTTGCTTTTGTCTCTTGGAGATCCATTTGAAATTTATCCTAGGTAGCCCATTACCTGCCATTTCTCTCAAATAGCCGAATCTATATGGCATGTCTAGATTCGTTGCTTCGTTTTTTGTGACTGTACTTATATGAACTCGCAAAGGCCACCAGCAGCATAGTCACTAAAAACTGTTTTTCCTCCGATTATTCATTTTCTACAATACTTTTCCATACTTTCCACGTATTCCAAGTATTCGTATTATATTCTTAATCCATTTAAATATAATTTAGATCTATTTAAAGATATCACAGGGGAACTAAGACGAAGGCAGAAAGGAAATATAACTGGACAACAGAAATCAATAGCAATAATCACTATGACATTCAACAATATATACAACTCCAACTCTCAGATTTATTCCAGAGATGAAGAGACGTTAACTAAGACGTATATCCATGTCTGGTTGATTACGAAAAAGCGGTTGATCGAGTACAGCACGCCAAGATGATGCAAATACTAAGAGAAGCAGGAATTAACAACCAAGATCTGAAAATAATTAGAAATTTTTACTGGAATCAGACAGCAAATCTCAGAGTGGAAGGTGAAAACACTGAGTATGTAAAAATTATGCATGGAGTGAGGCAAGGTTGTATTTTCTCTCCTTTAATCTTTAATCTGTACTCTGAAAGAATATTTATCGAAGCTTTGTACGAAACTGAAAAAGGTATTCTACTAAATAGTTACCGGCTAAACAACATCAGATATTCAGATGACACCATAGTTTTGCGGACAACTTAGAAGACCTACAAGTTGTTATGAACAAAATTACGCATTACAGTCAACAATATAAACTCTATATAAACGTCAAGAAGATAAAGCTTATGATAATAAGCAAGAAAAGGATAAGAGAAGGTCAACTCTACGTCAACCAATCCCCTGTAGAAAGAATGACGCACTACAACTACTTCGGCACCATAATAAATGAAGAAAGGACCAACAACCAGGAGATTAGAGCACGCATCGGAAAGGTAGATCCACCTTCAATCGGATGAAGCCTTCTTTAAAAGTCGCAACCTCTCTCTTGATACAAAAGTAAGAATGCTGAGATGCTACGTCTTCTCTGTTCTTTTTTATGGTGTTGAATCGTGGACCTTGAACGAAGATATGTGCAGACAACTGGAAGCATTTGAGATGTGGCTATATCTGAGAATACTTAAGATCCTGTGGACTGACCGAGTCACAAATGAGGAGGTCCTCAGAAGAATGAATAAGAACCGAGAGGTACTGACCACCAGCAAATCTCAAAAGTTGCAATTCTTCGGACATATTATGGGAAATGAATCCAGAGATGATGTCCTTCAAGCCATCCTGCAGGGAAAAATATTTGGAAAACGAGGTCCAGGAAGAAGAAGAACATATATTGGTTAAAGAACCTCAGAATCTGGTTAAATACAACAGCTGTGCAGCTTTTCCGCGCTGCTGCAGATAAGATAAATATGCCATGATGATCGCCAACATTCGTAACCGATTGGCACATTAAAAAGAAGAATCTGTTTAAATTTTCTTCACAACTTGTTACTACGATAGACTTTGCGTTATTAGTATTACGCTTCGTCTCCAGTTGTTCCCGTTCTTTTACAAAATTTTTAACCAAATATGGATTATTATTAATATTTTCAGCAAAGACAACTTGGTCTTCTGCAAATAATATAATTCTGTCCAATTTCCGGTTTGACAACATGATTCATTTATAGAAATTTTTAACTTCTGTTTATTGTTAAACTATCCCATAGTTAGTTAATTGACACATTATTATACAGCATATTATGCGTTGTATATGTTTAGAGAATAATCAAATAAATAATTTTAACAATGTTTATTGCTTTAAGCATGTCGACAACTATCCAATTAAACTAAAAATTATGTCCGTAAAATGTAATCTGCTATTTTCAAACACACGATCCACACAGCTCTTTTTAAAATATTAATTAGTTTCTGATTCCGAAAAGATAACACACGCTGACAAATGAAACGCAAACACAGAAACAATCAAGCAGAGACCTGTCTCTCAGGATCCGTGCTGTTTGTTTCTTTGAAAGGAAAAAGGAAAACAAAACGGCATCGTTCTCAGAGTTAAATACTCGCCAGAGATCTAACTGCGATAGGACCAGTTATCACGCATTTCAGTTAAATATGCAGAAGTCATTTCAGCTACAAAAATATAACAGAATGAAGGACTTCGCGGAATGATACACGTGTGGTAAACGATTTTTTTATAACTCTTTGATGTAGTTTATCTGGGAATCAGTCAATAACACCCTCACATACTTGATATTCAACTTTGCTCGCATTTTGTTTCTTCTCGTTTTCTATCACGTTCATACGTAGATGTATACTTGAAAGATGAGTTTTGCTGATAAATAATCCACCCTGGAGAGTTTATTAAAAAGCCCTAAATTGATTACGAGTTTCTTGCTTATATGTTCGAAAAGTAATTAAACCATGTTATTGTCATAATTTTAGCAAATATGTACAAACAATTAAGGAAAAATGCATATATACATATATGTAAGCATTTTTACCAGAATATGCAAAAAATATATCATTATATGCCAACTTTTTTTCGAAAATTAAACAAGTAAATTTTAGTAGTAATAGTTACTATATATAAGATTGATTCACTGCCTATTAAAAAAGAGGCATTTATAAAAATAATGGACACATTTTTAATTTTACGAGTGCATTACTGATGTTATTAAAATATGATATCACTGACATTGAAAAAACAGTAAATAATTAAATGTTTTTCAGAATTTTCTATCAAAACATATCTTCGATCGGAATACATACACATTTGGAATTTTATTTACGGAACATAGGATTTTTAATACAAATACTAAGATTCTCTGCGTTGCAATTAACCAGTGTAAATTTCTTTATAACGTCGCGATGTTTTATAACTAATTTATTTGTTCCACTGGATTACTTCTCCTCAGCGGTTTGTAGTAGCGTATATGGCACACCGACAGTGTTGCTCCGTCTACCGATTTTTCCTGAAAGTCCGGTTTTGTGCAGATAATAAATAATGTTTTATTAACATCAATTTTGTTTGTGTTCATTAGGTATTATTTGAGTTATAAAATTTATACTTAAATACATTTATTATTCCAAATATTGTTTATAATTTCAAATTAAAAAGAGTGTAATATAATTATTTTATTTTTAAAATTCCTTTTTATTTTTAATTTTAGAAATCAACTTTTTTTCAAGCCGTTTTGGCAATAAAACATAACCATTTTTTTAATGATAAAATATTTTCATATCTACATTTATAAATAAGTACGTTTTCGTTGAATTGACATGCGTTCTAGGTGTGTTTCGTTTTTACACTTACACTGGCAGCATCGCTTCGTGAATTGAGACTCCAGTCGAACAAATGAATTAATTATAAAACATCGCGACGTTGTATGGAAATTTACACTGGTTAATTGCACATCAAAGGACTTGAGCTGTATTAAAAATCTTATGTTGCGTAATTTTTTTTCCAAATCTGTATACTTATAAACTTTTCAAAAATTTTTCAATTTTTCTTTTATTTTCCTATCGACAGTGCTGCAGTGCTAACACTATTATTAGGTATTTCCAAACCATTAACTAAACTCACAGATTCTACCAAAGACAACCGATTTATTTCCAACTTTTAAATAAGATCTAGTACACAACCCTAATTACTCTGAATAAATATTGGTTATTGATGTGATAATTATCATCAGTCAACTTAGTAATTAACTGTTTTATATCAGTAAAATATCTATCTTTCGTGGACATTACAAAGGAATTTGACCGGATCAAATTAAAAGACGCTATCCACTTACTGTATGCAAGAGGAATAATCAAAACGATCGAAAACATCTTCCAAAACAACAACGAAGATGATTTAAAACGTATGCTGCACCAATTTAATATAACCGCCAGAAAATTGAACTTTTCAATGTGTATATTTCCATCTTTATCTCTTCATTGTTCAATCCGCTGAATATCATCTTCATGAAAATGTTTGGCACATACTACGGAAGATTTGGTAATTGTATAGCCTTCTCTATGAATAGAGCATAACCCAGTATACCTTCTTTGGGGATCTTTGGGAAACGAAAACGTACTTTCTACCTGTTTCGTTTTTGAAGTACTGGCATAATTGGTTTGGCAACCAGGTACAATGCCAGGGCATCTGTAACAAAAAACAAAAGTATTATTATTGTTGATTTTAGTTTGTATATTTTGTAACAAGAAGCAAAAGTATTATTATTTTCAGTTTGTTTTGTAGGTTATATTTATACTTGCCTTTTAAATTGTCGTTAAGAATCTTCTAAAAGTTCTAAACTTAAGGAAATTTTATTTATATTAATATTTTCTAATTGATTTAAACACAATTTACAAATAAAACATTCGAATAAAGTTTAAAAAACACTAAATTCAACAAACTTTACAAGCCTTCCTATATGAAATGTTAAACAAAACAAACCACGGTCGGACTACCACGCGTTGTTGCCAAATTTCTACTTCATGGCTTGGAAGTAAAAGTGGCTGTGGTGGTGCTCATATGCGATTCTTTCGTAGATCATTATTGACGAAAATTTATTAATAAAAATTCCACTTGTTAATTATTTACATCACAATTTACCCAAATATGAAAATCAGATAATAAATTTGTGTTAAATTATTATTTATTTAATTTTTTTTTGAAAAATCAATCATCGTGCATTTATATAATATAAAACATAATTCCACAGCATTTTCTTTGAAACAAAGGGAATTTTAAACGAAAATCAAGAACTATAAATTTTTAGCAGCGGCTATTACACAATAATACACAAAGAAGAATTTTATAAATTCGAGCCACAATAAAGTCGTCCCTCATTGAAACCCTATTGCTTCGTTGATTTTGTGAAAAAGGTATCGACATGGTGAATTGGCAAAAAGCGACCGGCTGGCGGTCTGCAAAGACTGTGAGCAATTAACACTTGATTGGAAATCACATTTTGCTTTGACACCCCTTTCGCTTTGAAGTGCATACAGCTTTATATAATAGCAAAATTACTAGTTTCTTTACTAAAATAACCGGTCTTATGTAAAGAAACGCTACAAAATACGACAAATACAAAGAAGCAATACAAAAAATATGTAAAAAACCGTTAGCAGCAACATTTTAGAAAATTATAAATGATATGTACAAAAATAAGATTACGCGCATTAAATAGGGTGGTGTTTAAGTAATTGTATAAAAAGAAAAAGTAGATTCCACACTTTAAAAAATATTACCATTTCAGTCAACTTGATTTAATAAAACACTGATATTAAGAAAGAAACAGGGTATTAAAGTTGAAATAACTTTCACATTTGTGGACAAATCAGCTGCATAACCTGATCTAACGCAATTACTCCAGACAGCGAATGAAAAATAGACAAAAACATCAATACTTCTGAATTTTTGTATGTCAACTTAAACACCCTGTATTCTTCCTAATGTTATATAACATTTTATTCAAGCAACTTGGCTTAAACGTAGGATTTTAAAGTGTAGACTCATCTGTTTTTTTTTTTGTACAATTACTTAACGAGCACCTTGTATGTTTGCAAAGTCGCAGGAAAATCGAATGAATGATTTTATTAAGTGTTAAGATACCTATAATACTAGAAAAAATAATAAAAACTAATAGAAGCTTTGTGTTAAATAAACATAAAAAAACATCTGTTTTTGGTCTCTTATCAAATGTTTGATTTGTTCTTTGATGACTTTAAATTAAAAGAATGGTTTTATTTAAAATAAGCAGTGAATTTAATACAGAATTTATAGCCCGTTGCTATAAGTATCAGAACTTAATATATTCCAGTTTTTCTTTTATGTTCGACAATTATAAACAAATCAAGAACACTTTTTTGTCATCGATTGTATTAAATATAAATATACTAAATTGTTAATTCTATTTTTTTAAATTTTAGTATCTTTTTGCAAAGATAATTCGGATCTTAATAATGACTGCGCCATCATTTCGTCTACTCTTACCGGATAATTTTTTTTAAGTCGACTTTTAATGGTTCCAACCTTTAGAATTTTCTTCTTAAACATAGTATTATTTCCGAACTTGTTTATTATGTTTTTATATTAGTTTTATGAGTGTGTTTTGTGACCCTACCTGTTTATTACCTACTGTTTGTACTTGTCGTGGTAAATGTGAAAACAAAGATTTCCAAATATTAATTATTTTAACCAAACTTTCGTTTGTACTCTTTACAATTATTTACATAGAAATATTTTATTTTTTCTATTTATAAAGTGTTAAATTCTGTTATTGATATACTCTCTATCGCCATTTCTTACAACTGCAATCATTCCGCATAGTACCAAGTTACTCCTTTCATTCCCCGGAATTCTTTCTTTTTCGTTTGTTGTGTTTACAGTGCTTTGGACACTGCCTCTAGGAGAACTAAAAACAGAGATAAGCATTTGCCAGATACTTCTAGGCCCAACCTATCGCTTGCTAGGTAAAAAATTATGAAAGGAGGAATGCTGTTTGAGATCAAGGGTTGTGTGAATTAAATCGCGAAGAAGAATTTTTTAAAAAGCATTCCTGAATAAGATCTTGAGGAATTAAGTTGAATTTATGTTACCGGCTTTTCTCCTTATTGGCGATTGTTTATTGTTTGAGTGTTTTAAAACATCTTTATCTTTGGAGATCAATTTTATCTTTGGGCAGTAGTGTTAGCGACAGTATGTAGTCACAATAGTAAGAAGTTAATGAAAAGTAAACTTTAATTTAATATATAATGGGTCATCTTTAATTGTAGTGGGTATGACTAAACAAGTCCACAAGGTAAAAACTTACAGTTACTTTTTTGTGCATACTACAACAGCAGACAACAACTATGCTGAAAACTTCAATGATGGTGATCTATGTAGTTGTCATTTATATTTTTTTCAACATTTCGTGTACTTGGTGCAGTGTTAGTGTTTTTTGAATGGGGTAGGTCCGGTAATTTTTTTGCATGTTTTGATCACAATTTTTTTTGTATACAACAATAAATTTAGTATGTTGATTATATGAATTTCTCGAAATAAATCATCAGCATCGGATATTGTAACATGTACGATCGTAGAAAGAGGTGAAGCGATGACCTAAGCACGGAGGCTGGTGTATGAAGATAGAACGTGCAATTTGAAAATTAAAATTAAAATAGAAAGTCTAGATCATTAGACACAAATACCAAACATGAAGTAAGATCATTACTGATTGGAGACCATGGATATAAGCGAAAAAGAATGAGATTGTCAGACTTAAAAAAGGCTGGTTCGTGGTAGACGCTCATGGCTCGAGTTAAAGAGAAAAATAAAGGACCGAATGGAGGCTTATTGTTAATATTGGATGCCCCAAGGCTAGTAAACGGATATAAAATAATTTAGACCGGACTTTTTTGTACACTGTAAATACTGTTAGGATTTTGAGCTGGTCGTGATAATTTCTTATTCATTTGGTCAGTAACTTGCTGAATATTAATAAATACAAAAAAAATGCGAGTTAAATAATTTTCAACCAATTTTTTTAAAATAGACACTTCAGGATTCTCCTAGCTTTTCCTCATTAATGAAGATATTTCTTTTTTATTAGATACACTAATCTGACACTATCTTCTACCTAACACTTTAAAAAAACTCGCTTAAATATTATAGAGATTATGACAGAGATACGGTTTCAAACAACTCGAAAATATAAATCTGAATATTCGGCTGTCAACTAGTTTTGATGAATGGCGTTTCCCATTTCTGTAATTAAAAATGGACTTATTGATGTAACGTTTTTCTCTCTCTTTCGCTCATTATTATACTTTTAAAGACCAAAAGAAATGATTATAGCTAACTAATGACCGTCCAATGACATCGTGTAATTAAACAGAAGAAAAATAGTTTTTTAACATAATAAACATCTCATACTTCATGATTTTTGCTCAGTGCCGTAGATAAAAGAAATCTTTTATAAAATCAAAATAAAAATATTGATTGTATATTAATGTGTGCAAGGTCTATTGTCTAAAACAAAAACATTGTTTTTATTTTCTTACGTTATAGCATCAAAATAGTATGTTTTTGTATGTATCTAGAAAGCTGAAGACATGAAAAATGTTTACTACTAGGTACTAATTGATGTTTACTAAAGATTAATAAAATGTGACGCAAAAGTGTTCAGAATATCATGGGTTCAATACATTTCAAACAGAGAAGTCTTGAACAGAGTAGGTCAAGATGAAGGTGACTATATACAGATGATAAAAAGAGAAAACTCAAATATCTGGGACATATAATGAGAGGAAGCAGGTACAGGATAATGCAGTTGGTACTCATGGGAAGATCGATGGAAAAAGAGGAATTGGTAGGAAGAAATACTCATGACTCCGAAACCTCAATGGACTGGTTGATTAGCAGATGAATTATTACATACCACGCAAGCTCGAGAACGATATCGGCAAATCGTCATGGAAACTACCCACGCCTAAAACTTGGGCACAGTACTCATTGAAGAAGAAGACCCAAACGTAGTAAATTTCGGTTAGAATATTTAAATTTTCAAATAAACGAAGGAAATACTTTTAACAATGATACGAAGAAGAGAAAAACCTTCTTATCTCCATGTCACCATCATCATTCTGGCTTTACAACCCTGCGTAGGTTCTAGCCTTCTCAATAATTTCTCTCTATTCGTCTCTATCCATCGTCTTCCTACGCCAAGCACATATTCTCATATTTCGCATATCTTCATTGATGTACTCACGAAACCTTGTTCTGGGTTTTTGACTTCTTCTCTGACCAATGGGTCTTATCCATGTCAACATCAAAAAAGTGTGTCATTTCGCAAGATCTTCAACATCGTCGTCCTCCTCCTCCTATATCCTTTATCATTCGTAAGGATGTGGTGATGGTATGGTATTTGAAGAATGGTTGCTATCCATTCTTCTACCAGAGTAACTGGTAGCGTACTTTATTTGGTCTGACCATCGGAGTGGTGATCTTTCACGAGTTCTTTTGCCATCTACCTTGTCTTCAACCACCAACCTCTCCATGCATTCCATTCGTCTGGTAATGTATCCAAAATACCTTAATATAATAATATTTTGGTTGATGATTGTGATAAGCCTATTATTGATGTCGAGTTCTGTCAATATTTAGACATTTGTGCGATGTACTGGCCAGGGTATGCGTATCAGTCTACGAAATACCCACATTTCAAAGGCCATTATACGTCGTGAGTCGGATTTTTTAATGGTTCAAGTTTCTGACGTACTAGTAGCGATAGGAAAGATAAGCGTCCGTACTAGGCACAGTTTCGTGTTCCTGGTTATGTCAGTATCTTTCCAGATTTTAGTAAGTTTGACCGATGTTGATCAGGCCATTGTAAGGCGTCGACGTATCTCTTCATCGCATCCACCATTGTTTGTGATAATAGAACCTAAGTAATTGAAACGGCTTACCACAACAAACCCCGCTACGTTTCGTATTTCCGGCTGGTTATTTCTAATTCGATCGATTATCATTACCTTAGTCTTCTGTACATTAATTTTAAGTCCATATTCACGACTACTAGTATCTAGTCTGTTCATGAGGTATTCAAGGCTATTTGTTGATGATGCTGGTACTAAAGTGACGCCAGCATAGCGAAGACTGCTGATTTTTCGGCCTCCGACTGATATTCCTCCTTGCCATTCGTCGAATACATCGTCGTCATGGGAATATTATTAAGTAATATCAAGAGTTGCAAAAAAGCAATGGTACGGAGCAAGATAAGAAAGAAGTACAGATAAGAAAGAATAACATTATTGTTATGGAATGTAATTTTTAGATTCCTCATGTCTATCGTCTATTTTCTTTGTAAATTGTAGAAAGTACAGATTTAGCAGTTTCCTGAATTGATTTCGACCGAATTTATATTGGTTTTAATAGATTTTTAATAAGCTATTTACTATTTTTAAAACAAATGCTAATATAATAAGAAGATTTTGTTTCATACAGAGCTTACTACAAGTTCACTATGAGGAGTCCAAAATGACGAAATACTTATAACCGAATGGTGGTGCTCTGTATTGAAATTAAATTTTAACTGTCTTTCGTACCATATAGTTTTGTTTCTATAATCTCCCTTTTATTTACCATTCAAGAGGCTGTTGATTGTCCTCTTGCACTTTGTATAAGTATACTTGTTGCATAAGTATACTTAATGCTTTCAGGTATACATTTTCCAGGCATTTGATGAGGTCTGGCATACTGGCCTCCTCTATACAATCCGAATACTTTTACCCGTTAACCTGATTTTTCAATTCCATCTACAAAACTGACAATTCTTCGTGACTCAGTATAGAGAATACTGAGTACTGGCGTCTGTTCTGTCCAGGCTAGAGGTCATCAGGGCAGAGTACTTAAACCAGTCCTTTACTTTTTATACATTGCCGATTTAGCAACGACAGTTAACTCAACCATAGTCAGATATGCTGATAATACCGCCATTTTGACATCACACTCCAATCCAATTATCGCTTTACATGAACTCCAGAGAATGCTAAATTATATCTAGCAGTGGCTAATGGTCAGTGCTTGAACATGTCCTGTACCTTTTATATACTGCCGGTTTGTTAATGACAGTTAACTCCACTATAGCCACATACGCTGATGATACCGCCATTTTGACATCACACTCCAAGCCAGTTGTCGCTTCACATGGACTCTAGAAAATGCTAAATGATATCCAGCAGTGGCTAAAGAAATGGCACATCAGAGTAACTGAAAGTAAGTCGATACATGTTACGTTTACAAACCGCAGAGACAACTGTCCATCAGGAATCCGTAACAGTTAGTAACTTTCCCAAAAAGAAGATGCCAAATACCTAGGTAGGCATGAACAAAAGAGTTACATAAAAAAAACGTATCTTCACAGAAAGGAATCAACTAAGACTCGTACTCAGCAGAATGTCCTGGTTCATAAACAGTAAATTAACTGAAAATAAGCTCCTAATATACAAGATAATTATGAAGTTATAGACTACACATCTAGAGTTCAGCTTCCAAGTCCAACATCGAAATATTAGAAAGATTCCAGTCAAAAGTGTTAAGCATGATTACCAACGCTCCATGGTACATCCCAAATTGCAATATTGCGAAAGACATCAAAATGATGATAATTAGAGCTGAAATCAGTAGTTATTCCCGGAACTATGCCCTACTCTCACTAAGACACTCAAACGTCTTAGCACCGGAATTAATGATGGATCCAATTGCCAGACGTAGACTCAAACGCTTTGTTCTTAATGACCTACCTAACCCTACCTAATGACCTTATAACAGATACTAAAGTAAAGTGAAGTGTAGTGAATACCAATCCCTTAGTTAAAATATACTTTTAGTTTAATATAACTGTTTAGAATAAAAAGGAACATATCAGTGGATTGTTCCTTAATTGCTTGTTAGTCAGTTATCAAATCATTTACTTATATTATCGTTAGTACATATTGTAAATTTATTGGGATTAAAAAAACATTATCGAGTCTTCTCAGTAATTTACCTGTAAACCAGAAATGTCTTTATAATATTTCTCTCCAATATTCTTCCCAGTTAATTTGGTAAGGTATTTTCATGGAACATCCAGGCATACAAAATATCTTATAATCAAAGTAACGCCACTGACTGTTTCCAAACGTAATTTACTCTCTATTTCCATTGTTAAATCTTTTGGTTTGGCTAAAGACACCGTGTTTCATTTTTTAATTAATTAACCCGGTAAAACAAATGAGTTTTAAGATTTCTTCTTGCGTTATCTTTTGTTTTTCGGGGCAGGCGTCCGGGTCTCTACGTAATTAATAACATTTTTATCCCGAAGAATAATCTGGGGGGAAATTGTTTTACACAAAATTTTTTGTCGTTTATATTATTTTTTAGGATAATCCTTTAAAACCGTTACTGGGCGAGTTTGAGTATTTTTCCAATAAATCTGAAAAGAGTTCACTAAAGGGTTGATATTAATTTTGCAGATTATGATTTGTAGAAGTATTTACTAAAAACTTTTAAAAATTTTATATACAATGTTTTTTATTAGAGGGTTAAAAACTTTTTTAAATTTAATTGCTGATTTTTAGTGCTGAAACCAAATCTGGCCTTACTTTTTTATCACATAGGTAGTTTTTCAGTAATCTGCTTTTTGTTATGTAGTTTAAAATCACTATACGATATATGGTAAAATTAATAAAGCCCTATCTAGTAATGTTGGTTTCACTAGTCAGATGGAATTGGTTTACACTTCCCTTTTCTTATTTCTTTGAAGCTTCTTGTGCAGCTTTTTCTGTGATGAGTCGCTTGTAAAGCTTCTCGGTGAAATGACCAACAGTAGTCTCCCATTATGTTGGTGTTTCAGCGGCCCTGATAACTCTTTTCCATAAATTTAATATCCTGGCAAAAACATTCTCCCTGCACCCGACTAAATGTTTCTCCCCCTTCCTGCTTCTCCCAAATTTTCCGGAATGTAATTAAGATGACTATTCCAAAAGTGAACTTTCTGACTCATCAAAATTAAGCACAAGATTTGCGACTGGCGCCTATCCTGATTATTGATACAAGGTACATCCTGAAGTGATTCCAGCAAAAAATAGAATCCTATGGAAAATGTCCAATTTAAAACAGATCTCACCTGGAATATTAGCCTACTGTAAACATACTCCAGATCAAAGCAGCGCAAAAAGGTTATTACAATTCAATCAGATAACGTTACATAATTGCGGCTTCTGCAAAATTCATAAGAAACGGCCAAATATATTGTCTGCAATTGAAGAGTAATTGTTCATTAACATCATAAACATCTGACACTTGTTATTTAGAACTTGGGTTCAAGGTTGCGCCGAAATGGGCAATAGACTTCGTTCGAAATCTAGATCTTTTGCACTAAAACACAATTCAAACAAAACATCTTTCAGGTCGCAGTGTGGAGTGTCTGCAAGGACAAATGACCTCTTTGAAATCTACAGTTTACGAATCTGCAGTTTAATTTAAAAATCTTAAGAAATATCTAGGACATCATAGCGACAAAAAATTAACCTGCAAAGTACAAATCAACTGACATGACTTTTAGTGAAAAGTTATAACTTTCTCTCTGGAACTATATCTTCCCATTTACAAGATCATTCCATAACGCGTACAAATTTACGACATGTGAAGGTGACAGGTGAAGTCCATATTAATAATCTTCGCTGATGATGTTAAAACACTTTGTGTTCATTATACTAAGATCCGCATTGATGGCTAACTGAGGGTGCCGTTCACCTCTGTCATTTCGCTCGCCTAAGCCATGCTCTCCCCTATTGTTTCTTTCAAATGTTTATTTTTTCATCTATTTTCTGTTTTTCTATTTTTGAATTCAAATCTCCAATAATGATTATTGGTTCTTTCTTAGGAATGTTAGAGAGAAATGGTTTCATGTATCAAGTGGTATGTGTGTTCTATTATATCTTCCGTCGCTTCGGATGTTGGCATATATACCTGTTTAATCTGCACGTTTTTGGCTGGTTTAACATTTAGGGTATTTTGATTATTTGGTCATTTATTTATTGTACGTTTACTTTATTATAAGAAGGGATACAATTACGACAGACTACAAGAACTATGCATTGAAGAGAATTGAATAACTTGAAACAACTTTCTAATTGTAGAGATAATATAGCTATTATAGCTTATTAAATCTGTCTTATTATTATTAAAAAATAACAGTAAATCTGCCACTCATTTTCATTCTTTAAAAATAAACAGACAATATTGTAGAAATAAAACAATAATTAAAAACGCAGAGAAAAAGTGCAATAAAAATTCTAGGAGAGATAAGGAGGAAAAGCTCAGTCAAGAAACAAAAAGACTTATGGAGGCACGAAGAGAACTTAAGAACAAAAACGATACGAATGCACTCGTACTACAACAACTTAATAAAGATATTAATAAAGCAGTGAGAAAGGACGTACGACAATATAACACAAAAAAGATTACAACAGTTGTCGAGAAAAATAAAAGTTTAAAGGTGCTGAAGACATGTCAAGCTCTAGGTAAGAAGAACATTGTTAAGCTCGCAGATCGAAATGGAAAAGTGGTAACAGATAAAGATAAGATAATTAAGGTAGTTGAAGAATTTTATACAGAATTATATAGAGAAAGGGGGAAGAAAGACGGCACCAAGTTGAGAAAAGTCCAGAATGTGGATTCAGAGGATATCTCAGAAATAACAATCGAAGAAGTCTTAAAGTCATTAAATAGAATGAAAAACAATAAAGCAGCTGGTGATGATTAAATCGTTATTGAGGCAGTTAAAGCAGGAGGAAAGACAGTATTGAAAGCATTGACGCAATTATATAACTTATGCCTTTCAAACGAAGTTACACCATCTCAGTGGAATAAAGCTGTTATAGTCGTCATGCACAAAAAGGGAGATATAACAGAGCTAAAGAACTACAGACCTATTAGCTTGTTATCTCACGTAACCTTAAATTTGCAGATGATATCGTTCTTATTGCAGACAGCTTTGATCAGGCACAGATAATGCTCCAAGAACTCCATACTGCCACAAAAAGAGTTGGTCTTAAAATAAATTTTTCAAAAACACAATGTATGACAAATTTAGTCCACAACAAAAACATCTCAGTAGAAGACAAAGATATTGAGCCAGTTGACTCCTATAAATACTTAGGCCATGAGATCAGAATAAGTCGAGACAACCAAACAATCGAGCTGAAAAGAAGAATAAACCTCGCTTGGGCTGTATTTGGAAGGATGAAGAATATTTTTAGGTCTAAGATTCCAATGTGTCTGAAAAGAAGAGTATTTAATCAATGTATTTTGCCAGTGATGACCTACGGCGCAGAAACCCTAACGCTCACAAGAACAACAGTGAGTAAACTACAAGTTGCGGAAAGAGCAATGGAGAGAACTATGTTAGGGATTTCTCTACGCGATAGAATACCCAATGCTACTATATGCAAAAGATCAGGAGTAGCAGACGTTATTGAAAGGATAACAACACTAAAGTGGAACTGGGCAGGTCATGTAGCAAGATCAGTTGATGACCGGTGGACAAAAAGAATCTTGGAATGGAGACCCCGAATACAAGCTTACAGAAATAGAGGTCGACTCCCAACGAGATGGACAGATGACATAAAAACAGTGACTACAAATTGGATTCAGATGGCGCAAAATCGGATTAAGTGGAAAAGCATGCGAGAGGCCTATGTTCAGCAGTGGACGTTAGAGGCTAGTTAGTTGATGATGATGATGAAAACAATATTGTTTTGTGCGTTTGCCAGAAAAATGATAGAAAATGATAAAGAAAAAGAAATAGAAATAATATATAATTTTTGCTAATACGTTTTGTGTTTTCTGAAGTTGTAAAATGTTTAAATGCGAAAATAATAATGAGTTTTATTATCCTATTGTAAGTGAGCTGTTTTATGTGTATCTGTATGGTGAATATGCTCTAATGCACTATGTTTAGAAAACTTGACAAAATTAGTAAAGAGGAATACCCTATAATTTTCCATACATCTGTGTTTCGTCCTTAATCGCTTTTCACGCACTTTACACACCAAAAGTGCGAAACACAAAGCTCTCAAAAAACAGAAAAGTTCCCTCTTTGCGTCCGTTCTCATTAAAATCAGATTTAAATCGTGCCCTAATAGCATTGCCAGAAGACAAAATTACGTAAGCGGAAAATGACAAAAGTCCCATAAGTGCCTATCTGTTGTCACCATCGGGGTTTAAAAGGTGATACTACTTGCACCTTTTTGGAAAAGAATCGTCTCCCTTACATACCGAAAGGTTGATAATCCCCGCATGAATAGGTATCGCTTGAGTGGCTAATGTAGCTAATGTCGGCTCGAATATTATATATTGAGGCCGCTTATTTCACGGGTACCTCCTGCGGATAGCTACTGAATGCATATTTATATCATTCTGTTTGTACACACAGCGTCAAATAAAATATCCCTTTGTGGGATGTTGCGTGCAAATAACAACTTTTAAGAGACCGATCATTTGATTTACATGGGTAAGAACACAGGAGATATTCTCAGATGGGTTCAACAGTTCTTTCTCTATATACATTATAAAATTCTTCGAATATAATAAAAAGTTTTTACAATTGGTATTTTGTTTCTCAAGTTTTTATTGCAGCGAGACTACTTAAACAGGAAAAATAATAACTTTATTAACCCATTAGTGCCCAGATTATTTTTTTCCAGTTTTTAATGTGATGCTAATAGTTTTTTGGGAGCAGTTTGATTAAAAAACAAAAATAAATGAATTTGTGCATTCGGATTTATAGATCACTCAATATATGACGTTACATATATGTAACGCTAGGAGCTAATGGGTGCAAAAAATACAAAATATAACTGCAAACAGTTTTATTTATTTAAATACGGAAAATAAAGAAAATGGAATTTAAACATTTTGGTTTGTATGATAGGTAACGAAACAATCGATACAAAGACCTACGTTACATTTCCTACATATTGTGCGTGTTGAACTTTTGCAAGATGTTCCAGCACAGCGCCTTCTTTTGTCGTTTGGAATTTTATCCACTAGGTGGTCCATCCTATCATATCTAACTTCATCGGCTGCTCTTTGCGCATTAGAAGATGGAGATGGAGTTCTGCCAGTGCCTTTGGGCGGTGACGAATATTTCTTCAAATAAACTTTCACGATAGCCCTTCGAAAATCTATTTGGGACATCTGAGAGTTGTTTGATTTTCGATACAAACACCACGCGTTATTGACTGAAACATCAAGAAGCCATGAAAACAATGCCCAGTACCGTTTCCTGTTTCTAATTTGAATCCTGTACTGTCCAACGTTTTGATCCATTCGATCAGTACCACCCATTTTTTTGTTATATGTTGCAAATACTGCTGGTCTGCTAACTTGTATGTGTTTTTTTTTTTCTTTTTGCGAATAACGTCTAACATTTGTTATTGGATTGATACCATATTTATTGGAAGCAATGCAAACTACGGAATTATCGGCCCACTTAGCTACTAGTACAGCATCTGTCTTACTAATAGCACTTTCATAATATCCCCTTTCCTGTTTGTGAAGATCTTTTTTGGCCAATAAAGGGCAGCTCCTAGGTAAACGATTTTCTCTTATAGTCCCCGTGCCTCCGTATCCTTTTAAACATAAATAAGACAATAAACTGAATGTAGTAAATAAATTGTCAAAATAAAATTAGAATGGAAAAGATTTCAGATTATCAGGTAGTTCTTCTATCATTTTTACCAGTGGTGCTGCCGCTTTTCCAAAGTTTCTTTCTATGTCAATATCAGGAGTTACAGATTTTCCTTGATATATTTCGAAATCAATCAAATAGCCCACCACTGTATTTAGGCACCAAACTTTTTATGTTTACCGTAATATTTGACCATTCTTTCATCAAAAGCCAGATCTTTTTCAGGAACAAAATACTTTCTGAACCTGTCTTTGACTTTATTTATAAATGGCCTTAATTTCCAGAGCTTATCACCTTTATATTTGCGTTAGAATTCAAGTGAATAATCCTCAAAATTTGCTCAAACCTGTTGCGTCTCATAGAATTATATATAAGTTCGTTTCTGGTGTCAAGACTTTGCCCCCAATACATACGTTTGCTGGGAAGATCATTATAACCACTGAGAATCAGTATAGCAATAAAACATTTCATTTCCTCTGGCGAGACTCCTGGGTCGGGTAGGTTGTTAAAAGTAGCATATTGGTTTGTTTCCTGTACCAAAAATAAAATGATTTCTTCGTCTATGAACATTTCGAATATATCTACAACTGATTTGTTTTCAAACAGTAAATAATCTGACTCAGGAAATTGTCTCTCGTTATATGTGAAATCTCCCGAAACCCAATCCCGGGCTGCAGAAACTTTTGGATAAACCATATGAGCAGGTGTAATATCGATATCATTATTTGTCAAAGAAATGCTTCTGTCGATTCTGGCGGTTGAATAGAATCATCTTCTCCCAGTATAATTCCATTAGTAGTCCTAACTTCTGCATCGGCAAGTAGCTGACGTTTGCTCAAATTGTCCAAATCTCCGCCCTCGTCCTCAAGTCCTATAAACACTCTGTATACTAATATTTCGAAAAATATTATTAAAAATACCATACAATGAAAACAAAATACGTAATACATCTGTACAAAATAACTGTAAAATATGCTTACATTACATCCTAGCGTTACAAATATGTAACAGTCAACTTCCTAACCTAGCAACTTTTTTATTTGAAAAAATATCAAAGCTTTTTTACACAAAAAATATGTATTTATATTCACTTTTACTATTTGTTTTCTAATATTAACGTTATTATACAAAATGAGATTTATATACTTACTCTTTATCGACGAAGTCCATTATTTGAAGCTTTATTTGTTTAGTTATACTTTATCGAGGCACAAACTCAAAACAAAGTTCTAATAAAATAGTATAATCTTCAAACAATGTAAACAGTATAACCTTCTGACAAGAACTGACCTGTTTTCGACTGAAAATTTGCGACGTATGCAACAGAGGATCTATTTAGATGGCACCACTTTGCCGTTACATAATTGTAACGCTAGGCACTAATGGGTTAACTTTTCGCTTTTTAGATTGCAGTTATCAGTTTATATTTTATTTATGGAAATCAATTAGAATTACTTGTAATAAAAATAACACTTTTTGTAATATCACATGCCACAAGAAAATAGTTTCGGAATCTTATATACGGTTCTCAAGATACGCATATTGGTTTTATCCGAAAATAACAACCGAACAGTTGTAACAATAAAACACTGAAAACTTTGTTTTCAAACTTCCACAAAATTTATTTTAAATATTATCACTACAGCTGTTTCGGCTAATTGCCTTTCTCAAGTGATCTGTTTTGGCTTGGGTTTACAAATTTATAGTCTCTAATGAAATAGGTTGAGGAGGGGAGAACTGTTTGTCTCAAGTTGGTCATTCAGAATTATATCTGTGTTTTTTAATTTGTTTATTTCCATAGATTCTAACAAAGATAGCTTAAGGCCTTTATTTTGAATGTGAAGAATTCTAAATTTGTCATTAAAAGAATGATTATGATCTAGAAGGTGAAGTGCATATGTCGAATCTGTTTTTCTATTCTTGAAAGCCCTTTTATGTTCTGCTATTCGTTTATCAAAGTTTCTACCAGTTTGACCGATGTAAGTTTTTGGGCAGTATCATAGTATGTTACATAGATTAACAGAAATTCCGATGTCAAAATACAACTTTGAGACAGAATTAAATATAATTAAGCAAATAGCAGTAAACAACGGATACAACGAACAAACAATTAATAAAATGTTAAATCAAAAACTACACAAGAAAGCCCTGAAATTAGTATTTCCACCACCAGAGAAAAAACCCAGTACCTTCTGCTCGATTACATATACAGGCAAAAGAACAACAAAAATTGCCAAGCACATAAAAAAGAAAGGAATAACACCAGCTTTCCGAACAAACACTTTGATAAACGAATAGCAGAACATAAAAGGGCTTTCAAGAATAGAAAAACAGATTCGACATATGCACTTCACCTTCTAGATCATAATCATTCTTTTAATGACAAATTTAAAATTCTTCACATTCAAAATAAAGGCCTTAAGCTATCTTTGTTAGAATCTATGGAAATAAACAAATTAAAAAACACAGATATAATTCTGAATGACCAACTTGAGACAAACAGTTCTCCCCTCCTCAACCTATTTCATTAGAGACTATAAATTTGTAAACCCAAGCCAAAACAGATCACTTGAGAAAGGCAATTAGCCGAAACAGCTGTAGTGATAATATTTAAAATAAATTTTGTGGAAGTTTGAAAACAAAGTTTTCAGTGTTTTATTGTTACATAAAATGAATTTCCATCAAGTAACGGTCGAATCCATCAATTATTTAACCGAACAGTTTTTTACTTTATTTTTACAATGGCTTTGAAGATGAAAACAAAACTTATAAGTAAATTGTTTACATTATATAAAAATAAACAAATTCAAACTACATTTTCGAAAAATTTCACCATATTTAACAATACCTGACCTGTTTTATAACATGCTGTTTTTTTTTTTCAGAAATAAAGATTAAGCTAAATTAACGTAAGGTTTATCATAACATGTAAAGAAACTAGAAGGTAAACATACATATAAATTATCTTCTACTTGTAGTGCCTATCCCTTTCGGATGTTGGCGACCATTAAGGCAATCTGCACTCTGCACACATAGGTTCTGAAAATATTGGTGGTTATTGTGTTGAATTAAGTAAGTAGATCAAGTACGTATAGTCAGGAAATCGTTTGCCTTCCTGTATCCTGCTTTACGTTTTTTTTTCTACTTTTCGCTGTAAAATTTTCATGTTGTGACTGAGGTATTCGATTTTGGCTATTTTTATTATAGTTAACAGGTCTTTTTCTTTTTGTATTCTTAATAAAAGTCCTGATTAGTAACGTGATCGGTTTAAGACATCTTCAGGATTCGACAATAAAGCCTTAATTTTCTTGCAGCTAGTTTCTGTGAGCGCCCACGATTCAACAACGTACAACAGTACAGGAAAGATACAACACCGTAGTAACCTGATTTTTATGGGTATAGCTTAGCCATTTTTTGAAATGAAAATCTTGCTTTCTCTATCGTACGTTTGATTTCTAGGTAATGGTTTCAGTTGTCATAGACACTGGTTACCAAGGAAGGTGTATGTTTTTACTCTTTCTATTCGTTGACCGTTTACACCGATTCGTCTAAATTGCTCTTCATTCTTACAGGTCATTAAACATTTTGTTTTTAGTGAAAGTTCATATCTCTTACTTATTTCTGTGATTCTATTCATTAACTCCTGGAGGGTTTCATAACTGTCAGCTAATACCACCGTGTTGTTTGCGTATATGATGTTATTGATGCATCCTTGATTAATTTGAATTCATGCTTAAAAACTTCTACAGCTTCTTGAAAGATTTCCTTAAAGTATATGTTGAACAATAAACATCCCTGTCAGACTCCACGTTTGATTATGATATCATCGGATTCTCCTGCCTCTGTACGGCTAAGCGATTCCAATAATTCGTATATTACAGATTTTTATTTCAATATTTATTAATATCTCCATCAGCTTATCATGCTTTACTACGTCAAACATGCATAAATGTCGCAAATCACGTCTCTACATCTTTGAAATAGTACTTGTTTGCTAAACAGAGTCTCTTTCGTACCAACTGCGTTCCAAAAACCGAACTGTATATATCATTGCACACAAACCTAGGATGGAGGTTGGGCGGACACATTATTATCAATTAGTTCTTATATGTATTTGACCCACATTCAAATTTCTTGATTTTTATGTGTGATGATATTTCCGTGTTCCCCAAACCAGCTGTGTGTTTAATTTATATATGCATATTAAATATATCGTGTTTTTGTTCCAGCAACTCTATTTTTACACACTGTGCTTTTAACCAATTTTCTTTGGCCTTTCGTATTTCGGTTTATACCTATTTGTTTCTGAATATTGTTATATATATTCTCTTGTTGTTCTTTAATATTCTCTTTCATATTTCTTTCATAAGGTGTAGTATATAGTCATTCATCTAACTTCTGTTCTGTTCTTTTCTTTCTTTTCTATTAGATGTTATTCTCGGATCCTGTTCAAGGTTTCATACATATTATGCAGTCATTTCTCTGCATTTTATATTTGCTCCACAAACATGTGATTTTTAAGTAAAAATAAGTGAAAATAAATAATAGCTATAAAGTTTTACTTTGTAATAAGATAATAATAAATAACTGTATACATTCTAACTATATAGCATATACTGCTATTAAGTTATCCTACCAATATCTTTGCTTTTTTTATACTGGTACTGTTTTTGTACTTAATCTCTCACTTCTTTTTCCAGGTCCCCGTAGATAGATAGTTCAATCCCAAGGTATTTTACTTTCATTACTTGTTTAATGCTGGTGACACTTATTCCTAATTTAATTCTACTTAGTTTTTTATTTCTTCTTCTTCAAGTGCCATCTTCGTTCCGAAGGTTGGCGATCATCAGGGCTATACGTATTTTCGAAACTGCTGAACGAAACAATTCATTGTTGCTACAGCTATATCATTCCCGTAGATTCTTTACGGGATTTCATAAAATCATATTAGTTATTTAAATAGATGACTGAACTTTATCAACTATTTTGCACAATCTTATTGGATTTGCTCAAATTTCTGAATATTTGTTAGGATTCGTCCGTGAAAAATATTCAAAACATGGAACGAGTATTCAAAAATTGGTTTGGCATCGCCTATAAACACTTCGTGAATCCGCACTGGCTCTCCCGAGATACAAGTACAAGCAAGAATCAGCTAAGAATCACAACAGACTTCCTTACTGGACATGCGCCCGTCAAGACATGCATTTAATTTGGTTACGCCATAAATACTGTATCTTCATATTTATGTCAAATTTCATATTATTGTAATTATTTATTGATTTCATACATATTTTTTATGGGCAAATATTATTGAAACATTTAGCCTTTGTCTCTCTATCACTGTGAAGACATCAGATTGAGTAATAATACAGCCCTATTTATGTGGATCTTTGATTCAAACTTTGCACAAAGTCTAACCTATAATTACGAACTCCAAAAAACTAGGGTAAAACGCGCCAGTCATAGCGCTAATGTAATATTTTAGTTTTCAAAGACCAGCTGTGTTTAGTCGATTGATTTTGACCCCTAATGCCGTACGCGTTTCGGAGCTGCTGTTTTTTGGATCGTTTATAATTTAATCGCGCAGGGGTTATAGCGGAATAAAAAGCAACACTTACGCAGTGCCCATTATTTTCCCAACAAAAAAGTATCATATGCTGGGAATGGGATAGAGCTGACTTTTGTCAAATCATTGCTGTGATGTATGATGTAACTGGTTACAAAAAATCCGATTTTATGCGAATCTTTTAAACCGAATTATTGTTTGAATGTATTTTTAAAAGCATCGATTTTTAACACTCTCACAAAAATGTTTAAGTGGAATCAGAAAACCACATTAAAAGAAGTTACTACATCGATTTATAACATTCTCAAAAATCGTAATTGTTAAAAGGAGGGTGTTAACCATTGTAGTTTTTATGTTGAGGTTTATGCTTCTATTATTAGATTTCAACAAAGTTGTGACAAGCTAAAGCAAGCTAAGCTTCATGAACATTTTCAAAATGGTAAAACGACATGAAAAAGACACACTGTTACTTATTAGTATTTAAACGAGATTGTGACCGAATTATCGTAATCATTTTCTCTACATCAAATCTGATGTTCTTAACTTAATGCAGTGCCTGATACCTACTTGACCATTGAATATATAAGGATTCATTTTCTTCAATAATACACTTATTATCTGTATATTCCGGTTTTCTACTGTGTTTAAGTATACTGAGTAAGAATCAATGAATAGGTGAAGAGACTACTACTCTTCTTAATAATAATATCAATACAAGTTACACAGACAAGTTACACATAACAAAAAAAGACCTAGGTGAATAACTTGCCCAGAACAAAGGGGACTTATAGAAATTATACAAAAAATTATAAAAATTTGATGGTGTCACCACATCCCTTCAAGGGATTAGAACTGAAAACTTGACTTACTAATAGTGGTATTTTTCTTTTATTAACTTCCTCTTTTAATAAGAGTAACCAGATCATACTTCATTCTGCCGAGGAATTTGCGACACAATTGGTCTCATTTAGCATAATAAGAGCCGCTTCTTTGATTTTTTTCTTACCATCCGTTTCATCATTCGATTGAACCGTATGTTCATTATCCCATGCGTGTTACCAATTTTAAGATCTATCAAATTTTTTATTTTTAATATAAGATTGATGTTCACTTATTCTAACATTTAATGGTCTTGATGTTTCACCTAAATGAAACTGATCGCATTCACAAGGTATTTTATAAATACAATTCTTTGTTATTTATTGTTCAATATAAGGTTGAGTTTTAGACAAAATAGATCACAATATGTCTGTTGTTTTGGGTTTGTTTGGTTTTGTAATCGGGTAGATTTTAGTCGTCTGTATTTGTGTAAGATAATGAGTATAAGAAAAAGCTATTATTTTTGCAAATATTTATCCATAATAACTGATGCTCTTCTGTTTTATCTCGTAAAATAGTATTTTACAATCAAAAAACTAATATGCAAAGTTATTTATGTTTTAGCTAAGTACTGGGCTTCTAAATGAACAAGAGAATATTAATACTAATTCTTAATTAGCCTTCTACTAAATATCCCCAAGTAGCAAAGAAAACAAAGTACTGTTGAGGAAATAATCCACGTCAACCGAACGACAGTGTATTCTTTTGTTACAGATAATTTCTTATTCATAATTTATTAGCGAGATGAAATTTTAAGAATCAAAGGAAATGAATAATCCTATCAGGGAGTGTCGTGGTTTTATATTTGAGATAAGGGTGCCGGTATAAAAGGGTGGGTGGCGACTGGTGACACTGCATTGAAGAGGCCGATTCCACTTACCATTGTTTTAACATGTTCTTGTCTCATTCCATCTTTTATCGACGAGAAAAATTCGAGCCGATGAAATACGATATAAACAATGAGGGTGAATTTATTTCAAAGTGCTGGCTAGGCTGAATTTAAACGAGATTTACTCTAGTTCTTTAATGATGACTGAAAAATACAATACACAATACACATTTTTTTATGTAAAATTTTTGTCTAATTCATCAAAAACATTGTATAAAAATTTTACAAATGACAACATTGTTGCTTAAATCTGTCTTATAATTAAGCTTTCTAATATACTTTTTCTTTGTCTCCTTTTTTCCAGTGCATAATATTAAATTACTGCACTGCTCGACAAATAATCACTTAATTACTGTTAAACTGGGAACAAACCACAATTAAAGATAAAAATACGTTTATTGACGTTTCAATTTCCACTTCGGAAATCGTTCTCAAAATACAAACAGTAAAATAAACAAATTTTGTTTTTTGTTACATAGTGAAAAATTCTTCTAATAATTTAATTTTATCTGACTCATTTATATTGACAATTCAGACATACATTATGCATTTTAAAGTAGACGACTTTAAAATGATATTGCCAATATTGTTGAGTTGCGCTCCTGGGACGACTTTACTTATAAGATAGTTCATTCGATTACATGAAATCAACTTTAACTTGAGAATATCCGTCAGAAAAAAAAAATCATAGCATGTAATTCGTCTTTAAAAAGACAAACACATGACATGATGACAGTAAAATTCTCCTGTTAGTGATTCCATAGTAAATTATGAGGGAAAAACCAGGAAAAAAAACCTCATAATACTATTCCGACATTGTAAGTATTTGTTCGTGAATTTAGTTTACCTTCAACAAACATCAAAATTCTGATTTTATATGTTACGTTATTTAAAAAACATAAATGACGTATCCTCTATATGTTACTGACTTACTAATACTGGTATTTTCTTATTAATAACTTCCTCTTTCAATATTGGTAACCAGATCCTACTACATTCTGCCGAGGAATTTGCGACACAATTGGCCTCATTTAGCATAATTAGAGCCGCTTCTTTGATTTTTCTTTTTTTACCATCCGTTTCTTTTAGGACTACATTTGAATTATTCCATTGAACCCTATGTTCATTATCCCATGCGTGTTTACAGATTTGAGATGTATCAAACGCATGGGATAATGAACATAGGGTTCAATGGAATAATTCAAATGTACTCCTAAAAGAAACGGATGGTAAAAAAAGAAAAATCAAAGAAGCGGCTCTAATTATGCTAAATGAGGCCAATTGTGTCGCAAATTCCTCGGCAGAATGTAGTAGGATCTGGTTACCAATATTGAAAGAGGAAGTTATTAATAAGAAAATACCAGTATTAGTAAGTCAGTAACATATAGAGGATACATCATTTATGTTTTTTAAATAACGTAACATATAAAATCAGAATTTTGATGTTTGTTGAAGGTAAACTAAATTCACGAACAAATACTTACAATGTCGGGATAGTATTATGAGGTTTTTTTTTCCTGGTTTTTCCCTCATAATTTACTATGGAATCACTAACAGGAGAATTTTACTGTCATCATGTCATGTGTTTGTCTTTGTAAAGACGAATTACATGCTATGATTTTTTTTTTCTGACGGATATTCTCAAGTTAAAGTTGATTTCATGTAATCGAATGAACTATCTTATAAGTAAAGTCGTCCCAGGAGCGCAACTCAACAATATTGGCAATACCATTTTAAAGTCGTCTACTTTAAAATGCATAATGTATGTCTGAATTGTCAATATAAATGAGTCAGATAAAATTAAATTATTAGAAGAATTTTTCACTATGTAACAAAAAACAAAATTTGTTTAATTTACTGTTTGTATTTTGAGAACGATTTCCGAAGTGGAAATTGAAACGTCAATAAACGTATTTTTATCTTTAATTGTGGCTTACTCCCAGTTTAACAGTAATTAATTTACAATGCCACAAGAAAATAGCTTCAGAACAATATTAAGTAATCACTTATTGTATATTGTACATTGTATATTTAAAAAAAGTTCATTTAGGTCTCACTTCACACAAAAATTATTGATATTCAGGTTCATATAAAAAAATTGACATAAAAATCGATAATATTATACAATAAAATTCGATAAAAATATGGATATTAAAAACAAAAGAAAAATTCGGTAAGAAAATATTCATAAAAATAAACTAAATTCTTACTTACATACTATCACTGTGTCGTTTCTCATTCCAGTCCATCCGGTGACGATTGAGTTATCCGGGATTCATCCCAATGTCTAATTCTATAAATTTTCGCCTCCATTTTTAATTTGTTACTACCATTTCCATTATTTTTCTCCTGGTTCGCAAAGATCGCCATGTGTTATTAAATAGGTTGGTGTTAGGACGAGGTTCCTTTTCGGTCCTTAGCAGATGCAATTAATTTAGAAGTGGTACACAAATATGTTTATCTTCATCTTGCCAAAAATCTGTTAATGGTAGATAGTATGTAGAGCTGAAATAAGACATTTGTGAATGTTTTGACTTTGTTTGACCCACCTCTAGTTTTAGCTTTTTTCAATTTATATCTTTATTAAAATAATTTTTACATGATTGGGATATCTTAGTGAAGATACCAAAAGCCGTCTAGTAACTTTTAAAATAATGAACAAAGTTATTTTATTAAAAAATATGATTCATTTGATTCGATTTATTTCTTATTTCATCGGGCTTCAATATTCTTTTGTTTCTACATCTTTTATACTATTTATATTAGAATGTAGCAAAATTATTATTATTACTAAACGGTTAATGAGCTTATTTATATGCATCTACTGAGTAGATTGCGGCGTTATTACTATCTAGTGAGGTTCCTATTCTAATGTCTTTGCGTGTTTTCGATGTCGATGTTAAATTTATAATTAATTACTAATAAACAGATTTGATTTCTTTATATTGGAGCTTTAATATTGGAAAGGAAAATAACAGAGACGTAAAAATCATTCAAGAATTTTTAATCAAAGTCCCCATTGCAGAAACTTGTTGAAATCGAAATTAATCCGGTCCAAAACAAATTATGCCGAGTTTTCTCAGCAGGAAACCAATATTTAAAGGCAGAAAGAAAGAAAGAAAAAGCCAAAGAAAAAATTGGCGCTCGTTTAATGCGCCAGATCGGAATGTTCTTTGGGGTGCAAATTCTTTCGAAATTAGCCCAGGGAGAGTTAATGAAGGAAGAAATGTTACGTTTTTCTACTAATTTAAAAAGGAAAAGGGGGATGTTACGACTTCATTTTTTTGAAGTTTTCAGTTTTATGTTTCGGAGAGAGACTTAATTAATTCGTCACCGGGGACAGCTCTGATTTGAGAATTTTTTAAATAAATTTCGTACCGCCAATGAATTTTTTAGATTTCTACTTTGCCTTATTAAATACTTCCCTGAATACAATTATTGCGAGGGGTGATTATTTTTTTACCCCAGAGACCGACAATGGGGACACTTAAATTGAAAGAAACTTTGCCATTAATTATAATTTTAATACCCAAAAAAGCTTACTAATCGCGATTTTATAATAAAAATATGTATCACAGTTAAACAAAAGTATGAATGTTTATTTTATTCATATAATTATGAACTGGAAGTTCATAATTATTGATAGAGAAAAGACTAATGTCGAAATCATCATGATATTCCATAATAAACCTCATATTATAGGAAAAATAGGTGGCAAGGTTGCATTGGGACAGTGGAACATCGAGAAAATGCAAAATACGCAGATGACATTGACATTATGGAAACACAGTCAACAATGTGAAGGAGACTTTTAATAAATCGGAGGTAGAGGCAAAGACAACTGGTTTAAGGGTAAACGAAAAGAAAACCAAATACATGTGCATCAACAGACAAAAGGGACGAGATAGAAAAATGTTACAATAGACCCATATAACTTTGAAAGAGTGTAGAGTTAAATATCTCGGAGCAACAATCACAGCAGATAACGATATCGCGGAACAGATTAAAAGAAGAATTCAGGCAGCAAACAGATGTATGTACAGCCTCCACAATACTATTAAATCTAAAAGTCTAACATAAACATCAAAGATTAGAATATGTAAAACGGTGATTACTCGTAGACCGGTGCTCATATATGGGTGTGAGACGTGGACCCTGACCAAAGAAACTGAAAGAAAACTTAGATGTTTTGAGATGAAAATCCTCAAAAGAATCTTCCTATCACGACATTAATAGCAACCAATACCGAATGAGAATAAATGCTGAGGTCAAGCAGATGTATAGAGCGAGCGGCATAGTTCAAGAGATTAAATCCCAACGTCTAAGACGGGCTGGGCTGGCCATGTCCATAGAGTTAATCCAAGTTAATATGGGAGAAAGCCCCCACAAGAAGAAGGCCTTTAAGACGTCCACGAATGCGATGGAGAGAAAATATATGGTCAGATCTAAGAACAATGGGGCTACCCACTGATCCAACTATTATGGACGACCGCTCAAGAAGGAAACAAGTTGTGCAGTCAGCCAAGACCCACCCGGGTTGAAGTGCTACGAGAAGAAGAAGAAGAAAATGGTAAGGGGGGCCTAAAGAAAAAGAAAAAAAAATCGCAGTTACAATATCTGGGACTGGAATGGAAATGATAGCAGTTAACTCAGTTATTAAGTTCACTTTTTCATATTATAACTTAGCTGCATCGACCTAACTACCGACAGTAGGAGTCGAAGTACTGTGCCAATTTGTCAATGTTTGTTTGCATATGATTTCGGTGTTCAGTTCTTCAAGATCTTCTGTTTCAATGAGTTCTATCTAAGACCTGTTCGATCATCAGTTACTTTTCTTATTATACAATCTGTAATAATAATGAATAGGGTAGGAGACAGTACATACCCTTGTTGTAGGGACTTCACTTTCTATGGCTATTTTCTCTATTATTTCTTATGAGTGTGTCTTTTTGGCTTTATATGCTTCATAGAAAAATTTGATTTAGTTTAAAAATTTTTTCTGGTATCCAAATTCTCCAAAATTGCCTATGGTGTAGCTTAATTCTTAATTAAAGCATTTATTGTGATCTTCGGCGATGCTATTCCTTCGTTTATTTTTCAATAGTTTATTTATAACAATTCTTCTTTATGTAGACTGAATCTTTTTAGTTTGATAATAAATCATAATTATTCATATTTATAGTCCCATAGAGTTTTATTTCGCAATAATCCTTTTCTTTCTTTCTGTAAACCCTTAACAAACGCAAAAGTAATTAAGAGTTATGGCAGCAGCTAAATACCCCTAATCCTTCTCTTTTAACTAGATACGGCACAAAAGAAATAGTCCGCTAATAACATGAAATCTATCTGTTCCTTGAATACCCGGATTAATGAATTCATAAACATAAATTGAACGCAGAGAAAACCGCGAAACAATGCCCGGTAATTTTAATGGCCGCCCAACTTTAATCCTAACCCTTTTCCAGTCGAGGAAGGGGTGTGTAAAGTTACAATTACCATTTCCTTACTAATTAGGTGTGGTATTACAAGAAGGCGACTTTATTTGCTCGAATTAAGAAATTATGACGGGTTTTGTGTGTTTGTCATTGTAGTTATACACAAACAGTTCTATTTTAGACGGCTTCTTGTTAATTTATTCTTTGTTGATGCAATCTCTAATTTACTTCCTTGTTAATTTGTTCACATTATTTAGGTTATTTCTTTCCATAGATAGGCGTGACTTGCTCGTTTATTTTCCTTTGGAAAACGTATAAAAATGTTCTCTCAGAACTTCTTACGATAATGTAAATGAATTACAATCATGTCAATTGGGGCTAAATGTATAGAAATATTATGTCAAATGGGTCCTGTAATTTCTGTCTTACGACTGACGACTGAAGATTTCTAACTGACGAAACCAAAATCCAGATTTTTGCTTTAATATGTTCCTTCTAAGAATTGCAAGGCAAACAGATGTTGATAAAGGTGTAATATGCGATTAATAAGCGAACATATATTCGGATAATCTTCGGATTTCTAGTTCGTGATTTAATATCAGATGTCGCCAATGCGTCCATACCGAAGTCGTTTTATTGTTGCTTCCTTTTCGACAGGAAAGATTGTTTTCACTTTCAGGGCTTCTGTAAATAGTCGCTCCAAAGATTTCTTTTAGGATGAAATGCGTATAAGCGAATATACAGAGGCACTATACGTAAAATCAAATGTTAACTGTCATTCCTTTTTAATTCTACCATTTTTTAACTAGATAAAAGAATAAATCGAAACATAATAAACTACTAAGTCAGTACAAGTACATTTTCTATAAAAAATTCAATCATAATACATTCTTTTCGCGAAAAACAAATAAAACATTTTTGTCCAAAAATTTCTACAGTTATTGCAGTTTACTCTGTCTTTCCAGTCTACTGAGTTTATAATAAATACGAAGTCTAATTCAAGAAGTATAACATCCTGCCAACTAAACATACGAATCCGAAACACATCTCAACATCCATTATGGGTCTTCATTAGACTTTATAAATTAATTATGTTGTCTGATTAAGTCCCCCACAATAAATGTAATACGATGAGCCATATTCTACTTCTCGCTCTCCTCTCAAAGCGAAACTTTAATATGATTTCTGCACATAGTACTGGAAACACCAGAAGCCATTAGACATGAAATTCGACATGTTTTAACTGAATTATTTATTTTGATTTCCGACTGAAAGATGGAAAATACGATGGGTTTTGAAGTCGATAATTTTACTCATTCTAAAAAAGATAGAAGAGTAAATGAAGTAGTCATTTAAAAATTGCTTCCGTAAATATTAACATTTTAAGTATTTTTATTACTCAATTGTTTTCCATATTTTGTTTTTCCAAAATTTTTTGTATAATAACAACTAAATATAGGCCTTTGACAGTATCAAATATACCGTCGTTCATGTATTCATGATGATAAAACACTCACCTGCCACTTTTGTTCACGCTGCGGAACGAATACTGCTTTATTTAAATTAATATTCGATCCAAATTGTTCATTTTTCTTTTACTTTTTGATTATTAGTTAGAAGTCTCTATTTTTTATCTTCTTTATTAACCCTTTGCGGTCGAACTCGATGTAGGGGAAAGGATGAGGTAGCTGGTTCGATGATTTAAAAGCAAATATTTAAAAAATTATAGTCCCACTTTTGGTAGATAAAGAATGAATAAATCCTCGAAGGACCAGCGACCAATAAATCACAAAATTGCGGATTAATAATGATGTAGTAGATATTAAAATTTAAAATAGAATAACTAAAATAAAAGTTAAGCTAGAAATATTTTTATTATAATATTTACAGAAATAAATAGAAGTAGCCGAATGGCCAACAAATCACCCTTTTGTAATAATAAAATATAAATGTTCATATAAAATGTTTTTAAAATTCACAACTGTTTATATTATTTTATAGAACAAGAAAGTTTATTGTTTATTGAATATCCGGCAACCCTGTAATTTGTCGGACCGACTTTTATGAATTGTTGGCACAAAAACTTTTCCTTCTGTATGAAAGAATAACAGGTGCTTACATATTAAATGCACAGACACTGAATTTAATATATTTTATTAACTATTTAATTATTTTATTAACTATTTAATAAAATAAGCTATTTGAAAACTTCTTCTATTTGAGAAGCGTGGGAACAATAACTTGCTTCTATTTGAGAAGCTGAAAAATAAGTTTTGACTTATGTGCTTCTATTCGAGAAGGCAAAAAGGAAGTGCTTTAGGGTAATTGGATTTGAATATTTTGAATCTGAAAATCTGTCGTTGGCATGTATTACATGTAAGCCACTGTGTTTGAACTACGTGTCACTGTAATGTAACACATAAAAGTGCACTGAGGTCGTCGTGGCCGTTTAATGTAATAACCTTAATGTAAAATAGCTCTATCTTTTTTCTATTTATTCTAAAGTGTTTGTATTTGGTAGAACTGAACAAAACGTTAAACAAGCAGTTGAATGTAAAATTGAATGATGTGTTAATTAAACTCTCATTTGTTTCTCAAATAAAATTATAGTTTTTATACCTATTACAATTTTGTAATAACGTTTAATCTATAGTATTTTTGAAAACAATTGCTGTGATGTAAAGCCGAACATCCTGGGCACGTCTTACAGAAGTAGATAGACGAAAAACTGTTAAATCTCAATTGCTTATTCTCGCATGGTTCTCGAAAGTCAACATCTTGTGTAATGGTTAATTAAAGGTTAAAGTAAGTTTATTGACGTTTCAATTTCCACTTCGGAAATCATTCTCGATTTCTATACAAATTCAATACAAAAAACTGGCACACTGTCAAAATTCAATTAAAGTTTTACGAATATGTAAAGACAACAACCTTATACCAAAGGGCTTAAAGTTACGTCCAGCATATTCAAGCAGAAAGTTGGAAAACATTCTACATAGAGCCAGTTTGTCCACGATCCGCGAAAGGTTACAGGAGAACGATTTCCGAAGTGGAAATTGAAACGTACTTTCACCTTTAATTGTGGCTTATTCCCATTTAAATAGTGGTTATATCTTCAGCTGAATCATGCAATTCTAAAATTTTCTCAAGAAGCATCTCATCTACAAACGAGTTTGAATCTACCTCTATAATATTAGTATCTGTACCCAAGTCGTCACCTATGTCAAATACTAGGGCCTCTAACTCTGCGCGATCTAAATATTTTCTTTTACTCATTTTGACAATACTAACACAATATTTATACAATCAACAGAAGTCCAAATAAACACTTCTTTCATTGAAATTGAAGCATATGTAGCACGCGCAAGGTTAAACATAAATGGATTCAAAACAATTATCAGGATTTGACGAAAAACCGATATGGGTTATTCCCAACCGAAACAATTCAACTATTCCTTTAAAATTTTGATGAATGGTTAACGAGTTATAAGACTTTGTCTGGACCATCTGGTGTATCATCTGGACCACAAGCTTATCTAAGTTTAGCATTATTTATAGCGTGTTTTACATCGCATTTCATAATTTCTGGGCCGTCAGTACAGTTTTGGTAGAATTCGGCAATATTATTCCTGTCATCTTCAAACAACTGTGATATATACAGCTGCCATTCTTTTGTTAATTTTGTTATTATTGTCAACGAGTACAAAGGGAAGTTACGCCACTGGATTACACAGAATCTGCACATTGTAGGACAATAGGAACTACGCAATACTATATTATAAATAGAGGGACATTTCAATAATTATAATTTTTGCTACTTAACTTTTGTTTAAGAACTTTTGCCTGTAAACTTTTGTCTGGTAAGTTTTGCTTGTTAAGTTTTGTTAGATACTTTTGTAAATCTGTATTTTCAAAATAGAATAATTTTTAAAAACTCGTTTTCGAAACACAATTGGGAACTCGTTTTTTTAAATATGTTACTCATTTCTTTTAGTTTTTCGTGCACATTGTGTTGTGTGTAAATTTTTAAATTCAGCATGGTTTTACCAAGTCATCTATTTATGTAATTCCCTGGTCTATTTCAATTACGATTTTTGCCTGTATAAATAAATAAAAATAAATATTCTGAAATACTGTCTATAATTCTTATATTTTTCTATATTTGCTTAGATTTTTTTATGTTCTTCTTTACGTTTGTAAGTAAAACTGACAATAATTTTTCATTTTTAATAGTGCTGGTGAATTCCGTTTAATTTCATTTTGGGATGTAATTGACTCATTTCTTTTTCCAACCCCGTTCTTATTCCCATTCCCATCCGTCGAAATAAAAAACTTTTCTTGTTCCAGGAAACATAAAATCTGAATTTTTAATTAGTCCATTCGGGCAAACAAAAATCCCATTTTTACTTTTAATTAGTCGAACCGAAGAGCGCATAAAACGTAAGCTCTTTCCCTCAGAAGAAATTATAAAATTTCTCTAATTACTTCTCTGGTAATACCTGTGGTGGTCGCAGGTGGCTTGGTGTACATCTTTAATTAATAACATTACATATTCATCAGTCTCAAAAAGGGTGGAAAACGTTTTAAAAATGTATTCGTATTTCCAGCGACTCCACTCTGATGGCGCGTTTTCACGCCCTGCCATTTTGTGCCAAGCTTTTCTTTTTACCACTTTATTTTGTTTATCAGTCGCCGTTCTGTTGCTCACACCTTGAGCTCTAGTGGGCTTTGAATATTTTAACGATATTACAAAGATGCCGGGACCTCTTCCTGTTTTCGTCTTTTTAGCCACGATAATTGACTCAAGTCGCTAAGAATGCGACTCATAATATATTTAGATGCCTTAAACAGAAACAGATTGGTTTTCAACAAAATTAAAAAAAAACTAGTTGCTTGTAGCTCGTATCAATAGATTGTTATTAGGGACATTTAAAGAAAAATTACTTTTACTGCAAAAAAACTATTTTTAAATGAACTTCATTAATTTTACTTCACTTGTAACGAAAGATATTTTGCCTATCCATGGGGTAGAAGATTGGGGTAGAGATAGGGCAAGCAAAATAAACGCTACTTGTGCGAGCGGCACTCAGGGTTTGTTAGGAGAGCTGGGGTCGTGGATAAGTAAAAGATAAGGGAGGTGAAATGGGGCAACTACAAAAATATGAAACAAAAGTTCATGAAGCTCTTGGAATAAACAAAGCAAAAAGAAACAGGAAACACCTCAAGTAATTTAATATAGGGCGCCACTTTGAGGTTCCCAATTATGCCTATTACAATCACTAGTTGTAATTAGGGAAATAATTATAAAACATCAAAAACATATTTTTCACATAAAAATCAAAAAAAGGGTTAGTTAAAAAAATAAACAAAATGTTACGAAAACAAAATTTATTGTGTTTTACCACAAACATTACACAAATACAGATGACACAAAAAATAAACTATATTAATATATTAATCCATATCTGAGACTACGACGACCCAAGTAAGAATGACGAAATTCTCTTAAGAATTCGTTCACTAACTTGAAAATAAACAAACGCTGAAATAACAAAACACAATGGAAATTAAAACGTAAAAGATTCCATTTCTACGACGTATAAAAATTATAAGGCGGCTTCGAATAAAACATTAAAACAAAATGCCGAGAAAGTACTTACACATCTTTAAAATAATAAACAACTCTAAAATGATTTATATTACTTGGCAACGCTAAAATGATTGAAAACACTTTTGGGTATTTTAACTTAAAATATTCGAACTAACAAAAATGGAAAAAATTCTCCGTTTTTTTAAACATATATGAGGGGATTTCAATATACACAAAAAAAATCAATGAATTGCAAATGCTACACACTACGATATAACGTATCGCAATATTATTCCACACATCCACTTTCAGATAAATGGAGATGAATCCTTTTCATTTTTACAAATAGTACAGAAATTCCACTACCTTTTCATGGATATATCTTCTTCTTCTTTGAGTACCGTGCCCAACTTTTAAGTATGGGTAGTTTCCATGACTTTTCTGTCATGGGAAGCTATACTAGAGATATCCACAAGGATCTTTAATGTAGTTGTTTCTCCTGGCCTTCTACATCCTGATGTCGGTGACCATATCTTGGTTCCTCCGACTTTGAAACCGATTTCTCTTTTTCAGGACAACAGAATGCCCTACCACTCACCAACTCGTCCGCCAGAAGCCGTTGGCCAATAAGTGGGAGATTGCTTATACCGGCAATCATTCGGTTTATCTGTAACCTTAGACAAAGAGCCCTTACTGGCCCGCTAGATCCTGTGACTTAGCGCCTAAAGTTTTCTTTTTTTGGGGTTTTCTCAAAGAAAACATTTATAGGCATCAGTGTGAAAGGTCCACAAACCTTATCGAATTAAGGGCAGAAATACTTCATTTCTCTGCAAACATTACACCAGCTCTACTCCAAACTATAAGGAGAAATCTGTATGACAGATTTGGTTGCTGTTTAGCACAAGGAGGTGGAATATTTTTTGTTAGGTACATTTTACGAAGTTTGTAAGTTGTTAATTAGGTAGTATTTTTTATGTTTGAGTTTGGAATAATTTTATTGTTTTTTTTTAAGTACAAACGATTCTTATTCTGATGTTTTTCTTCTTTCTTGTCTTAGTGTTATAAGCTTTGTCTTATTTACTTACTTACTTATTTGTATTGCTATTAAGGCTAAAAAATAATCAAAAAATTAGTTTTAGAGCATTATAATAAATACACTCTAGAGATGGGATTTATATTAAAAAAAAACTCAATACGAAAAAAAACATGTTTCTACATATACATACCTAGTCGTTGTGAATTTTTTGTGATTCTCTTACAAATAATTAATAAATATATACATTGCAATGACAACTATTTACATATTCAGTTTCAAAGCTTTTATTTCAGAATTTGACGATAATTTACTATCTCATGTGCATTTCATGCATTTGACAATAATTTACTGAAGCTTTTAATGAAAATTTATAGTCAAGCTCTAAAATAAACTTTGTTAGAAAGTGGAAACCGATGCAAACGTGTCAATTTTTAAGTTTCGGTCTGTTGATCCCCATTTCGGGCGGAACGCTAAACGCTAGGCGTCGGGAGAGAAGAAACCTTTCTGAAAGTGAATTTAATTAAAACAATTAAGTCATCGGGGTGGTTTTTCGGCGAGTTGCGGGCAACAAATAATGCTGCAGCGACACATTTCGCACCTCATAATGAAATTGCTGTTGGTACACAAAAAGTCTCGCGCACAACCTGAAAGTGTATTACTGCGGGTAATCCCCCAGTTGCCGGGGCATGTTTAACAGACACTCGGGCGCAATAAATATAGAAATAAGAAAATTTCATTAACGTCATCTTAAGGTGAATTTATACATAGCAATTTCCGAGTTCCTGGGCTTACCAACGACACTGAAGGTGTAATAATATAACAGAAACTTCGCACACCGCTTGCTAGATTATATTATTTAAATGAGTTTTAATTCGACGTGAAATATGCCAACAAAGGCCCAATTACTGTTGTGAGATTTCCAAGGGATTAATGTCTATGATATTGTTTCTGACAGAGTTGGACTCAATTTATTCTTAGTAACATAGTTAGTGTATGGGACAAAAGTTTTAAGAAGAAATACTGGCGGTGGAAATACTGGTCGACATATTAATTTTTTTAATGACATGATTTTCTTTCACATGTTGTGACAACCTCAAAACTAAGTTCTTTTTCAACACACTATTTATATTAACGTATTCCAGTGATTGTTTATATGAGTTTGCCAAGCACTTCAATTTTTATCCCACTCCAATTTTTATATATTAAAATTAAATTAAAGAAAAAAAACCAATGTAGAGAAACGGAGGGTATTACCGCGCACATTACTTTAAAATGTCCGTATTACATTGATATTAAGTAAAAGATAAAATCTAAATTTGAAATTTACTTGTATTTTAAGTATTTTTAATTTTAGGTTTACTTTAGAAAATAAAAACCCAATTTAAATAGATTATAGCACAGTAAATGATGACTATGTTAGTACAGTATTTACCGAATGATTCGGGTAATTTCGTACATACATAATACCGTTCCATTATTGTACTAACCATATACCAACACAAAGATATTAATAAAATTACTGAAAATAGTTTTTTACCCAATTACAATTAAATTTTATTTAAAATCAAACGTAAAAATTATAATCATTATCCATCGTAAGTCACTATGTCCTACGTACAAAAATCATAACAATAATTATCAGCAGAATCATATCCAGAACAGAAAGCACGCAACCAACTTACACAGCTTACACATCTGTACCATAGTTATTTATCTTTACCGAAATACCCACGCATACATACTTACTTAACACCAGTCTCATCTCTTCTTCCTTCAACAGTAATCTAACCCTTCTTCATCATCACATAAAACGTTTGGTCCTTTCTCAGACTCAAGAGATATTATTATTACTCTAGATTTAGCCATACGGCTCACACTTCTCCTGAGGGGAAATTTACTTATCCCAGATACCTACGGTATCAAAAGGATTGAGCTCTGGTAGGACTCTTTCCGTATTATCGAGCACTAGGTGACTTGGTATATTGGAGTATCTCCGAAAAATTTTCGTACACATTTAATGTTCGCTAGGAAGTTTTTGGGAATAATACCAGAAGTAGATAGAAGAATAGGTACTGTCTGGGTACTTTCCATTCTACATTGTCTCCTGATTTGTATTTCTAGACCTCTATACTTGGTGATCTTTTTGTTAATACGCAAATTATTGGTGTTAGGTAAGGAAGATGGCCGGTTTGGAGAAGTTCCAGTTTGTCAGCTAGTTCTTGGTGAATAATCTTTCCTACTGAGTTATGACGTTCTTTATAATCAGTACCGACAAATGCATGGCAAGATGTTGGATGGTTTCTTGGGCTTGGCATTTATATCGGCATTTGTCATTTTGAACTTAAAAATCTTTAATAATATATTTCAGGTAATTTTTAGTTAAAATAACTTGATCCTGAATGGCAAGTAGAAAACCCAGAGAGTCGGGAAACATCTTTCCTGATATCAACCAATAGTTCGACGCTGTATTGTCGACATATTCGTTGTTGATCTCATTGAGATGTCACCCATGCAGAGTTTTACTCATCCATGCGCATTTTTTCTTGCTGAGTCAGGTGGTTTAAACGCATGTCTTGTTCTCTCAGTTTAAGCGGCGTTGTATCATCTACTGCGCAAATTGTTTGATGTGAAGTAGATGTCTCAGCTTGTACCTGAAAATAAGTTCTTAAATTAGCAATTTGTTTATCCGATTGCTCACCTATATCCATAAGTCCTCTTTCCCCTTGATACTACGTAATATTGTTATAACAGGCGTATGTATTTAATGCTTTAAACAAATTTTTACTATTAAGATATGACCGATATTACTCTTATTAATATAATTATAAGTACTCTAATAGCAATTTGTTTTTTTTATATAATTTTTTTTTGTTTTTAATACCTTCGGTACTATTCCCAGTCTGTTTTTCTAGTTTAATTTTTTTAGCAGCTCGTATTTTTCAGCTTCTTCTAACACAACAATTTTATGGGTGTTAAGGTAAATACTTTTGATTGCTGTTTTGTCCTTTTAACCACTTTTATTTCGGAATATTCTTCTTTTCAGTTTACTATTTTTGTTGGGGATATTTCATTGAAAGGTATTGTTCGTTCAAGTATTTAACTTTATCGGATATCACAAAATATGTAGTGACATGCTGAATTTCTGCCTGAGTTAGATAAGTGGTTCTTGATATCGATGGAAGTGGATTATAGCTAGTTCTGGGTTCTTAGGAAATGGTGAATTTTGGATTCCTGATGTTGATGGACGTACATCGTCAAAGGATTCAGCCGATCCTGTATTTGTAGCTACCAAAGACTCAAATCAGTTTGTTTGGAAGAAAAATTGAAGAGGTCTTAGTTTTTCATATTAATGGAATTTCATGTATGTATCACATTCTTTATACAAAGCTCCTTACAATGGACTTTACACTGTAAGATCTAGTGCTTGGGTCCTGTGCGACGTATGGGATGGTATTGTCACCATGATGATGCTATTTTTGCAACAAAAATCGTAAATTCTCAAAGAAATACGACTAGTGTGATTGTCTAAGATCCATAAGACTGGGTCCTCTGTTGATGGTTTTGTATGTTCTGTAAATTGGACTATGCATGTGTAGAAGAATTCCTCAATTATCTTCCCAGACTTAGTCTTCTTCTTCTTGTGCCGTCTTCTAACGAAGGTTGGCGCTCACTTCTTTAAACGCTTCTCGATCTTTTGCAACGTGAAATATCTGTTCAACACTGAGGTTAGTCCAATCTCTGATATTCCTCAGAATTGCATGATGACTTGCAGCAGAGAGTATTTATCGTTTCGGAGTATGTGCCCCAGATACGATGTTTTTCTTATTTTAATTGTGTTCATAAGCTTTCTGCCATGTTCAACTCGTCTTAACACTTCCTCATTTGAGACTTTTGCAGTCTAAGGAATCTTGGACTTAGTACATTTATAAATAGAACCGTTTGGCATTTCTTGCTGTAATACCTTGGAACATACAGTCCTGTTGCACTGATACAGCAATTTAATTACAGGAATTACAGTCCACATTAAATATTCGATGAGGACGAAGTTTGTATTTGTCATATTTTAAAACAGATTATAAAAGAACGACTTGAATTCGCTGGCATTAAATGTAATAATTCAATTAACACTGGTAGGTTCCATGTGTCTGACACTCATTTCAGGATTTCTTTTAAAAACTCGTAGCTTTACCATTTGCTTTTTTAAATGTATTGAAAGTATTTGTAATTACATTAGATTCGGCATTTGTAAATACTGCAGCCTTTAATAATTGTGGCGTCAATCGATTAAACAACCCTGCCAGAAGCAATATTTGATCTCTAGTATCTGTCTTCAAGTCATTTGATAAGACATGCCTTCTCCCCATGTGAAACAATAGATCGTAGCTGCCCATTTTTGAATAATCAGATAAAGTCATAACAGGAATACCATACAAAGCAAATAAATAAATTTATTTATATATTGTACTATTTGCTTTGAATCCGACCCTGCATTTACGGTTGTAGCAGGTTCTGATCTCGCATATAATCAGGCGATTCGCATTATCTTTATCATTACACGCCGGTAAACACCCGAATGTGTGAACTTTTAGATAGCTCTATGAATCCCTGCATATTGATTTTCGAATGTTTCACTATCAGTAGCTATAAATGAAATGAGTTTCCAGTAATAACCTCATTAGTACAGTTGCTTTCTTTGTTCAAATAAACAGACAGATAAATCTTTAATTAAACTTATATTTGTGCTTGTTATTACTTTTCTACTTCTGATTATTTATTGCCTTCTATTGATTACTGTTCGAATATTAATTTTACGTGTTAGCTGGCGTCAGGTGTGGGACGTATTGATCCCTAAATCCGGTAGTAAGTATTTATCATAAAAGAAAGGTTTTTAGTTTGTACTGATAAGAAAATAATAATAATTGAGGCTGTATAATTTATTGCACACTTAATTACACAGAAGCATTAATCAAATGCAGTCAAATGCAGCAAAAAAAATGTATTTACAAGAAGAAACATTTCTATAAAATCATATTCTATAAAAACGTAATAAAAGAAAAAAAGAAGTGCTAATTTTCACCTGCAGATCGTTTAAAGAAAGCGTCCAAGGTGGTTTTTTTCTTCCTCCGCAAGGAAAGATATTGCGGAAATGAGTTAAGCAAGTTGAACAACTCCGATGCACGACCACTTGCAAATTTTTAATCTAATTTTTATCCACGACCTCTACAACTTTTTTTCCCATTCACAAGATCTTCTAAATTTCCTGTAGAGATAACCTCCTTCATCTCTGGCTTATCTTCAAAACAATTTTTTTGTTAAACCACCGTATGTTACTGCGAATTTAGATCGTGTAACTCTTGAGTTTTAGAGGTCAGCTCCTGAGACCTCTATTCCCATAGATTTTCTCAGCGAAAAATCTCCTTTACTACTGAAACTTCGGAATCCAATCCTTCGAAGGCTCTTTCAACTACAGCCTCAGGCCACAGCTTTTTCCTTGCAGAGTTTAAGGTTCTCGTTGTAACACCTAGCCAGGTTTGGTCAATAATCCTTTGGCATATTACGATGTGTAAGTGTTCCTTTTAGAGAACTCTCAAAATTAAGGTTTGTATTCTTCGTCACTTTAAAGCAGCACTGAAAAATGTTGGGTGGTAGTTAGAGAACCTTTATAAACTTGAACTCTTCGAGTAAATCATCTTTGATATCTGGTGGGTGAGCAAGGGCATTGTCGAGGACGAAAACGGCTTGCATGGGTAAGTTGATTTCCTTTCGATATTTCTAAACAAAAGTGCCAAACACATGGTTTATTCATTCCACAATAATGTCGTGGTGACTCACAACTTAATTTACCCTCCACATAATTTACATTTTTTCTTTTAAAAATCTTATATGACTTAAAGGCTTTGGAATTTTCCGAATGGTATACTAGCAGAGGCATGATTTTGCAGTCGACACTCGCATTGGCGCAAAGTGCTAGAGGTAATCTATCCTTCATGCGTTGGTGACATGGCGTCGTCTTTTCTTCCTTCACGTTAGTTCTATTCAGAAGAATTTTTCAGAAAAGCCCTGTCTAGTCACAGTTAAATACTTGCTGGTGTATATATCCTTTGGCTTCTATAAGTTCGGAAAACATTTTGATGTAAACCACAGCTGCCTTCACATCCTAATTTGCTGTCTCACCATGCCTCATGAATGAATACTTTACTCAAGTTGTCAAAACAGTTTCGACGGGCTTTAAACGAGTCTTCCGAATCTTCGCTTGTTTAATTGTGTGGAAGACTTCATCAAGTCATCAGCAAATACTTGTGCCGTTTCACATGGTGCTTTGTGTTAAAATTCCTTCTTAAATTTGTTTGTCTCTCACATTAATCTATAGATAAGAACAACGTAGAAAAAGTTGTAAAACTAAAGAATGAAGGCATAACAAAAAATAAAAAATGGCAAAGGAATATTCGATAAATACAAAAATAAATAAATAAAAAATCGCACCCTTAATAAAAAGTATTATGACACATGGGGCAGAAAATTACAACTGCAACCGAGATGCAATGCATGGTGAAAATTTTTTTGAGCAACAAGAATTGACATAATACGATATCAGCCAGTGCCAATAGACAGATGAAGACACTTCGGTTAAAAGAAGAGAGGAGGATCTGGAAGACCCCAAAAAATGAACTAGATGAAGCTAACTTAAAAGGGAATATGACTGACAAAAAATGGAATGAGACAGTCAAATAGAAAATTTTGAACGAGAGCAGATAGTGAAAATCTAATAATCCTTTTGAATGCATGGATCATTTTCTTTTCCTCCAGTTTTCTTTAGTCAATATAAATTTTTGTAATTAATTCAGGAAGCTAGTCACCAAGCTTATTAAAAATATATGTGATTTCTTATCTTCCCGAATATGCAATGGCTGGTGTTTATAGCAGTATTTTTCCAATAATTTTCAATCAAAAGACTGATATTTTTTTGTACACACTTATGACAAGTCGAAAGAAAATGCAAAAAAGTATTTTTGAAGTGTGTATATTTTTTTAGGCAATTCCTAGCTGAGCGCTTTCGGCTTTACAAAGCCATCATCAGAGCTATGCTACAATAAAATGTTCTTATAAGTACTAATTGGTAAAGATTATAATTTTTAACTTACGCCAATTTTTTAAATACCACTACAAAGGAGAGATCTCATTTCCTTATATTTCAAAATTATGATTTTTTTTAGTTGTTGAAATTCTTAAAACATATAAAAAACATATAAAAAGCCGACACTGGACTTCACAAACACGTTAAAAAATTGAAAAAATTTTTGTCATGGTACGGGTGTAAGAACCCGACCATTGATTGATGTGAGGATGTAGACAGAATAGAACTAATGAAATCAAATGTCGGTCCTTTTAAACGATTTTTCAAAAGTGACAGTTGACAAATGTCATATATAGGAAATAGAGATTGTTTTTTAAATTTTTACAAAATTATTTAATAGTTTGGAATTACTAATAGTCATCAAAGACTTTCTAAAAATTAAGTTTTTAAATTAAATTTTATGTGTTCATCACATCATACAGAATGACACTAGTTTGTAAATTCGCTCAAGTCATTGCTCAAGGTCAATGTATGTTCAATCTGACAGCTATTCTTAAGAAAAAAGGGCTCAAATTGTTCAACAACAATATAAAGAAGAAACATGGTATTAATGTTACGTTATCTGATACTTAAGTGTATTGAGAATTGTATCTCTTGATGGAAATTTGTAAGAAATTTGCATAAATTTTTTAAGAATGTATTTTCATGTTTCAATTAAGAACAACTGTTAAATGAATTACAAAATGTTGTAAATTTCTAATAAACTTTAAAATTTGTTTAAAAATATAAAAGTATGAAAAATATATAATAAGATTGCATGAGGTCACCCTTCTTCCTCTAAAGTCTCCCATAATAATTTAAAAAGAGGTTTATAATTGCAATTGAGGTTGATTTGTGTGTTTAAGCAACAATCAGGGTTTAGTTTCATTTCTTTGGATATCTCAAGATCTTCCAAGAGATTCATGAATCTAAAGTTTTTATTGGGAATGTTGTGTAAAATTTTACTGTTTTCAGAAGGAGAAAAGGAATGCTTATTAAATTTAATGTGATATCCAAAGTTTGATTTTTCTGGGTTATTGAGGTGTGCTTTGATTCTTTGATTCAGAGTTCTCATTGTTCTACCTATATAAGTCATATTACAGTCACCACAGGACAGCTTGTAAATATCACTTCTGTTTAGTTTGTCAACTTTGTCTTTGGTCTTGCTGAAGATGGACTTGATGTTACATTTGGTTTTAAAGGAGATGTTTAAGTCACTGATTTTATTAACAAGTACTCTTGAAATTTTTTCTGAAATTGGTCCTAAGTAAGTTAAGGATCTATATATGGAAGTAGTGTTGGATTTTTTTATCAACATTAAAAGCTTGGTTTAGTCTCTTTTTGAGTATAGATTTTCTAAGGACTTTATCAACAGTAATAGAAGGAAAACCATTGTTGTTTGCTATCTGTTTAATGATGGAGATTTCTTTATTGTAATTTTCTTGAGACATAGGGATATTAAGAAGTCTGTGGACATGTTCAACACAAGATGGCAGCTATTCAATGTTATGTCCACAGACTTCTTAATATCCCTATGTCTCAAGAAAATTAAAATAAAGAAATCTCCATCATTAAACAGATAGCAAAAAAACAATGGTTTTCCTTCTACTACTGTTGATAAAGTCATTAGAAAATCTATACTCAAAAAGAGACTAAACCAAGCTTTTAATGTTGATAAAAAAATCCAACACTACTTCCATATATAGATCCTTAACTTACTTAGGACCAATTTCAGAAAAAATTTCAAGAGTACTTGTTAATAAAATCAGTGACTTAAACATCTCCTTTAAAACCAAATGTAACATCAAGTCCATCTTCAGCAAGACCAAAGACAAAGTTGACAAACTAAACAGAAGTGGTATTTACAAGCTGTCCTGTGGTGACTGTAATATGACTTAATATAGGTAGAACAATGAGAACTCTGAATCAAAGAATCAAAGAACACCTCAATAACCCAGAAAAATCAAACTTTGGATATCACATTCAATTTAATAATCATTTCTTTTCTCCTTCTGAAAACAGTAAAATTTTACACAACATTCCCAATAAAAACTTTAGACTCATGAATCTCTTGGAAGATCTTCAGATATCCAAAGAAATGAAACTAAACCCTGATTGTTGCTTAAACACACAAATCAACCTCAATTGCAATTATAAACCTCTTTTTAAATTATTATGGGAGACTTTAGAGGAAGAAGGGTGACCTCATGCAATCTTATTATATATTTTTCATACTTTTATATTTTTAAACAAATTTTAAACTTTATTAGAAATTTACAACATTTTGTAATTCATTTGACAGTTGTTCTTAATTGAAACATGAAAATACATTCTTAAAAAATTTATGCAAATTTCTTACAAATTTCCATCAAGAGATACAATTCTCAATACACTTAAGTATCAGATAACGTAACATTAATACCATGTTTCTTCTTTATATTGTTGTTGAACAATTTGAGCCCTTGTTTCTTAAGGATAGCTGTCAGATTGAACATACATTGACCTTGAGCAATGACTTGAGTGAATTTACAAACTAATGTCATTCTGTATGATGTGATGAACACATAAAATTTAATTTAAAAACTTAATTTTTAGAAAGTCTTTGATGACTATTAGTAATTCCAAACTATTAAATAATTTTGTAAGAATTTAAAAAACAATCTCTATTTCCTATATATGACATTTGTCAACTGTCACTTTTGAAAAATCGTTTAAAAAGACCGACATTTGATTTCATTAGTTCTATTCTGTCTACATCCTCACATCAATCAATGGTCGGGTTCTTACACCCGTACCATGACAAAAATTTTTTCAATTTTTTAACGTGTTTGTGAAGTCCAGTGTCGGCTTTTTATATGTTTTTTATATGTTTTAAGAATTTCAACAACTAAAAAAAATCATAATTTTGAAATATAAGGAAATGAGATCTCTCCTTTGTAGTGGTATTTAAAAAATTGACGTAAGTTAAAAATTATAATCTTTACCAATTAGTACTTATAAGAACATTTTATTGTAGCATAGCTCTGATGATGGCTTTGTAAAGCCGAAAGCGCTCAGCTAGGAATTGCCTAAAAAAATATACACACTTCAAAAATACTTTTGCGTTTTCTTTCGACAATAATTTTCAGCATCAGTTACTTGACGTATCACTTACATTGTGAATATTTTTTGTTTTATTATTCTTTGATATTCCTTGTATATTTTTTGTGTAATATATAGTATTATTTAGCCTTTATTAAGTACTCCAGAAGGCATGCAATGTTAACACATAAATCTTCAACAACATAATCACTAGAATTAATTAATTAATTCAGTGAAAAAAGTGTGGATATACTATATATCTACTTAAATGACCACTATTTTACTATTCACGGGTATTAGATCGGTAATTTTAGTTTCTTAATTCACCACAAAATTAAAAATTAGTATTCATGTTCTAACATTTTAATGATTCCACTCCAGGAAAGGAAACCGAATCTACAAATCGCCCATCTATCGAAGTTTATGGCCCGCTCACTATATTATTTCAGATTTTAGGAGATTAAACCGAATACAATGTTAACTAATTTATCTTAATTTGTTTTACATAATTTTTTATCTTTCGATTAAAATCTTAATACGCCAATTAAAGCTTAATATTGTATCACTGAAACTCGAATCTAATAGAGACGTATCACGGAAAAGTAGATATTAAATCCTTTACAATGTGTGATAAATCATCATTATGTAAAATAAGAAATAAAATTTGAATTTCAAATTTCAAATAGAATAATGCAATTAAGAAGAAATTGACGGTTTGCGTTTGATATAACAGAAATAAAATCTAATTCTTGAATTCGATTATAATTGTTGTGAATTCCATTTGGGTCATCGGCCGTTATAAGACCTCTATTTTCCATTTCTATATGAATATTGAATATCCATTTCTTTCTTGGCCTTCCCCTTTTATTTCTCTGTGTAGGTCTCCAGTTCCAAACCTTTCGTGGTATCCTTTCTTCGTTCATCCGTCTCAGGTGTCCATACCATTTTAATTGTTTTTCGGCTGTCGTATCCATTATTGTGTTCTTTACTTTCATTCTCTCTCTTATGTTTTCATTTCTTATGTGGTCAAACAAAGTTAACCTGGAACATCTTCTCCAGTACATCATTTCCGTTGAGAGGAGTTTTTGTGACATATTCTTGTTAAAGACCCACACTTCTAACCCATACGTCAGCACCGGCTGAATCATAGCCTGATATATATTTTTCTTTGTTTTCTTAGTTAAAGTTTTATTCCACAAGATCGGATGTAGTGTTTTTATCATGTTTTTTCCTTTTCCTATTTTTCTTGTTATATCTTTGTCGTCTCTCCCGTCTTCGCTTAGTGTAACTCTGAGATATTCGTACTGATCAACGTTTTTAATTAATCCGCTTTCTGTTTCCATGTCTTGACCGATGCCTCCTATATTCATGTATTGTGTCTTTTCGGTATTAACCTCTAATCCCCATTTTTTGAATTCGTCTATTAGTTTGTTTATCATGTACGATATATCTTGTAGGTCCTCGGTAAGAACTACCTGGTCGTCTGCGAAGAGGATTGTGTATATAGGAGTGTCATTTACCCATATGCCCATTGGGCTGCATTTTCTCATCCAATATTTTAAAGCATTACGAAGATATATTTTAAATAGGGTTGGGGAGAGGCAAGAGCCCTGTTTGACACCCTTTGTTTGGGTGAAACCCTTGGAAATTTGTTTTCCAACCTTAATATAAAGCTTGGTTATCTTGATATAGCTTTTTCACGGTATTTATATATACTGCATTTATACCTGCGTTTTCCAATGTTGTCCATAGTCTCTGCAGTGGTACGGAGTCAAACGCTTTACAGAGATCTATAAAAGTGGCATGAAGTTCTAGTCCTCTTGCTAATCTCTGTTCCATTAGATGTTTGAGAGTAAATACATTGTCGACACAAGATCTCCCTGGTCGGAATCCACTTTGTTCTTCGATCTCTGTGGCTTCTTTTTCTATTCTGGCTTTCAGAACTCTTTCATATAGTTTGCCAGTGGATGACGTAATGCTGATACCTCGGTAATTACTGCAGTCATTCCTGTTTCCCTTTTTGTAGATGGAGTTTATGTACGAGACTTTCCAATCTCTTGGGATACTTTCTCCTTGTAGGCACTTGTTAAACATTTTACAAAGCAATTCTAATGTTATTGCAGTGGCATGTTTGAATAACTCGATAGGTAAATCACCCGGCCCAGGAGCTTTATTATTTTTCATTTTTTGTAATGCGTTTTTTGTTTCTTCTACGGTAATCATCGCCACTTCATTTAACCCCGTTTCAACTCTATCTGTGTGTCTAGAAACTGTGTACGTTGTTCATTTAATAGATTTTCATAATATTTTTTCCATCTTTCTATGTCTATGAGGTTTATTTTTTTTTGTTTCTTTTGTGTTTTTTCTAAGACTGTTGATAGTTTTCCAAGCTTGTCTGGACCTAGATCCTCTTACCATTGAGCTTATTTCTGCACACTTGTTGCACTATTGTCCCAGGTTATGTTTTTTGTTTTTTTAATTTCCTTTTTTACTATATATTTGTATCTGTTATAGTTCTTTCGGTCTTCCTCATCTTTTGTCGCTAACCATTTGAGATACAGTTTTTTCTTTTCTTCTACCAGTTCTAATAAACCTTCTGTCCACCAATAATTTCTACGTTTTACTTTTTCTTTCGTACCTAGAGCTTCTAATGCTGCTTCACGAATTTTGATTTTCAAAGTCTCATACATTTCTTCCGCTGTTCCGTTTATTTCTTCGTCTAATTTTTGTGCCAAACGTAGTTTATAAAGAAAACTTGTGGACGCATTTTTTAAGCTGTCTATGTTATAGAGCCATGTGGATTCTTTGTTTGTCTGTTCTTGGAATTTATTTTGTTTAATATATCTTATTTCCACGGGTGCCTTTACTAGTAGGTGATCCGATCCACATTCTGCCCCTCTCCAAACTTTTACATCGTAGGGTCTTAAAGATGTCTCTTGTTGAACTACTATATAGTCTATAATTGACTGCAGTTTTCTTGTCTTTTGAGTCCATGTATATTTATTTATGTCTCTATGTTTGTAAAATCCATTCAGTATTTTTAACGAATGTTGTTAGCATACCTCCAACCATCTTGTTTCGTTCTCATTTACTACATGTTCTCCGTGTTGTCCAATTATTTTGTTGTCAAGAGCTTTACCTACTTTTCCGTTCAGGTCCCCTAGCAGGACTATTTCTTACCTTTTTTTTTATTTTATTGAACTCTTCTGAGAGTTTGTCAAAGAACATGTCTTTAGTGTTTGTATCTGACTCGTCCGTGGGTGCATAGATGCCAATTATTTTTATGTCTCTTCCCTTTGTTGTAAGGTCTACTGTTATAATTCTTTCGTCTATCGGGTTCCAGTTGGTAATACATTTTTCCATGTTTTTTCTTATCACGACCGCTACTCCAGCTTTGGCTCTTTTTGATTTTTCTACTCCGCTCCAGAAGTATATATAATCGTCTTTGTAGTGGTTCCCCTGTCCTTTCTTTTTTGTTTCGCTGAGAACTGCGATGTCAATTCGGTATGTACTGAGTTCCTTAAATACTTGGTCTTCTTTTGTATTCAGTCCTTGTATGTTCCAACATCCAAAATTCGTTAGCCTTTTTCTTTGCCTATGTCGTTTTCCGTTGAAGCCATCCGAGTTCCAAAGCTGTTCTTTGGGATTTTTAGCACTATTTCTTTTACGCAGGGCGGGGAGCTAACCTACCGCTGTAACCCTCCTCCTTCATCCGGACTTGGGACCGGCACTGGCATTTACTGAGCTACTCAATCCACCCAGTATCTACCAGAGGCGGAGTTATTTATTTTATTTTATCAAATTGCAATAAATGTTTAATATTGTAAGGTTTATTATTTATTATTCTATCTTTCTAAATATATAACTATTACGAAACTAGGAATCTTATTATCTTTTGTCTCCAAATTTTGTTTGATATTAAAATTTTTTTTATCAATATTCTCGTATAAAAAGACTGTAATTTTGTCTAAATAACACATTTTCTTGGGGTTAATGATTTTATAATAGAGAAATGTGTAGTTCAATATGAATGTGGTATTTAATATGCAAATCATATATTCACGTCAGAACAAAATTAAACTGACCTTTGCTGCCGATTAGCCAATGTCTTCACACAAACACCTCTCCTTGTTGCGATCCAAAGAAACTTGTCCACGTTTCCCAAAATATCCCTGCTCCTCTGAAATCTCGTTCTCATTTCCCTTGCTCTGCCTCATACAGTACTCATTCCGGCTTTCTCCTGATGCAGTATTCCAACCTTTTGAAATACTTAAATATTACTTGACTATTGCTAGAACAGCCATGATGAAACTGATAGCAATTTGGAAAAATTCTAGCATAAAAATACATACAAAACTAAGGCTGGTAAGGGCGCTCATTTTTTCCATAGCCACATATGCATCCGAAACGTGGACCTTAAAGAAAGCGGATAAAAATAAATTGGACGCTTTTGAAATGTGGGTATACCGCCGCATGTTGAGAATATCCTTGTTTTTTTTTTATTTATTTACGCTGTAACCACCAGGGTTATTAGTGACCTAAATGTATAATACAGGTAAAGTTAGAGAAAAATTACAATAATTGATATAGTCCTGAGTCTTTAAGATACCTTATTGTGTTTTTAATGTTCATGTTTTTTCCTAGGGCTTCCTTTATATTATTTCTTATAGTGTGTTTCTTTCTTGCTGCTTCATATTTTTTGCACTGAGTTAGTATATGCTTCACGAGAGTGTTACTTGACACGTTTCACACATTGACGGCACAGTTCGCGTAAAGAGGTGTTTATGTGTAAAGTTACTGTGTCCTAGTCGCAAACGTGTTATTCTCACTTCTGTCGTGTCTATTCGTTGTAGGTTGGAGCCACGGTTTCACTAATTGTTTGATTTCTTTGAGTTTATTTTGTGATGCACTCCACTTATTTTGCCACGCACTTAACACTTTATGTTTTATTTCTGACTTAAAGTCATCTGAAGAAACCTCATTAATAAGAATGTAGTCCTGGCTGAAGGATGCTTAGCGGGCTAGTTCATCTGCTTCTTCATTTCCTTGTATACCTGAATATGATGGAACAAACATGAAGTCAACAGTGATCTTATTATTATTTAGAATCTCTATTTCAGATTTGATATGTGAGGAAATTGGATTATTGGTGTTTAGATTGATTATCGCACTAACGTATCGATATTAGAACAACTTAAAGTAAAATATAGATTGCTTAATCAAATACAATAGAGATATTTGCAGTATTTTGGACACATTGTTAGAAGAACAGTCACGATGGAAAAACTGATAGTCGAGGGTAGAGTTAAAGGAAAAAGACCTAGGGGAAGATCTCCAAGCCGTTGGGTAGATCAAACAAAAATATTGATTAACCAAGGGTTACATGAAGCCGAACAACTAGCCCAGGACAGAAAAGGATAAATGGAAATCGTAAAAGAACTGTGAAGGCCTGATGGTGTCACCACATCCCAAAAGGGATTAGGACTGAGGAGGTGGAGGATTATTGAATCAATATCTCTTGAAAAAGGTTAATTAATCGATTTGTTCAATTCTGCATCAAATATGTATTATATTCTCGCATTAAGTTTATAAACATTAAACATCGCACTGATCATACTCTCCGATTTTATTTAAATATTTCAATATTTATGTCTCTAACCTTTAACCTACACTAAACAACAATATGTAAGTTATATTTTTGATTTCGCGATAACCTACAACATAATAACAAACTACAATAAACACAATTTATTTTCCAGATAACAAAATATGATTGAAATGTCAAATGATGGTAGTTCAGATTTCTTTTCTAGATGGCGTCGTTGGTTTACTGGACCAACGGTGTGACTTGTCATCATAGCCTTTTATATAGATGGGAAAATAGACATACCTTCAGTAATTACACTTCTTTCAGTAATATGGGGATCGGGCTCACTAAGAGCAAATTATTGTCTATTTTCATTTATTTGGTATCCTCTTTTTATTCCTTACTTTCCCTATAAATTATTGCATTATTCCATTATTTCCTAGTATGTAATTTCTTTTATACGTGACAATCGATTTTCGTAAAATTCTTCTTCGGATCTAAAATTTCTTTGACAATTAAGTAGTAGAAGATTTTTTTTCCATATTTCCAAATTTTTAAATGATTTTTTTCCCCAGCCCTTAAAAACATTCCCTTATACTTGTGCTTTACTTTGTGAAAGTTGTATATATTTTTTAAACATTAAACGCCGTTCCAGGTGTAAACTGTAGTTTTGTGTCAATGACAAGTTATGATGGATTTACGGGGGGTTTTGCGCAGCCGTTTCTAATGCTAATGCAGATACGTTGTTTAAACATTCTAATTGTTACTTTCACCACCCCATAATCTTTCGAAATTTAAGCAGCAGCTTTAGATCGAGCTTCGACTGTGATTGATTGGCTTTTTCTGTATTAGACGCTTCGTCTTCGTCATATGCCTCAAACATTTAACCGTTTTAAATCACCCCTAGCCCTTAGGAAATCTACGTTGACAAATTTACATATTTATGTGCCTTTCATAATATAGATCGAATGGCTGTATTTTTTAGTTGACTTTGATCAATCCGTGATTTATTTTTCTATTAAGATCTCATTAAGTTTAAAAATATTATATAAACAATTTTTTTTTTAATTTTATTGATTACAAATTATCAGTTACATTTAAAATATTTAGAAAAACAATCTATCTGTGTACATCTAAATATAAATAATATTAACGGAGCTTACAACATAGAAAATTAACAAAATCTACAATGTCAACTACATAGTGAAGACCCAACAAGAGAAGAAGTGTCAGATGGGATCTTAAAACTCAAAGACAATAAAGCCCAAGGAATCAATGAAAGCTGTTCAGAAATGAATAAAAAAGGTGGTGATCAACTTTTTGGAGCAATCCATAAACTAATAGTACTTATATGGCAGAATGAATGGGTACCAGAAGAGTGGCCGAAGAGCATAATCTGTCCTTTGCATAAAAAGGGTGATCAACTGGAGTGTAAGAACTATAGAGCCAAAATGACGGTATTAGATTATGATTTGATATATTAACTATACCGTACTGAGGAGATCTAAAGAGATCGAAATACGTATATGCGGCTTGTTGCTGCTCTGTATCAAATCAAAATCTAATACCAACATTTTGTTTTGTTTATTTACTTCATTTGGAGTACCAGAAATCGAATTCACTACGAATATAGGCCATGATGAACGGCATTTGGAGTGAAATTTTTAGACTCCCGTGCCGATTCATTCATGAAGTTGTTTGCTTCGCAAGTTTTAGGGAGCACGGCGGCTTATATTTGAATTCTATTTCGCCAGGTAGAAATCGTATGATTTCTCTTTTTTTTTAAATATAGAGTCATTACTCTGTTAGCATCTGCGTATAAAATCGCAGAAATATTTAAAAAATAAATATATAAAACGTGCAGCAAGGCTTAATATGTATATACAAGACCTTAATAAGACCGGTTTTGATATTTGGGGCTGAAACGTGGAGCTTATCTCAAAATGATGAAAGACTTCATGGTATTTTTGAGAGAAAAATTTTTAGAAAGATTTTTGGGGTCGTAAATGAATAATGGGCTATGGCGTCGAAGATACAACTTTGAACTATATCAGTTATACACCGATCCAGATATGGTGATATTCGTTAAAGTGCAGAGGCTGGATACATTGTTAGGATGTCAAATCACGAATACACGAAGAGATTAACATTTTCAAAACCAGAGGGCACAAGAAGCAGAGGACGACTATGAATGAGAGGGATTGATGATGTTGAAGAAGACCTACAGATTCTAGGGGTTAGGAGATGGAGGGAAGTTGCCAGGAATCGACAGAAGCAGTGAATTCTTTGTGAGCAGGCCAAGATCTACAACGGATTCTTGATCTACTTATGATGATGATCTATCTGTATAAGTATCCTAGAATATATAATTGTGTTAGTTAACCTAACAAATGAATGATTTGATCTCATTCAAGAAGGAGAAAAAGGTTAAAGAATAAGTTTATTTGTTTCATACTATAGATATAATCTTGTTACTTTTAGCTTGCCAACATTTCTCTACGTGTTCATTCTATGTCATTCTTATTAAGTTTCAGAAACAATGTAGTTCTTAATAGTTTTAACCTGCAGCTCTTTTTTATTGTCTCAAAATGTATATGGTCTCATTTCGTTGTAAAAAATAAAAACAAACTGCATAGACAACTGAAATTTAGAAACAATCAAACACGAAATCCCAAAAGACATAGGAAGTGGTGAGGACCTTCCGAATATCCGAAGATCTAAGTCATACCATCAAACAGAATGTAACTGTAACTTACCATAGCACATGTAGAACTAACATACTAATATACTAAACGTATTTCTAACATACTAAGAAAATGACAATGCAGAAGATGCCCTGGTTAGGATATGATATTGATAGGCAACTCGGACTACTAATGTGAGCACGGTTGGTTGTCTAAGATGTGGAGAAGATCATTACTATCATCATGTCATTTTCTTGCTGGGAACAAAAACAGTTTTCCACGTCATGTTAACGGTTAAAAATACAGACAATACCAAATAACAAAAACATAGCTTAGGAATACGAAGATGAATAATATAAAGAGAAAAAAAACTGAATTTTAAATACCTTCTGTTTTATTATGTAATTTAAAGTCCGCTTCTGTTTCGTAGATTTATTAAAATCCCGAAAGGCCGTGTATTATTTGACTTTTAATATCTACGATATCTCGAGCAAAAACAGGCAATAATGGAGAAGGAAATACGAAACGTCTAACACAGATTTAATATTCGAAATGCATGCGTTTCACGTAGTACATCTTACGCCATCAAACGAGAGAGATAAAGGTGGGCTAAACATCCATAACTTTTAATTTACATAGTTCGAAAAAGTTGTGGGGCATCAAGTTTTAATTTAGTTTTTAGGTAATCTCACCCCCAATCTGAAATAATATTTTTTACAGCCCTCCGAACGTAATTTTGGCAACATCTGCCTGAAATATATGTGTTTTAGTCTAGGGCTTCTCTCATAAAAGACTGGAAAATAAATCTTGAATAATTTTGAATTTTTAACTAATTTAAAAATATCAGATTTAAGTAATCAATAAAATAACTTTAAATATACTTCAATACAACAATCAATAAATTAACAAGAAATTGTATTTGATATGTTTTTATCACGACTCGAAATACTTTTTGCACCTTCTGTTCAGATTTAGGGTGTAGGTGGTGACTTCAACGCCAAAATAGGCACTAAGGAAGACCCCTCTGAAATATTATTGGAAAATTTTGGAAGCGAAGGCAGAAATGATAGAGGCAAACAACTACTGACTTTTCTTTTGGAAAACAATCTCTATCAAATGAACAGCTTCTTTAAAAAGAAAAAACACAGAAGATGGACATGGGAAAGTCCTGATGGAAAAACAAGGAACGAAATCGACTATTTCTTAACAAACAAAAAAGAATTATTTAAAGATGTAAATGTGCTAAACCAGTTCAGTACAAGCAGTGATCATAGGTTAGTCCGACAAAGTAAGACTCAAAATAATAAATAAGAAACAACCAAAGAAATGGACAAAACCAACTAACATTCAGGAGTTCGAAAAATATATTGGGAATTCATTGAAAGATACAACAACAGCTGACATCAATATATTGAACAAACAAATAGTCAACACAATGCAACAGACTCAAACTAAATATTGTCCGACAAGCAAAAAAGATGAAAAACTGAGTCAACCCACGAAAACCCTTATAGAACTAAGGCGACAAATGAAAGGAGATAACACTGCAAGCAAAGAAGCGATAAATCAAATAAATAAGACGATCACAAAGGCAATAAGAAAAGACATTTTCTAATTTCCACTACTCAAGTGTTCTCACTTTATTAACTAATTGTACTCATTTATATTTTCTTTATTATAAATTTCAGAGGCTTGTACTATAGACCCCTTTTTACTTGATTTACAGACATAAAATAATAATCATGTAATCTATTCGGTTCATACAATAATATTTTTAATTGAATGCAAGAAATTCTTTGATTTTATGCTGACGAAATGCTAATGAGTGTTGTACAGTCAGATTATCGTTACCAAAACTTGTAATTTAAGAAGAAATTCTGGATTATTATCTGTAAGCTGCAATTATTCAAATACGGTATGTTTCGTGGGAATCTTGAAACTACTTTTTAAGAATGGTAATATTCTAATGCAAACTAATAAGATAATTTAGTACAAAACGATGAATAAGAAGTAAGCTAGACACTATTAACCTATGTCACTGAACAAAGGAAAAAAACAACTGTGGAAAATCTTATATTTATACAACTTAATAATAATGCGATGCTTAAGGTCGCTAATATTTCCTTTAAATCGTACCATAACCTCGTACTAGCTAGCGCATAGTAAGTAGGCTATTCAGGAAATAATTTGCAACAAAAGAATATGAGAAAGAAAGAAATTACCTGTGAATATTATCATTTGTAAAGTACATTGTTCAGGTAACCGTAATTAGGAAGTGTTAGAAGAATATACCTGCTTATTATTGTGCTTATTTTAACGCGAATTAATAAGAATGATTTATAATATCTGTCTCTGTTTTATAACAGTGGCGACTCGTTAATATGCAATATATGTATTCTATTTTAAGAATAAATATTGAATTTTTAAGTGAAAGTGTCACTATATAAATATTTTTTTTGGTATATTTAAATCTACGCCCAATGGACATTTTATTGTCGTTCTGATTTTATGAATTTTAAAAAACAGCTATATAGCCAGTGTGTACCAGACCAGTGAATGATGAGTATAACAATACCAACTCGGGACTCTTAAACTTTTGGGGAAAACAGGGATACTTGCTAATAAAATAAATGAATTCACAATTAGTGAAGAAAAACAAGGCTTTTGACAGAATATGTCTACAATAAACGCCATATTTATATCTAGCGGAGAAATCATTGAAATATAATAGATGTGCTTTAAGGCTTTAAGATTATTTCTCTTAAATCCTGATCCCCATAGGGAGCGAAGTGGTCATCGTAATTTTCTGTATTGTTCGTCTCCAAAGATCTCAATTTTTTGGTAATTCATGCATAGCTGTCCAAAGTATTTTACTTGTTAGAGATGAACTTTGCTAGATAGCCGTTTTTTAGCTCATTTAAAATGGAAATATTTGTTCTGTGGTCGGTTCATGGAATTCTGCTCCAACAGAACATTTCCATGGAGTTTATCTTTCTTATTTCCGCTTGTCGTAGGGTCCAAGATTAACATTCGAACTCTTTTTTAGAGTTCGCGAAATTTGAGAGTCCTTTCATATTTTGATCATCTTTTCTATGCCGACTTTTGCTAGATTACATCTAAGTTTTATTTCTTTCTGCAGTGATCCTGTGTTTGTGATCATTGATCCCAAATATAAATATGAGCTCACAATCTCATACCGTGGTTATGTGTAAATGATTGTTGTGTAATCTATCCAGTATCATGATCTTTGTCTTTGATATGTTTAATTGCAGACAAAATATTTAACTTTCGTTATCAACTAGTGTATGATATCAACTAACTCTTCTTGATAATTTTCAAGAGGGCTGTGTCGTCTGCAATTCTCTCTCAATGTCTCCCATTTACTTAGATGCCCTTTTTTCATCCTTCTTATAATATTAATTACTATTTAACTGGGAATAAGCGACAATTAAAGATAAAAATACGTTTATTGACGTTTCAATTTCCACTTCGGAAATCGTTCTTAAATTACAAACAGTAAATTAAACAAATTTTGTTTTTTATTACATAGTGAAAAATTCTTCTAATAATTTAATTCTATCTGACTCATTTATATTGACAATTCAAACATACATTATGCATTTTAAAGTAGACGACTTTAAAATGATATTGCCAATATTGTTGAGTTGCGCTCCTGGAACGACTTTACTTTATAAGATAGTTCATTCGATTACATGAAATCAACTTTAACTTAAGAATATCCGTCAGAAAAAAGCATAGCATATAATTCGTCTTTAAAAAGACAAACACATGATATGATGATAGTAAAATTCTCCTGTTAGTGATTCCATAGTAAATTATGAGGGAAAACCCAGGAAAAAAACCTCATAATACTATCCCGACATGGTAAGTATTTGTTCGTGCATTTAGTTTACCTTCAACAAACAATAAAATTCTGATTTTATATGTTTCGGTATTTAAAAAACATAAGTGATGTATCCTCTATATGTTACTGACTTACTAATACTGGTATTTTCTTATTAATAACTTCCTCTTTCAATATTGGTAACCAGTTCCTACTACATTCTGCCAAGGAATTTGCTACTCATTTAGCATAATTAAAGCCGCTTCTTTGATTTTTCTTTTTTACCATCCGTCTTCTTTACGACTACATTTGAATTATTCCATTGAACCCTATGTTCATTATCCCATGCGTGTTTACATATTTGAGATCTGTCAAATTCTCTATTTTTAATATAAGACTGATGTTCACTTATTCTAACATTTAATGGCCTTGATGTTTCACCTAAATAAAACTGATCACATTCACAAGGTATTTTATAAATGCAATTATTTGTCCTTTCTTGTTCATTGTTAGGTTTGGTTTGCTTATTCCCAGTTAAATAGTAATTAATTTAAAATACCACAAGAAAATAGCTTCAGAACAATATTCTCATAATATGCTACCCATATGCAGTGGTGTTAAAAAGTCCTGCATCACCTAAGTGCCTTGTAGTTTTTGAGGTTTAACACAAGTTTTTTGTATATTTTCGCTAATTTATAATTTATTTCGCTATTTTTATAAACGCAAAACCGTTTTAAAAATTATTTTTCACCATAAAAACGACAAATCTAATCCCGAAATAGAAACAGTACACTGTAATCAATCAAGTAATTAGACTGTTATTAAGAAGTATGTTGAATAAGGAAAAATCGAAAACCTCTGTTCGGTATGACGCTGCGTTAAGAGGAACAAATCTGGCAGACCAAAGCCTGAATTCCACCCAATTGACGAAGCTGTAGTCTGAATCTACAGGTGTAAGTGTGTGCACTTCCACTGTGAGAAAAAGACTGCTTAGTTTTGTACTCAGAGAATATAAGGCACGGAAGAAACCACTGCTTTCAGAAAAGCAAAGATTGCACCGTTTGAAATGGACCAAGGAACATCGAATCTGGACAGCAGAGCGGCAGAGTGTACTGTTTAGTGATGAATCCACTTTCAATATTAATAATCATGCTGGAAATGCCTACGTCAGAAGATTTCCTGCTGAAGAATTTTCTTCAAAATGTGTTCTTCCACAATTAAACATCCAACCTCTCTTATGATGTTATATGATATTGACTAAATGATTTGTCTAAGCGTTTGTCATCATCATCATCATTGGTGCTACATCCCTATAAAAGAACCTCGACCTTCCCAAGTCTATTATGCCAGTCAGTTCTATCCATTGCCAACTGTTGCCAGTTTGCTGCGCCTATTTTTCTACCATCTTCATCTACACCATCCCTCCATATAAGTTTTGGCCTACCAATACTTCTACTTCTCACAGGTTGTGAGATAAGGATTCGTCTAGGAGGGTTGTTCTGCTGTGATCTTGCTAGATGTCCTGCCCATCTTCTACCTCCTTCTCCAAACACCATTTTCACAGATGCCACCGAATATTCTTCTCAGGATATTTCGTTCAAATATAAGCACGAGGTTTTCATCTGCCTTTAAAATAGGCAGATATAATAGCATATACAATAGTTGTTGAAATAGACGTCTAAGCGTTTGTAGTATATTTTTATTTTTTCTTGTATTTCCATATATTTCCTTCTTAGCCAAGTTTATTTGAGTGATTAATTACTTGTTCTTCCTTCACCACCCTTATTCCTACCCTTTTATATTACGATGTGAAATGGAAATGTAGTGTCACACAACATTACCTTGTTACAATTGGTATCCAATAACGAATGTTATTTTTCCTAAGACTCCTTTTAAAGTATTGAATAAAACGCCACTGTCCACCTACACCAATTTTCAGCAATATATATGTAAATAGTTAAAAAATGTAAAATTATTCATACTGATATAATTCTTAATGCTTTGTTTATGACTTTAGATAAGTGAAGTAATTAGACTATATGTGTTCTAGTGTACGGTTAGCGGTGAGAGAAAAAAACATTTAGATACTTATCAATTTCTTAGCTAAATGGTTTAGAGAACATGCCACTGCCAATTAAAATTTTAAAAATGCTTAGTTTGTTAACAGAAATGTAAACTGCTGCTAAGCAGTAATAGATAGAAAATATGGTATTAAAATAACAGTGTAAGATTCACTAGTATTAATGGGTATTGTAAATAAAATCGTTGTTTGAGGACATTATATTCTTTCAATGGCAGAATTTTAAAAGATTCGTTTTATTTGTGATTTATTTTTTAAATAAAACAAATTGTAATTCAGTAACTCTTTCTACCGAAAAATGACCACATGTTCATTATATTCCCATCGCTTTTATATTTATCAACTTGTTCCTTTTATCATTCATCATTTTATGTTATTTATATTTCTTTAGCTCGGGAGAATTTCAGGACGAAGGGCTTTAAAGTTACTATCCTATTCTATACAAACATACTAATAGAAACTACATAATTCTAGAAATAATCTTTTTAGTTTTATTTGTCTGTTCTTCTGCACTAAATAAACATTATTTTGGCTAATAACCCATTACTAAAACTAAAGAATATTTCTATCAAAAATATTTCCTAAAATGTATCTATATCTGCCGAACAATAATTTCCGCAAGGGGAGTTAACCCCTTGAAACTCTTTGTTCGTTAATCTCTTCAGATAGAAAGGATAACAGATGTATTTTGGTCTCAAACGACCCCATGCTTTTTATAGAATTGTAACTATATTAATCCTATCATAGAAATAATAAAATTCTTTGAAATATTGAATTGTAAATCAATATTGGTTAAACGATACCCCAGGAAACATGAAAATGATTGACTAAAATGTGAAATAAAAAGGAATTGAAAGGGTGGTAATATAATACGTTTTGGGTGGGTCGTAAATATTTTTAGGGAGTTTTTTTGATGAAACACTAAAAGCAATCAATACTAAACATATTCTATATTTTATAATTATTTATTTTTGTTGTATGAAATATCGACAAAAGCCTGGTACTTAGTAAAGTTCGTCCTTTCAACTGTATCCTTATGGTGCTATTAATACGTTTATAAAATTTTTTTTTAATTATTTAATATAGTCAGTTCAGTATCTTGCTAAAGGATAATAACTGAAAAATTCATCATAAGGAACAAAGCAACTATACACAAACAAGAATACAAACAAAAACATGTCTTTAAACAAATAACAAAACTAAAATGAACCACATAATACCAGTCACAAGAAAATTACATAATTTTTACGAAAAACGCAAAAATTGGACAAAAATTTATCAACTGTCCCATCGAAAATAATCTGCAACTCTCACCATCAACAATGTAAGTTTTCGCAATGGACGATTTGTTATGATTCGTTGTTGTCGTGGTTTATAGGCCGTGGCTTGGAAGCATATTTTCTAATATTTTATCCAGAACTGTGGCAGATAACAAAGTTGATGAGGGCGTGAGTGGACCTAACCTGTTGTCTCGCCTGCCACTCACTGATGAGTGCCACCCAGCATTCCTTGCGTTACTATGCTGGATTTACAACTTTCTAATTTTTCAACTATAGAATCATCATCATCATCATCATAGTTATCATCATCATCATCTAGCCTTCATTTATCACGTCCACTCCTGGACATAGGCCTCCCTTAAACTCCTCCATTCTTTACGATTTTGTGCTCTTTGTTGCCAATTTTTGGCGGTACGCCTGATATCATCAGCTCAACGTGTAGGTGCTCTTCCTCGTTTGTCTGCTCTTGGTCTTCAATTTGTAATTTTCCTCGTCCATCGTGAGTCCACTTCAGTTCCAACGCAACTATAGATTCTTCTTCTTCTTCAGATGCAAATCCACTAATGGATGTTAGCGATCACATTTTCCATTAATTCTCTATTTCTTGCAATATGTATCAGAGACTGAGAGATTGTATGTCGTTAATCCCTGTCCATTGCCTTATGTTTTGGAGCCGGGACATTTTCTTGCGTCCCATTCCTCTATTGCCTTTAATTTTACCCTCGATTATAAGTTGGAGGAACTGGTATTTTTCATTTCGCATGATGTGACCTAGATACGCCGTTTTCCTTTTCTTGATGGTTTCGAAAAGTTGGCGTTCTTGGTTTATTCTTTTAAGGACATCTATATTTGTGATTTTCGCTGTCTATGGTATTTTTAGGATACGGCGATAAAGCCACATTTTGAAAGTTTCTAATCTGTTTATATCCCTTGTTTTGAGTGTCCAGCCCTCTACGTCATATAGCAGCACTGACCATACGTAGCACTTAGTAAACCTTAGTCTCAGTTGAAGATCGAACTCTGAACAAGTCAGTACCTTCTTGAATTTTACGAAAGCTTGTCGAGCTTGCTTAATGCGACATTTTACTTCCCTGTCCGATGCCGTCTTCAAAAAGCCACGATCCCAGGTATTTCAATTTACTCACTCTTTCAATGGATTTAGTATTCAGTGTTATGGTGGAGTTTTCAAGTGCATGCAAGTTTCTGGAGATGATCATGAATTTGGTTTTTTTGGTATTAATCTCTAATCCCATTCGCTTTCTGTATTCTCCGATTATAGTGACAAGTTGTTGAAGATCGACTATGTTGTCACAAATTAAGACACCATCATCAGCATATCGTATGTTGTTGATCAATACTCCATTCACCTTGATTCCCATATCTGCATCCTCCAAAGACTCTTGAAATATGGCTTCCGAATAAATGTTAAATAAAAGAGGGGAAAGCACACATCCCTTTCGAACGCCTCTTTTTATATGTATGGGCTTGGATATAGAATTGTCTATTTTTAACCGTGCCGTTTGATGCCAGTACAAGTTTTCAATGCATCTTATGTCTTTTTGGTCTATATCAACTTTCTTGAGAAAATATCAACTATAGATTATCTCTATATTAATATTTTGTAGTAGGGTTTTTCAGATTTAAATAGGTTTTTATCTGGAAAAACGTCCAGTAAAATTATGACCAAAAATTATATATAGGATTATCGTCTATTTTTTATACTATTAGTATATAGCCTGCAAATGATAGGGAACTTTGGTGAGACCCTAATATATTCCGTAGTACTATATTATTTTTCAGTTTTTAAGGATGTCGATAGTGTATATTTATGTTCAAATAAATAGAGAAAAAGCTTGTCTTGCTACTTTTAATGTTGATTACCTCTGCTCTTTTCTTTTTTATCTGGTGGTATGTATATATTGTATAACTCTAAAAGACCTTTTAGGCCCACTACTGAATAGATAAGTTTCATCATTTTCTGTTTTAAGCTGTCAGCTTCCAATCTCTGATTTCCATCTCTATAAGGATTAGCATACGATTGGTACACTTCATTAGTTTGTCTTCTCCAGTCTCGCTCTACTTTTCCACCAAACATTCTGCGAAGTATTTTTCAGTCCCATTTTACAGTTTTTCTGAATCAGTGTTTTTGCTATATTTCCTTTCCATTTCTTGCAATGAGAACACCATCATTATCATACGCTAAGGTGGCCTACGTAGAAAAGATTACCGGACCTATTTAATAAACTAACTCTTAATTTTTTTTCTAGAACTATACTGACTACTAAGGCAGATAATGAGTCTCCTTGGTGAACACTTTTTTCATTTCGTATTCTTCTGAGATTGTACCATTGCACTTCACCCCATAAATGGTTTTTGTTATTGTTATTTTCAATAAACCTTACAATTTTTTCTGGTACTTGGAATTTTTTCATAACAATTGATCAGGATTTGTTGTAACATAAAAACTTGATCAGTTGTTGATCTTCCCTTGCGAAATCCTTCTTGGTGTTCTCGGAAATCTTCTCCACATATATTTCTAGTCGTTTTTTAATTAGTATGGCGAGTACTTTGTACTTTATCTCCAACAAGGATATTCCTCTATAGTTTGCACATTCAGTAGAGGTAGAGGTTTTAAAAACGCTGGAAAATATAGACCTATCGACAAGAGCGGACAGAGTAACTACTAATGACGCAATTTTACAACGTCTAAATAGAAAAACAAAAAAAGGTTCTGGATATCATAAAAAGTAACAAATTGGAATACTTTACCTATGTGATAAGAAATCCTAAATATAAATTACTACAGGTTAATTTTTATGGAAAATTTAAAGGGAAACGTGGTCCTGGACGACGAAGAACATTCTGGTTCAAAAACTTCTGCCAGTGGTATGGAGTCAGCACAAGACAGTATTAAGGTCTGCTGCTGTCAAACTAAATACAATACAACTAGTCGCCAATGTTTTTTGAGGACAAGAGAAGTAGAAGAAGTCGATAAAAGCTATGAAGGCTTCTAGGTGATTTTTTTTGCTGTGTGTAATGAACGTTTCGATCATCGTGACTATGAGTTTGTCTTTTGCCTAGATTAAATATGCGGTATTTTTATAAGTAATGCCTCAATAGTTTCGACCTGAAATTTTTTTTTAACGTGAAGTTTTTAGTGCAACTCGCGAACTACATTTTTCTGCAACGTACGTGATATTTTCTTTTTTGTTTTTGTCAAAGATTACCTATATATGTTGTTTTTAGAAGAATAAACTATAATTATGTAGAGGATAGATAATTAACTATCAGATGTACTGGGCATGCAAAAAATTACTTTAATTATCCTTTATGCATTGATGACATTCCCTTCGTACAAAACGAAAAGAAAATTAAACAACGTTTTACTTACACAGGTTACAAGCCTACAAAGTTTTTAATTATACAGAACAAGGCCTTTCATTATTAGTAGATATAAATTCTAAAAATACATTACCATAAGAGTGGCGCTGGCAATAAAATCTAAAAAACCAGTAGTCTACACTGGTTGTTGGTTGCTGGAAATCAATTCTGAATAATCATATCTAACACGTGTAGGGTAGACGCCATATATTACTAAAAATTCAAGTGATGTTTTAAAATCTCTTATCGTTATGTCGTTATAGGGTAAGCCATATGACATGTACAGTGAACAGACATGGAATTGGTGTAGGTACCGAAAATACTTGAGTGCTTAACTATTATGTGAGTGATTTGGTCAGGAATTCTTTTTTTAGAATGCCAGCCTCTCGGTTATGCAGTCTTGTGTTAGTAAAAATCGAATACGATACAAAAAGAACAACTTTTCGAAATTATGCTGCAAGATATATCGCTAAATGATTCGTTAGAGTATATTTATTTTTTAATATCTATTTACAAATGACAAGCTGCGAACAATTGTTAAGTAAACTTATTTAAAATACCGCACTTAAACTTAACAACATACCTTGTTTTCGTAGAATTAAAAAAAAACATAAAAAACCGTTCTCATGATTTATTTTTAAATGATTTTCTTATATGTATAGGTACTACAACTTCCGACAATTAAACCTTACAAACGAATCAATGTCATCAATATCAAGTTTAATCTTTTTTATAGTTCAGGTTTCTGAGCCATACAGCAAAGTTTATATTATAGCAATGGTTTTCTTACAGACAAATTCATTGATCTTTAGGAATGGTAAACCAACTAGCTCTATTCGTGCTTCTATTACCGGAATATAATCTTGTGGGGATGCTCCATCTGCTCAAACATGAATTTATATTTATTTAAACTCTCTAGATAGGTTTTGTTGTTACAAAGTTCTTTTCTAAATTAGCTATTCTTTTGTTTAGGCTTTGAATGTTCATCTACAAATTTTACATTGTTTAAATTTTGTTTCTCAATATTAATTACCTTCTTTTTAGTTATTAACTTCCTTCTGAAGAAAATATCTCACTATATTTATATCACCATATGGAATAAACAACACTGTATAGGGTCGATAGCCCTAACGAATACCTCACATACATTTGTACACAACACGTTTCTTCAGAAAACTGGATATCAATCTGGACACGGATCTTTTGAACAGCTCTCCTTATCATGGTTAACGTTTCCGCACCGTAAGTCAACACTGGCAAAACACACCGATTAAAGGTTTTTCTTTTAAGACATATTGGTATATCAGACGATTTGAAAATATGGTTCAGCTTGCCGAAGGCTGCCCAAGTCAGTCTTATACGACGGAGAAGCTCAACGGTTTGGTTATCTTTTCCTATGCGGATCTTATGACCTAGGTATTTATAGGCCATTACCTGATCTATGGATCTTGTTCCTACGCATATACTTCTCTGACTACAAGATTTGTCATCATCTGGGTTTTAGATATATTTATTTTCAATCCCCCTTCTAGCGAGGAAAGGTAGAGCTGATTTAAAAGTTCTTTGGTCTCATCTATCCTATCAGCTATTAGTACAATATCATCTGCAAACCTTAGATGGCTAAGCTGTTCTCCGTTTATGTTTATGCCCTTGTCGGTCAGTTTTGCCCTTTTACATATATATTCCAAAAGCGTAGTGAACAGTTTCGGCGATATGGTGTCCCCCTGGCGTACTCCACATTGTATCGGGAATTTCTGGGAATTCCCAGAAATTCCTAATGACAATCTTACATAGAGGTATTAATCCGCCAATGAACGAGCAGAATTGCTTATAAAGAGGCAGGAGAAGAAAAATACTTTTTTATTATGTCCAAAATAAATTCACCTCGTAAAAATACCTTGTTTTTCGAGGTTCGTAGAGGATGTTGGTGTTAAAAAAACTTATGTTTTCGATCTACCTCAGTAAGAAGTAGACCAAACTGAAGATCCAGAATGAGATGGGATAACCATATAATTAATTATGCGTAGGAGGGGGGGGGTGAATAGAGAAATATTTTATTTAATAAACTCAAAATCAAATCTCATAACCCACTGTAGAAATAAAGGCGTTTAATGCCTACTGATTTTCCTCCAGAATTAAAGTTTCATCGTGATAATATTAATTCTCATGGAGAATGTTTTGCCAAAAAAATGAAGTTTTAATTATAAATATTTGTTTAACTTGTTTGTTGCTTATTTATCTTAACTGATTTTTCTTTAGGTGTTAAAGTGAAATCATAAAACTAACAAAGACATAAAGATAATATGTGTTTGAAAGATTTCGGAATTTATTTTTATGTTGGTTGTTACAAGACGGTATGATTTTTCAAAAACGCCATAATTAATGTAAATAATAAAGTTATCTTTTAATAATCTCTTCCATTTCATCTTCAAAGATGCATTAAGGGAACTGAAAGTAAAGGGAACATCGGGCAAAGCGATTCGAATGAAATTTCACACAAATTTAAATTGCGGTTAACAAGTTTTTCGAAATTAAGAAGCTATTTCGTTGCGGAACAAGAATAATAAGCTGGAATTGCGCTTTTCGTACAAACCCCACCTCGACGAATTTTGCGAGTTGCGAGTTCAAAGGAAAGTGCTCGGCTAATTTGTATCAATTAGGAAAATGGAGTTGTGTTTAAACATCTTCTGAATTTCGTCTTTTCAAATTACGACTTGGAAACTTTCCTATTTTCGAATGTCGAAGCCATAAAGATTTTTAACTTAATATTATTCCAGAGAAAGCTTCATAACTGTATTATTTATTAACAATTCACAACTTTATATATGGGTAAATAATTTATGCCTAGGAAAAAAAATTCTTATATGTATATACCTGAATTCACGTTTAGTTGAGACTGAAATATATATTATTGAGATAATTTCTTTAAAATTAAATTGACAGGGAGTTTCCAGTAGATACCTAAACTCAGCAGAAACACAAGAAAAAGTAAGCGATTCAATGAGTGTGGGTGAACATGTTGTAGATGTGTACATTCTTTAGGTGGGAAAGAATGTATTAGAAGTTATTTTCATGATTTTTAATAAGGGCTTACTAAAACTCAATATGATCAAGCAAGACTATCCAGGCAGTGAAAAGTACTATATCCAGTCCAGTGATATACAGAGTGGCAAAAAATTCAGTGGCAAAAAAGGTTCAGTTCTTCCAGTTTTTGTTAATACTTCAAAAAAATTATAGATGATCCAAGGCTTCACCTGATCGCATCTAACATGTTCAATACTCCTAGGTTTCTTTATTGACAGATGGTGCCTAGTTTTAAATGATCTAAACCAGTCAGGTCCTGGTCTCTGGTCTTTAAATCTACTCTTGATATTATTCTGTCTTAAAATCTTCTTCTGGAAAATTCTTCTGAAAATTGTACTAAGTCTAATACTCTATCTCTGGATAGGCCTATTACATTTTTGTCCATAATTTTTATGCAATCTGCAATTTCCTTTTCCTCAAGAGACGACAAATATGACTGAACTCCTCTACCACCGTTACCTTCTTTTGAAGTCAGTACGGTACCACGCGTTCCTTTGACTCGATGCTTCAGTGTAGATCGTGGAATATTGTAAAATAATTATACATCCTGTGTCGTTTTGATGCCATTTCTAATATCTCAATTCCCCTTTCAAGGTCTTCAGTGGTATATGGGGAGCCAGCACCTTTCTGAGTTTTTCTTATGTACGTTCGTACCATTTTTTGAAACAAAAACAATCTGATATAAGCTAGGCTTTGAAAAAGTAATGGATGGAAAACAATTTTAGGTCGTGAGGGGTAACTGGACCAGGCCCTTCCCCAGTTACTCCCGATATGGGTCCCAGTTACCTCGAAAGAGCAAAAGCTCTCGGGGTAACTGGACCAACCATTCTAACCTCAAAATTAATAAAATAAGCATGCAAAACTAATTTAAACATTGTTAATAGAATATTAATCAATACTTTTACACTAAAATACATGGTAAAAGCAATTACCTTGATAATCAAAACAATAATGTAAATCACAAGCACGCTAAGTTGATTTCATCAAAATAACTACGAATTTAAATTGGACTTCTCACAGCAACCAAAAGTATTATAAAAGTTAAAATTAATATTTTGGAAGGAAGGTACATTCTTGCAGTACTACCAGCAGCAAAAAAACTTCAATACATTTACAGTTTAAGAATGAAAAAGAGTCACACCCCCTGGGTCCAGCTGGCCCCATCACCCTAAATTGTGTTGAAACTACGTTTATTTTGATGTTATGATTTGTTTAGGATTAAACTTGAGAGGCCGCTGGTTAAATTATATCAGATAAATAATTATAACGAAAAATGCCATATTTGTTTGTACATAAAATTAGCGAAAATAGCAACTACAAATTGTGAATAAGTTATGAAATCAACTGGTTTACTCATTATTGTTGTTTTGTACAAAGAACAGACTTACCCTTTGGTTCTATTGATGAATTCGTAAAAGGCTGAAGAATTGGTGACTAGATCAGTCAGTCGTATAGCTGCCAAGAGCTCCGATCCTGCGATAGATGTTCGTGTATAGAAATAACACCAGAAATGTAACACATACAAATACAGAGGTCAGATGTATCTGTTCAGATGCTTCATCAACCCAGACTACATCAAAGTACCACAACGCTTGTAGAAGACGTTTGACTAGCAAAAGACATGGAAAAAGGATAAAAACAAGAGGATAACAACAAAATACGACTGATTTAGGAACGAATAACCCGCTTTGTACAGGGTTTGTCAAAGTGACGAGAAGCATGAGAAAAGAAGTCAGTCGTAGGATTCCATTTTTGGCTCAGTACCGTAAAAATGAAAAGTTCCTCTGTGTTAACGAACAACATGTCAAAATGTCTAAGTCAAAGCCTTACAAATAAATAAAGATGGTTGCTGACACAATGTTGCTTTGTCTAGCGAAAAACCATCGAGCAAATAAATAAAGTCGGTTGCTGACACGATGTTGCTTTGTCTAGCGAAAAATAAAGATGGTTGCTGACACAATGTTGCTTTGTCTAGCAAAAAACCATCGAGCTGTAAAAGCTATGCGAGTGCTTACTGCAGAAGGTGATTTTGATGTTATGATTTCTACTCTGGATTAATATTAAAATGCCACAGAAAAAACTTCTTTTTTAGATTTAAAATAATACTGAATAGCATAGCATATTTATATGTATTTTTATTGTATATTTTTATTTCGTTTCAATGTACATTTTTGGAGACAGTCTATATACAAAGATACCGCAGCAGATGACAATAATATACGTTTCATTTAAGTAACACTTAATAACTCTACGATTAATATCAACATCGGAAATATGGTTTATGTAATAATCCGAGTATATGTTTTAAGTTGTTCTCTGCAGTTATATTTATATGTCTTATTATTAACACGTTTCCGTCGAGTTTATTTACATTCTTTGAATGAAAACAGAGTAAACTAGAAATTAGTTAATATTTCTTATGAAGATTTTACGACGTTGCCATCTATTAATGAGTTATCTTTACTTGGTAGCTACGAAAATATCGTTATTTTATATTAAAAATGTTATTTTAAAATAAACTTAGCCGCCTTCAAGCCATATGACATAAAAACTTGTATTAAATGATGTACCCATAGGCGCGCTTGTTGTTTTTTAAAGGAGTGTTAAATTATTTTAGTTTACAGTTTACTCGTACATCGATTGAATGTACACCGTATACAATATCCATGTGTCTACACAAAACAAGTGATACCTTTTGATCAACTGTATATAAAATAAAAAAAGAGCCTATGAAGCTTTGGTTAATCTTATAACTTGTATCTTTCATTCATTTTTATTGTCCACTCACTCTTTCAGTAGTGCCCAAACAAGTTCAATTGTATTTAGGTCCGGATGCTATGGTGGTTATCAATAATAAAGTTAAAATGAGCATAAGGTCAGACTTGCGAGCCTATCAAACAAAACAAATATTGCATACCATCGAAAACAATAGAAACATGAGAGTATTAAAATCAAATTTAACTAAAGGAAAATCAAAGATAACTAAATTCAAAAACCAGCAGTGAAATACGGTGTCGGAAGAAACTAAAATAATCAAGAAAATACAAACGTTCTATGAGAATTTGTATACATCTACTATACAGAATCCCGGAACAGACCATAGAACAATTCTTAACGTCGGCTCGGAAACTCTCCCTAAAATAACTTCTTCGGAAATTAGACATGCCTTACAGCCAATCAAAAATAAAAAAAGCTTCTGGTGAGAATCGTATAACGTCTGAAATATTAAAAATGGGCGGCAACATCGAGGTAGAGGTTGAGGAAGTTTTGTTGAATAAGTATCTAACAGAAAGAAGAATAGCCAGTTTGTGGGAAAACGCCGAAATAATACCTTTACACAAGAAAGGTGACACTTTTTACATTAAACACTATAGACCTAGAAGTTTTTGGTCACACTTATACAAATTGCTAACAAGAATAGTAACCAACCGCATAACACAAAAACTTGGTTTATATCAATGGCGGAATTTAGAAAAGGGTTTAGTTCTAACGATCACTTACAAACCATCAGAACGCTGGTAGAAAAAAGCCACAGAAAATGTACGTCTACATATGGCATTTATTGACTTTCACAAGGCTTTCCATAGTATTAAAACTTGGTCCTTTTTGTCATCCCTGAGGGATACTCGAATAGACTTACGGTACACTGCACCTATTAAAAACATTTATGAACAAGCCACATTCCACATCAAAATCAATGAAAACGAACAAACTGAAAAAATTAGTTTTGGTAAAGGTATTAGACAAGGTGATACTATTTCACCAAAGCTTTTTACCCTAACATTGAAAAATGTATTCAAACAGCTCGACTGGGAGCAAAAATGTCTAAACATTGATGGTGTAGGTTTCAGTCATTTGAGGTTTGCGGAGACATTGAGGAGGAGGTACTATTTAGTACAGATATCAAGGAACTGGAGCAAATGCTCAAAGAATTAAATCGGCAGTCAAATAAAATAGTTTTTAAAATGAAGAACCTTCAGAAAACAAAAATAATAAGTAATTTCGAAACTAACATTGTTATTGACAACGTAAGTCTTGAAAATGTAGATCACTATATATATCTTGGACATACCATTAAAATAGGCAAAGAAAATCAAATAGCCGAAATAAAAAGACGTATACAATTGTCTTGGATAGCTTTCGGCAAGTTAAGCTTTATCTTGAAGAATAAAGATATACCAAAGTGTCTAAAATGTAGAGTATAAGACAAATGTATCTTGCCTGTAACTACATATGGACTGGTGACCATGGCCTTTACAAAGAAAACAGAGCACCTCAGTACAACCCAAAGAGCGATGGAGAGGGCAATGCTATGGATTAGTTTGAGACACAAGATTCGAAATATCGACATTCGGGAAAGAACAACGATTACTGATGTCGCAGAACATATAGCAAGGCTCAAGTGGCAAAGGGTCGGACAAAAAGATATGGTGATAGTCCTTAAAATCATGACGCTTATCTTTTAAAACTTTTTCGATCGCCTGTGTTTTTAATCGATGTTTATACATTTTTGTTATATGATAATAGTCAACTTTTATTATATCATCCCCATCCGGAATACCGCCAGAGTTGCTGATGTTGGACATTTTTCTGATTGAACAATATGGTATAGTGCATTTTTAATAACTAGCACACTTCTTGTGTCATCCTTGTCGTCACCTGATTTTATTTTTAATTTAGAAATCAACTTGGTGTTTGGAGCAACATCATTCCAACGTGCACGAAGATCCCTAACGTCGTGATGTTTTATTAATATATGTCTCTTTGTTTTGGTTTTATGCCATCTGAATCTCAATGGATGAATTATTTTACGCACAGATCTTCTTCCACCCGAGTAGCCAAATTCGTCTTGTAGTTTTTTATGAAGCTGCCCATGTGTTAACTATTTTTTTGCATAATCTATTTGTTATTCATTAGTCTGGCCACTCCTTGGTCGAAATTGTTCATATTTGTCTTTGCAGGCACAGCAATAATTGGTGGTACAGTACCATATTTTGTATTCTGTATGGTATTGATTCTTCTGTTGTGTTCAGATGTTATCACATGTTTTATCTATTTTTTTCTATTCCTTCTATGTTAATTATTAGATTCCCGAATTTTTTTAACCCCCAATGATTAATAACACGTTCAACACCGGGTTGCATTAATGTAATACCACACGAAACCATACTCTTGACACAGTGAGGCATTACTCTAATGCCACACTACAGTTTTGTATTAGTGACACCGCGGTATTAACTATAGCCCACACAGCCCACACAACTATATAAATTGCATTGTAAGTGGGATGCGCTGGACCAAGAAGCAAAATAATATTTCCTGATCAGATGTGAGACGATTTTTACGAAAGATATAGAAATTATAAAACTTTATGAAAAATGAAAGATTTTATTCAGAATATGAAAAATAATTGTACTAATATAATATAAGACCTTACTATTTTAAAGCAGCATGTGTTGAGAAAAAAACAAGAAATACAATAATGTTTTTTGCATGCATTGCACAAAAATTTAGAACGAGAACATTTGTTTTGAGCTTCTTTTCACCCAAATTTATTCTTCAAAAATAGCAAACCACACATCTGTTATTTCTTTCTTCTACAAGCTCATGACTGGCATCGGTGTTATCATTGAAATTAATTTTAATAGCGGATATTTCACCCAGTAGTTCTATAGCGACTTCTGTTTTGAACTTTGTCTTAGTCAATTTAGTTTGTGTAACCTGTTTTTATACCGTATAGTGACCAAGGCACTACCAAACAATCATTCTGTGGCATCTGATGATCCAGAACTTGCATATAGGTCGCCCACTCCTACGTCTTCATTTAACATAAGCTTATCGTATAAACATACACGTCCTTTCTGTTGTTTTTCGTAGGAACCCATCAAAAAAATTCATGTAATCTAATATTTTATCGTACACTCATATAATAACCATACGCAGAGAGCACAGAACAATAAATGACTCAGAATATAACGTTAAATACTTCAGTGGCCTCATACAAGAATCTACAAGTTTGAGGCATCACGTAAATGCCACGCTGTCCAGACAAACAAATTTATAGTGCTCGGATAGCGAGGCATTGATGTGATGCCTCAAAAACTTTGTGCAATAACTCGATTGTCAACCAATTTTTTCTTGAAAATTAATCTGAAATGTGGAGAGGAGACCACGACTCCCGTCTTACTTACAAAAAAATAATCTGACTAATGGACAAGAAAAAAATATAACACCGGGGTTGAACGTATTAAAATATCATAAGTAATTATAAATTTGTATAGAATTAAGATTAACTGAAGAAATGGCAGCATAATGTGACACTAAAAAAAAGCACAACTGCTTTTTGAAATTACACTTTTGAGGTATATTTAACTTAAACACTTATTAGATTAGTATACATATTTATATTTCCAATACTTATTAATATACTCGACGTACGCTTATGTTTGTATGTCTGTTGAAACGAATTTCATCCAGCGTTGAATGACGGATCACAGAAAGTGTTGTTTATGTAAAGATTTTACTAAATATTAAATTATATTCTCTGTTACATCACGCACCGTGTGAATTCCAGGACTGTTTTCATTTTATCTGTTAAATATTCATTCAAAATGGAAATAAACAGAAGAGAACTATGATGTTGAAAAATATATTTGTTCAAGTGCTTTGGGGAGATTTATCCACTTGACTGGAAACTGTCATCCGTTTAAAATATGTCCTTACCCTTAAGATAGGAGTGTGGCGCCAACGGTATTGAAGGGATATTTATTTGACAGTGATATGTAAAAGTATCATATGTCTCAAGTGTTACACAAAATTATATTGCAATATATTTTTTAATAAAACTTGATTATTTACCATCTTCGTCTAGGTTATACATAAATATATCTTTGACCGTGGTGAGAAAGCACATAAAGCCATTTTGCCTAGTCTTGCAATGCAGTAGAAGCAATATAAAATTGGCCGGATACCTCTAAATCCAGTTTGCAGCCCACAATTTCGTATTACTTTATTTGGTTTTAATTGTTGTTTTTATAATTATCTATGTAAGTATATATTTTATACTAATATAGAAGATTCTCCAAACTTTCCACCTCAAATGAAATAAAAATAAAAATTCGTGGTCCCAAGTGTGTCCATGACTTATGTGTTGTTGCAATTACAGAAAAGGGTTATGAAAATACATAATATTATTAAACAAAGTATTTTTTATTTGTTATAAAAAAGGAAGTTTGATCAAAAAATAAACCTAAAAAAGAATGAAACACTTGTAATGTACCTACCTACTCACATGTAAGATAATTAAAGTATCTATGTATTTCTATATAGTTTTTAGTCACCTGGTATATGTTATTTACAATTATGAAAAGTTCTCATGTATAATCACTAATAATTATTTGCTGTTAGAAATCAGAATCAATACTCTTCATAAATATTTTCCTATTTAGAATAAATAAGTTTCGCTAGTTTATTCGCCTAATACTTCGTATCTATGGAATAATAATAATTTATTTCTCTTATTTCTTTGTTCGATAAGCTATCCGTATTTGCTATTTTAATATTAATATTTGAGTCCAATCTCTTGTACTCAAATCCATCCAGAAACATCGTTAAATAATTGTAGATAACAGAACTTATAAATTCATAGTTTTAAGAAATAACAGGCAGTGTAATTTTCATCCTCTAATATAATAAATTTATACATGTCAATATATTCTGTTTAATTCCAAAACAAAGAGTTAGTCCGGAGAAGAAATAAACGCATAGTATTCCATAACAAAATTTGGTGTCAGAACGTGGGATATTAGTAGCAGAGTTCCTCTGATTGCTGATAGAAGGAGAGCTGAGGAATTTTTGAATTGACTTGTTTCCTTCGAGGAATCATTCAAAAAAAACTGTCAGTGTGGAAAAATCGCCACTACAACTAATTACATTGGGGTCCAGTACATCCAGTTCGAAATCCAGTTCCAGTCATAACCCAATTGTAGTTCCATCGGAAGTAGAGGTGAACCCGTGGAATAATAGACTATGCGACCAACAACAATATTCTACTTGTAAGTACATTCTATCTTAAATTCTGTCTCATATTTTAAAAATCTTGTAAACGTATGTCTACTTTATATCCTGATATAAGTAACTTATTTGACGAACAAATACCTTCTCCCGACTCAAATTCTCTTTCAAATTCTTCTACTTCTAATTCAAATAAAATGTCAGTATCAATTGAAATAGCTGAAAAACTTCTCATTAGATTTGATGGTACAAAATCAAAATTATACGAATTCATAGACAATTGTGATAAAGCATACAATTTAGTAAATCCGCAATCCAAACCCATCTTATTAGCCATTATAGAAACTAAATTAACCGATAAAGCTAGGGCCATAACTAGAAACAGAACATTTGACGAATGGAAAGATTTAAAAGACTTCTTATTAGATGCTTATTCTGAACGCCGAACTGAAGGTCAGTGGCAATTGGAATTACATTCCTTACGTCAGATGCCCAGTGAAAATGTAATGTCATTTGCAAATAAAGTTGAAAATTGCTATATAAAATTAATAAATACACTTGATCCAGACTTATCTCCAGATGCAAGAAATGCATGTACTAAACTCTTAAAAACTCAAGCACTAAATGTCTTTATTAGAGGATTAAACAAAGACCTCTCTATTTTAATCAAAGCCCGAAATCCAGATTCCTTAGAAAGAGCTGTTGCTATAGCAATTGCCGAAGAACAAGAACAGTTATCAAGACAAGAAATTTTCAGACCATTCTGTAATATTTGCAAACGAAATAACCATTCCTCAAATAACTGTCGATATAAAAACAATTCAGATAGAAATGTTAGACATCTTCAAAATTCTAGTTTTCAAAACCCAAAATATCCTAATTCAAATCTTCAAAGGTCAAATTCTCAAAATCAAAATTATAAACCTTCAAATTCAAATTCCAATTCTGATTTTCCTCCAAACTTAAGAAAAGAAAATACCAACACTTCCCAACGTTTTTGCAGATACTGCAAAAAACCAGGTCACGTTATAGAAGAATGTAGAAAACGCGAATTTAACAATAAAAACAAAAATCCAACAAATTCTTTAAACTTCCAGAATCCTCGACAACCAACGGTCGATTCTCGAGGAGTTCGTTCAGTTCAGGCCGTATCACAACCATCAACTTCTCAGTCACTTCCTATGTAGATTTACCCTTAGTAAATAATTCTAATCCATCCTCTTGCAAGTTTCTAATCGATACAGGCGCAGATATTTCTTTAATTAAATATTCAAAAATACTAAACATTCCAAAAATTTATTCTAAGTCTATTACTCTACGAGGCATTGATAAAAATGTCTTAAATCCAAATAAAACTATATGTAGTTGTAACGTAAATTTCAAGATAAAAGATTTTGTCCAAACTCATGTTTTCTATGTCGTAGAAGACGATTTTCCTCTTCATTTCGACGGTATATTAGGTAGCGATTTTTTTGAAATAAATAAATGCCAAATTGATTATAAAGAAAATAAATTAAACTTTAAAAATTGTTCTATTCCAATTGAATATATAAAATCTCCATTAAACAATGACAATGACGAATTTCTGAGAGATCAAAATATCGAGACAAGTTCTAATATCGATGAAATATTTCCTTATGATGCTAAATCCATAGAGGATCATTCTTATTTAGAAACCAATGATATCCAAATAACCTTAAGTAGTGAAGAACTACTATCCAATCCAATTCAATCTAAATCTAACTCTAAATCCAAAGAAAATTCAAGTCCAAAATGTGTAAAATCCACTGAGATATGCACAAATAAAACTTGTAACTCTTCACGAAATCATAAATCAAAATCTTGTTCAGAAGAAAAATCCTGTTCAGACGATCTTATACTAAATCAAAACTCTAATTCTAACTCAAGAAGTAATAAAACTATTCTATCCGCAAGAACTGAAACAATTGTTCAAATTAAAGTAATAAATAATGAATTAAGCGAAGGATTATGTCCCGAACGCGAAATCTTTAAAGGTGTATTTTTATGTCCTAGTGTTGTTAAAGTAAAAAATGATTTCTTTTTAACCTCAATCGTAAACACTACTGAAACGGATGTTGAATTAAACGATATTCAAGTAGCAATAGAAAAAATTCCAAATTTACAAAACAATGCAAATATACGAAAAATGTCTTCTTATAAAGATAATACGAATTCTAACAGAATTGCTAAATTAAAAAATGCCTTGAGAACAGATCATTTAAATAGTGAAGAAAAATCATCTTTAATTTCTATTTGCAAGGAGTACAATCATATCTTTTATCTGGAAGGAGATCAACTTACCAGTACAAATGCCATAACTTGCAAAATTCCTTTAAATTCTAATGTACCTATTAGCACTAAATCATACAGGTATCCTGAAGTACACAAACATGAAGTCGAAACTCAAATAAAAGGTATGCTAGATCAAGGTATTATCGAAGAATCAACTTCGCCATGGAATTCGCCCCTTTGGGTTGTGCCAAAAAAGGCCGATGCTTCAGCAAAGAAGAAATGGCGAATTGTTATAGACTATCGACGACTAAATGATATTACTATAGGAGATTCATTTCCACTTCCGAATATAGTCGATATATTAGACCAATTGGGTCATTCAAAATATTTTTCAACAATAGATTTAACATCAGGATTTCACCAGATCAAAATGGATCCTGAGGATTCTCCAAAGACTGCTTTCTCAACTCCGTCTGGACATTATCAATATTCACGAATGCCATTTGGATTAAAAAATGCTCCCAGTATTTTTCAAAGGCTAATGAATACTGTCCTCTCAGGAATACAAAATTACAGATGTTTTGTCTATCTCGACGATATAGTCATTCATGCCGATACATTAGAAAATCATAATAAAAGATTAAAAGAAGTATTCGAAAAATTGTCTACATTCAACTTAAAAATACAACCAGATAAGTGCGAATTTTTTCGTCGCGAAGTAATGTATTTAGGACATTTAATAACTGAATTTGGTGTCAAACCGGACGAAAAAAAGGTATGTGCTGTTACAGATTTTCCTATACCCAGAACACAAAAAGATATTAAGAGCTTTTTGGGTCTCACTGGTTATTATAGACGCTTTATAAAAAATTTCAGTGCTTTAACACAACCTTTAACAAAACTGCTGAGGAAAAATGTTGAATTTAATTGGACAAGCATTCAACAACAGTCATTTGAGAACCTGAAATCAATACTTTGTTCAGAACCAATACTTCAGTATCCAGATTTTACCAAACCCTTTGTCTTAACAACGGATGCTAGTAATTATGCAATAGGGTCCATACTTTCTCAAGGTAAAGTACCAGATGATTTACCTATTGCTTATGCTAGTCGTACCTTGAACAAAGCGGAATCAAACTATAGCACAACAGAAAAAGAATTACTTGCAATTGTATGGAGTGTTAAACACTTTAGACCATATTTGTACGGAAATAAATTTTTCATTTATACGGATCATAAACCACTCACATGGCTATTTAATGTAAAAGATCCCGGATCAAGACTCGTTAGGTGGAGATTAGCATTAGAAGAATATAGCTATGAAATTATTTATAAACCAGGTAAATTAAATCAAAATGCTGATTGTTTAAGTCGTCCTCCTTTAACCATATCTGAAACAAATATTTGCGAAGAAAACAAAAACCCGGCAACAATCACCTTACAAATAAACAAAATGAGTAAAGAAAATAATGACACTTATTCACAGTTCTTATCTAAATCCGAAACTATATTAATAACAAATGATAATATAAAAGAAACAAATGAAAAGATTACATCATTTTCACAAAATTTAGCATTGTTTGTTTCCGTAGATTTAAATTTTAATGAGATCGTTCAGAAACAAATAAATAAACAATTCAGTCATATAGAAAAATTGAAAGCCAAAAATCCAAGACTAAATGACATTATATATATTTCTGATCAAAATAAAAACTTTTATTACATATTTATAAAAAATAATTATTGGGACAATACCTCTTATGAAGATATATTTAATTCCCTAATAAAATTAAGAGACTGGTTATTAAACGATAAAATATTAAAAATTTGCCTACCCAGAATAACTTTTAGCTACGATAAATTAAGTTGGGGAAAAATTAGATCTATGATTAGATTTATTTTTAGAAAAACTGATATATCTATTATCATTTATCATGATATACTAACAAATCCTGAACCTGAGGAAATAACTACAATATTACAAGAGAATCACACTAGTCCTACGGCTGGACACTCTGGTTTTCATCGGACATACAATCGTATAAAAAAACATTTCAAATGGAATAATATGAAAAATGATATTAAAAACTTTATAAAAACCTGTGAATCTTGTCAGAAAAATAAACTCGTTAGAAAAAAATTCGTAAAGCCCATGGAGATAACAACAACAAGCTCAAATCCATTAGAAAAAATATTTTTAGATATAGTAGGTCCTTTACCTTTAACCGAGTCAGGTAATAAGTTCATATTAACATTACAAGATGACTTAACAAAATTTTCTCAAGCTTACGCAATTCCGAATCATGAAACCAAGACTATCGCTGAAAATCTGGTTCGTGGATTTATTTGCAAGTTTGGAAAACCCGATATAATAGTTACTGATCAAGGCCGAGATTTTACTTCCAAATTATTTTCTCAAATCGCCAAGCTTTTTAAAATCAGACATATAAATTGTACTGCTTATCATCCAGAATCAAATGCTGCATTAGAAAGGAGTCACGCTACTTTAGCAGACTACCTTAAACATTATATTAAAGCTGATCAATCCGATTGGGACGAATGGCTAGATTTTGCTATGTTTTCATATAATACAACTAATCATACTTCAACCAAATTCACACCATATGAACTAATATTTGGATATACACCTAATCTACCTAGCAGTATAATACGACCAGTAGAACTCAAATATACATATGAAGATTATTTAGATAATTTAACACTTAAACTTAGAAAATCTCATGAGTTAGCAAAAACGAATCTATTAGAATCTAAAGTAGTCAGTAAAAAATATTATGACCAAAAGATTAATGACACCGTTTTCTTAGAAGGACAATTAGTATATCTCCAAAATGAGCAAACAAAGAAGGGTCAAACCAAAAAACTTACACAAAATTATAATGGACCTTATAAAATTCTAGAGATAAATTCTCCTGTCAATTGCACAATTTTAGTAAATAAAAAACCAATAAAAGTTCACATGAATAGATTGAAACATGCTTTTGTTTCAGGTATGCAATAATATGGCTGACAAATAGTGAACAAATTCACAAGAAATATACCAATACTCCTATCAACAAATCACCTGGAATCTATTACGAACACATAAAAAATGTTCAATTTATTGAAACTCATTGGAACATATTAAGTCATATTCCTTTACAACCTTTTACAGACAAATTAAATTTTGTAGATCTCACCTATCAAAAAACATTAAGACTGTGTCAAAACAAACCAGTTCTTATTGAATTACGATTATGTGATACTTCACTAAAACTCTTAGGACAAATCATACCTAGACTCTTTCAAGATGAACAAACTTTAAAAAACATAATTCTGCATGAACATTTTAGACCAAAACGCGCTCTATTTAATGCAATTGGATCTGTTTTCAGGACCTTATTCGGTACCTTAGACAGTGATGATGCTGAAAATTTCAATAATGCTATTAACAAAGCTGAAAGTAACGAAAATCATCTTCTTGATTTACTAAAACAACAAATTCATGTAGTAAAAGCCACGATTGCAAATTTTAATAACTCTATTACAAATCTAGACCGAAACAAAGTGATTTTTGATAAAAATTTTGAATCAATTACCAATTACACAGATAAAATGAATAATAAATATTTTAATTTAGATTTAAAACAAAAAATTGAAGAACATTTTACTTTACTAACTTTCTTTATAACAGAATTACAACAAGAATATTCTACTTTAATAAACGTTATTCTATTTGCAAGAAATAATAACCTTCATCCTTCTGTTATAACACCTGAGCAACTAATTCAAGAATTATCTAAAACGGTAACGCATTTACCTAGTACATCGACTTATCCATTTCCATTGACTATCGATTATGCTCATAAATATTTCGATATCATTTTACTTAAATATATATATTTTGATAACAAGATTTTAATTACGGTTAGTATACCTTTGGTTAGTAATACTCCTTATTCTCTTTTTAAACTAATATCTCTTCCTATAATTCATCCAACATTAAAGAGACTTACCTTTATTCTTCCATCTGTCAAATATCTTGTTCTTTCAGAAAATAGAAACATTTATGTTACTATTGATACATTAGAAGACTGTTATTCATTAGATGAAGAAAAACTTATTTGTAAAAATCCTGATACTTTCCGATTTACACACACTAATCCAATTTGTGAAACTGAATTGTTAACTTCAATAACAAACATACCATCTAGTTGCGATACTCGTATAATTCAAACAGAATATGAAATTTGGCATAAATTAAACAAACCAAATTCTTGGATATATGTTTTACCCAAACCAACAGATTTAACTTTAAGCTGTCAGACTAGTACGCCAATATCTATTGTTCTTTCAAACACAGGTATTTTTTCTACTTCGAATAATTGCAAAACTTACACCGGATCAACTATTTTGATATCTGTCTCAAATCCAAAAGAAAGTAATTTTCAGTCTATCATTCCAGATTTATCCCTTCCAGAAGTCTGTTGTGATGATATTAAGATAAATAATGAATCCAAATTACACCTTGTTCCCTTACAATTAAATAATCTCGATCGAGATGCATTAAATTTAGCAAGCCATAAACTAGATAATTTAGAGAAAATGACCTCAGAAACAAATATTAATTTTTCAGACACAATAAAAAATAGTTCTTATTTCACTTATGCAATCTTATTTTTGATAAAATGTATGTTACTTTATATTTTATACAGGATAATTAAATATTTTTACCGACGATTTCGTAGAAATCCGTCACATAGTTGTCAACAAATTACAAATTGTTTAACACTAAATATATGTCAAAGTAAACGAAAACATGTACATGAGACAGATTTAAGTATAGATTGTAAACATAATAAAGACAATAATTATAGTGAATCCAAAAAGTGTGAAGAGACTAGTTTCACAGAGACTACACCGATAAGACGAAGTGAAAGACTATCGAGACTAAAAGAAACTATTTAAATGTGTTAAAATAAAATAATAATGTATACAAATGTTTTATACCATTTAAATGAAAATTCATTTTACAATTATTTTCATTCTTACAAAAGGAGGTGTAATGTACCTACCTACTCACATGTAAGATAATTAAAGTATCTATGTATTTCTATATAGTTTTTAGTCACCTGGTATATGTTATTTACAATTATGAAAAGTTCTCATGTATAATCACTAATAATTATTTGCTGTTAGAAATCAGAATCAATACTCTTCATAAATATTTTCCTATTTAGAATAAATAAGTTTCGCTAGTTTATTCGCCTAATACTTCGTATCTATGGAATAATAATAATTTATTTCTCTTATTTCTTTGTTCGATAAGCTATCCGTATTTGCTATTTTAATATTAATATTTGAGTCCAATCTCTTGTACTCAAATCCATCCAGAAACATCGTTAAATAATTGTAGATAACAGAACTTATAAATTCATAGTTTTAAGAAATAACAGGCAGTGTAATTTTCATCCTCTAATATAATAAATTTATACATGTCAATATATTCTGTTTAATTCCAAAACAAAGAGTTAGTCCGGAGAAGAAATAAACGCATAGTATTCCATAACACACTAAAACATAATAACTAGGTATTTAATAAATATCTTCGTCGATACCTGGATAGTCCAGCAACGTTGTTTCACTCGATAGAAGATTTTCATAGAACCCATCCTTCTCAAAGAAGAAAATCAAGAAGATCCTTCTTTTTTCTATATTTATTGGTACATCAGCCTTATATTTCAACGGAGGAACTAAATTTACCAACCCATTTCGTCTAATAAAAGGAATTTCTTTAAATGGAACCTCTGCATTCAAGGATGTTTTGAAAAGTATTTTCCCATTATCTCTTTTTCTTTAATTTACCCATTGCACGTAATACCAGCGAAAAGTTTGTCTTTGACAAACAATGACAGACAGCAATGCCCCTTTAACAGAGAAGCAAAATCGAAAAAATCCTTACGGGCCATCTCCACTACTTTAAATTGTGTGTTGATCTGACCAGCTGGTTCCAATCATGAGGAAGAAAATTTCTATATGCGATATTTTCTTCTTTTTTTCTCGATCATAGTGTGCTACATCTACCTCTATGTGGGCATGCCCAGGTACTATAAACTTATGATCCACTTCTTGCACATTTACATCTGACCTCTGTAATATTGACATAATCATGGATGAAATATGTGAATTTTTATATTGCCCCCCATATGTATCTGAATAAAGGACAACATGGGTAACCTCAGGAGGCAATTCCAGAAATACTCTAAACAAGCATGATCCAACCTCATTGGTCCCTCGTTTTGTAGTACATTTGTGCCACATAAAATGTTCTGATTTTCCATTTTTATCCATTACCGTGAGGTTGAATGTCCGTAGCTGCCGTTTGTAAAAAGCGGAAAGACTTTAATAAAGGGGTTGGTAGACATTACTGGACGTCAAAAGTAAAACATTTTATTTCTTTGGTCTTTTCAGCTAAAAGGTTGTCTTGTTTTTTATTCTGATATGTCTGTTCGGCAAAGATCATATGGTTTTCCTTTTCTATTGCTGTTGATTCTTTCTGTGTTCCATGGCTGCATTTCAGTAGCATAACAAACTTGTATTTATGACAAGTATCCGTTTCAGGCTTTTTAAACGACAGATTCAGTTTATGAAATTTAGATCTATAATATGGATACGACACAGGGTTTTGGTATGATTCCTTGTACAGGGTAGAAACTTTTTATTTGTTTGAGCGCGAGAGTAGTGGCTTTCGTAACTCGGGAAATTCAAAATATGCTTACTGATTTCTTCTTTTTCAATTTTGAATTTCTGAATTTTTCTTCAGACCGCTTGTTTGGTAGAATATTCTTTCCTTTGGCAGAATCAGTCTTTGTTTCCGCAGGTGATGCTGTTTTTTTTAAAGCGATAACTTTTATGAAATTGTCTGTTTCGTTCAAAATCACAAGAAAACATTTAGGCAAACAGACATATGGTTACCATTTATTCGTAAAAAATATTTGTAGGTTTTGGGGCGAAATTTTTCTTTGTCTGGATCGGCTGTACAAGGCCTCTGCGATTTTTTGTCATGTATGGTGAAAAGACTGGCTATATAAGCTGCTCTCTTGTCGTCTGCCTAAACTGCCTAAACTCCAATATTCGAAAAAAATTTCTTTTAGCTGACTTTCAGTGATTTTTGTTTTGTATTTTGATCGGCATAGTGGCAGAGGTTAAAATGATCTTTCTGGAATTATTTTACCATTTTTTCTAACACATGACTTACCCGAATTACGATTTTTTTTCGTAATTCTCTAGACTTTCTTGTCTCCGGTGGTTTGTTCAGCTGCTGACGTTATTTTTTACGATCTAAACTGCTTTTGCTTGTAGTATCTATTTTTGAGGATCTGCTATTAACTCATCATATCACCCACTATATTCATTTGTAGGTTTTACCTGAGTAAAGTTAAATTTTGATCTGATAGAATAAAATATGTTTACACTTAAGTAATTTTATATTAATATCACCAACCTTCTGAAAATAATGTTCCGTTTGTACTGCTTGAGTTTGTGTGTTGTTCTGGTTGAACAGACATTGATGGAGAAGATAATTCGTGTAGTTATTGGTTATCCTCGGCGTTTTCAACGTACTCCGATAACTAGCTTGTTGGTTGAACAAACCTTGATGATGACGTTAATTCCTGAATGATGATTGGTTCATCCTGGGAGCTTTGAAAATGTTCCGATATACAGTTTTGCTCTGTAACCAAAATGCTATTTAGCTTATAAGCCGAATTTTGCAAGCTAGGTTATGCAACAATTCAAATTAAAAAAAAGATTTAGTTACCAGTACTATTACTACAGCAGGGATCATCATAGCTAGGCTCTGACACAAAGTGCTTCACATATAAATCTAGGGATATTCTACATTTTCTTTCAAAATCATCACAGTTAAACTAGTATTGGTATCTAGCCTCATGTAATCACCACTATCATCTAAAATAACATCAACATTTTATCAATGCTTATTTAAATCACCTAACACGTTTTCATCAAAAAAGTTTTTGTGTTTTTCTAAATTTTTATTTAGTTTATTTGAGTTAAATTGTTCCTACTGCACTACTGAAACAGTAATTGTGTTAACTCTTTTCTATTTTAACTAAACCAATTTGATCAATATCACAATGAATTATTGTTTCCAAAGAGTTTAACTCGAGAATCACTTCGAACAATTCTTGAGCAAACTAAATTAATCAAACAGTGTTCCCCTTCTTGAAATTGAAGAATTAAAATTAAAGCAAATGTGAAATGAGCAAAGATGTTTGCATATATCAAGTTTGTACAACTCCGTTCCCTAGCTACCAGTGGAATTCCAATTATATGAGTTAATTATACATAAGAAGGGGAAATATTCTTTGTATTTCGTTTTTATTGCATGCAGTTGGATTTAGATAAACGGGGAATGCGTTGTTGGAATTAAAGAATGGATCTATTCCACTCAAATAAGTTGCTAAGGTTTAAATTTATTAAACTATTTTATTATTAACATATTTCTTAAATATTATCTTTAGTTTTAGCAACAATAGATTCATACGTGAATATTAATATCAATATTCCGGTAGCGTACAAACATACGATAAATCTATTTATCTTTTCTTTACTTGTATTAATTACAAATTACAACTAGATTCTCCAGAAATTACCTTATGTCTGATTTGTAGTAGTAACTCACATCTTCAAATGTTTATCCTAAATATTTTTTTAGTACGTTAATCCGTTTGGTCGCAATTAGCTTATCCTCTTTACCAATTCATCATCTAGCCTCAAACCATTCATAATTTACTTCTTGAGATACCTTCATTCCAACAACCCCTCAGACGACACGATCTGACGAGCCGTTCTACAAAAGCTACACACTAAAAAAAGCGTCAAAAATGACTAGAATGAACCTTAAATTTGTTTTCAAATTTCCTTAGATGTAAGGAAAAATTTAATTTCTCCCACACTGTAACACATTGGCTCTTATGGAAAGCGCCAGTTGTTGCAAAATGCCGCAATTTTAAGAAGATCTGGCGGAAAAGCATTATTGTGAGGCAGAGACGGTATAGCCCGTTTACTGTTATTGATACTACTGCTACTACTTTTAAAAATTTCCAGTTTTCAGTTTTTAATGGAACCTTTCTGTGAAATATTTCTCTCATACAAAACATCACTCACTTTCCACATGTATTTAAAATGCTTTGTAATAGGACAATTTCGTACTAGTTTGTCTTCTAGACTCATTTAAATGTAATGTATCTTGTATAACTCATTTTCCAATAATTTACCACGCGTTTTCGTGTATTTTATGGGAAATTGCTAGGAAAAAATGCTAGAACTATATATGGAGGCAAAAATACAGTGGAAGATTGAGTGCGACGAAGAAACAGGGTGCTGGAGGAACTGTATAACGAACCAAGAATCAGTCCCTTTATTAAAGCACGGAGAGTGAGATGGATGGGGATCGTGACGAGAATGGAAAGGAAGGGATGCCAAAGATAATTTTAAAACGGGGACCAATCACGAAAAGAAGAAAATGACGGCCCAGACAATGATAGTTCGATAACGTACAAGATGATCTCAGAAAAGAGGGAATTGGAATGGGATGGTTGGAAAGAAAGAGCAAGGACTAGGGATAAATGGAGGTGAATGGTAAGTCAATTTAGTAAGCAAGGACTTTGATTGGAAAAGAAGCCATCCCAGTTGATTCAAGATTTGATATCAGTGTTGAGATTTGTAAATAAATAAGTTATATACACCTTAAAGGAATACTGGGACAGATTTAGAGCCGGACGGTATAACATTGACAAGTTTTTTCAACGCAACACAAATATTAGCTAAAGTCTGAGATCGATATAAATATGAAGCAAATCTTCATAATATATTTTTGCCAGTTTTTCAAGTCTTTGACAACATAAATCGAGACACATGGTTTATCAAGGAAAGTGATAAGATTCCAAAACCAACTGATAGATCACTCTCATATCTAAAGAGCTAAAACAGATATAAACTCGAAGGGCTGAACGGTACAAGATATTAAAGAACTTTATGTGGAACTTGAGGAAAATGCCAAACACATAGGTTTAACCTAGAAAGAAATAGGTTTAAACTATTTAACATAGATAAACCAAATTCTCTAGTAGAAACAAAAAACAACGAGACATACACAATTTGACAATAAGCGATGCAAATATTGTAGTCGTAGTCGTAGAAATACAACATTTCACGTACCTGGGTATACAGATAACTGAGGACAGCAGCGAGGGCGAGAAAATATGGAGAAAAATTATGCTGGATTTATCCTGTTACCAGTTTTATCGTAGGTATTTGAATTTTAAAAATCCTTAGGAAATTAAAGTTTAACGTTTACAAAACCACCATGCTACCAATAGCCACATTTTGCGCAGAGACATAGATAATTACACAATAAACAATAAACCTTATCAATACGTTTAAAAGAAGGGTTTTGAGAAGAATATTGGAACCTGTTATCAACAATTGTATGTGGATAAAGTATAACTATGAGTTATATCAATATTACAAAGAACCCACTGTAGCAAATTATATAAAATTATAAAGACTGTTCTGGGCAGGTCACTTCAAAAGATTGGATAGTCAGATAGAAGAATATCTAGTAGAACGATTAGTTGAACTATGGTTGTGTCGACCAGTGGGAAGAGAAAGAAAGAGGTGGTAAGAAAGATTTAAGGTTGGATAAAAGGAAGAGAGCAGCCGAAGAAAAGAATAATTGGAGGTAAATGCTAGAAGAGGTCAGGACCCCGATATGACTGTAGCGCCATTATAGAGAAATTTAATTATATACTAAATATCGAATTCTATTGCTGTTTAATTAATAGTCTCATTGCTAATGATTTATATGACATATCAAATATATAATCTGAGCGTGTGTATGTGCTTAATTAACCTAACCAAAACAATTGATAAGATATAACTAACATATAGTGAACATGCTTAAAGAAAAGAATATATCTCTCAAAGTTATGAATTATAAAAGAACCTAATTCTGACTGCATAATTATTATAAAAGCAAATTATAAGTTAATAGAATGAATACCAGTCAATGGTACTATCAATGCTACTGTACAGCCCTATGAAAGAGCCTCAACATTTTCAAGTCTATTACGCCAGGCAGTCCTATCCATTGCCAACCCTTGCCAGTTTGCTGCGCCTATCTTTCTACCATCCTGATCTACACCATTCCCTCTGAGTTTTGGCCTACCCCTTTTTCTACTTCTCACGAGTTGTGACATAAGTTTTCTTGTAGGAGGGTTGCTCTGCTGTGATCTTGCTAGATGTCCTGCCCATCTTAGTCTTCCTATTCTTATAAGAGATACTACGTCTTTACCACCAAATATTTGTTTATATTAGTGGTATACCTCGTAGTTGTATCTCCTCCTCCAAACACCATTTTCACAGATGCCACCAAATATTCCTCTCATAATCCTTCGTTCAAATATAAGCAGAAGGTCTTCGTCTGCCTTGGAGATGGTCCATATCTCCGATGCATATGTCAACACTGGCAGTATAAGGGTTTTGTATATGGTTATTTTTGTTTTTTGGCTTAAGTTTCTACTTCTCATATGTCTACTTAGTCCAAAATAGCATCTGTTTGCCATTATTATCCTTCGCTTGATTTCTTTCGTTATGGCGTTCTCTTTGTTGATCAGGGAGCCTAAGTATGTGAGTTTGTCCATCACTTCAAAGGTAGAGTTATCAACTGTGAATTGGGGACCGATGTTCCTGACTCTATTGTTGGGTGTTGATTCCATCATCTTAGTTTTCTCCTCATTCACTTGCAGGCCCATAGATTTTGAGGCATTTGAGAAGGTGGTATACATTTCTTCTAGCTTACGTGTTGTGCGGGCAACTAGGTCCACATCATCTGCATATGCCAAAATTTGGGATGGTTTATTAAAAATATTTCCTCTGTTGTCTATTTGGGCATCTCTGATCGCCTTTTCCAGTGCTATGTTGAAAAGGAGACACGCCAGCGCGTCTCCCTGTCGCAGCGCAACATGTGTTCCAAACGCCTGTGATTGTTCGCCCTGTATTTCGACTTTGCAAACCACATTATGTATTGTAGCCTTAACCAATCTTATCAGTTTCATGAATACCAGTAAATTCAGAAATAAGACAAGGAGATAGCTTAAGTCCATCTGGTTCAACATGATAATGAAGAAACTAATGAAAAGTGTAAACCCACTGACTGACCAGAAAGTGAAAGGCAGGTATACTAATATCAAAGGCTACACAGTGACGATGCTGTATTGCTGGTCGGTGGCAAAGATGGTCTACAGAGCACACATTTAACAAAATAGCAAAAGAATACTAGATGACAACAGATAAAACAAAATGTATAACTAACACAAAGCACCAATCAGATGAAAATTAGAGATCAAAGAGAAAAGAATAAATCAAATTAGGACTTTATTATTTGGGAGTGCCTATAAGAAGATACTGATACATATATAAAGAAACAGCCAACCAACTCAGAAAAGCAACAACACCTAAAGGTGCATTAAGAGACATAGTGTGGAAGAAGCAAGCACCTAGGATTGGAAACAAAAACAACAGTTTATAAAACGTTACGTACATAAAAATTCGACCAATACATACATAGACGATAGAACCAAATGCTGACACAAAGAAAACAAAAAAAGCTTAAAAGCTGAGCTAAGGAGAGTTGAGCTGAAGACAAAATGAAAATATGAGAAATATTAATAAAAAGAAATTGGAATCAAAATGGTTGTAACGAGACTTAGAGAATATAGATGTGCAAAGATTGTGGAAGATATTGGAAACCAAGCAGAAAATACACCCAGAGAAACCACCAAAGGTGCACCACACGCAGGTCATTAATCTAATGTATAAAAAAGTAGTACAAAAAGTGAAAAAAAATTTGCAGTGCTTTTGAATAGAAAATTATGTATATATATATATATATATATATTATATATTATATATATATATATATATATATATATATATTATATATATATATATATATTATATATATATATATATATATATATATATATATATATATATATATATATATATATATATATTACAGGATCCAATTTGTAAATAGAATACATCTTGGAGACGGCTATCTCCGTATTCCCGTCCTCCTCCGCCAATCCTCTCGGTCCAAGGCATGCTCCCCCTCCAAACCTCTCGATTCCATTGCTCTTCTAATACCTTCATTCCATGAGCGTCGAGGTCTACCTCTTTTTCTTCTACCAGGGGGCTTCCATCTGTGAAGTTTTTGGGGCCAACGTTCGTCAGGCATTCTTAACAGGTGTCCAAACCATTTTAAACCTCTTCTTTCTATTCTGTCTATGACCGTATCTGTAGCATTCATCTTATTTCTTATAGATTCGTTGGTTTTCCTTTCCAGCCTTGATGTTCTAGCACTTCTTCTCAAATAATCCATTTCAACTGCCAACAATCTTCTTTTCAGGTCTGCATTAATTGTCCATACTTCAGAGCCATAACAAAGAACTGATTCAACCATCGTTTGCCCTGATATAGAAATGATACAAGAAAAGAACAAATTATATAAAAAATGGCTAACAAATAAAACATCTAGCAATAGAGTATCATATCAAATGAAAAACGGAGAAGTACGCCAGCAAATAAAAGAAGCAAAAAACAATTTCTGGGAACAAAAATGTGTCCAAGTTGAAAATTTAATGGGTGGTTCTCAGACAACGGAAGCATGGAGAACTATCATTAATCTAAAGAAGAACACCCATAACTCATTAAGCAACTTAATTTCTATAGAAAAATGGGAAAATCACTATAAAAATTTACTCCAAGAGTCCAGACTGGAATACATGGGAGAAGAATACATTATGGAGAGACAAACAAATAGTAACATTAATACTACCAGCAACGAGGTCCGTACTGCGCTAATTAAAATGAAAAACGGCCGATCTTCAGGACCTGCCAATATAGCTGTATAGTTACTTAAAGCAGGAGGTCCACTCCTAATCGAACGAATAACTTTTCTAATGAATCAATGCTGCCAACAAATTAAAATACCATCTGAATGGAAAACCGCTCACCAAGTGTCCATCTTTAAAAAGGGTAATCGAAAAGATCCTAACTGCTACAGAGAATTGAGTGTCCTACCTACTTTCGGCAGATTGTTTGGAAAGATAATAAATAGAAAAATACAAGATGATGTAGGACATCTAATTAGCGAAGACCAAAGCGGATTTACGCCTGGTAGATCTTGCACTGATAACTTGTTTATACTCCAACAATTAATAGAAAAAAGAATAGCGGTTGGTAACGAAGTACATCTAGCCTTCATCGATCTAGAAAAAGCGTATGATACAGTACCAAGGCCTAAATTGTGGCAAGCTTTACAACAACTCGGCATTAGTCCACACCTTTTAGGAATAATCACAGAAGTATACAGGGATAACACCACTTACCTAAAAATCGGAAATAGACTATCAGAACCGATAAAAGTAACTAAAGGACTGAGACAAGGATACAGTATGTCACCTTTACTGTTTAATTTATATATTGAGGCAGCCCTTCAAAATTGGAAAAACCACTGCCAGGGAATGGGAATCCCAATAGGAGATGACGTACTGTTCTCCCTGAACTTTGCGGATGACCAAGTCGTTCTAGCTCAAGATTCTTATGATCTAGAATTTATGATAAAGCGTCTATACAGAGAATATGTAAAATGGGGGTTAAAAGTCAGCATGAAGAAAACGGAATATCTAGTTATCAATTCAGATGCAAGGTTTGAAGTGTTGATAGACGAGGACGTGGAAATCACACAAGTGGAAAAATTTAAATATTTAGGTGCATTCATTGATAAGAACGGCTTGGGTGAAACCGAAATTAAACACCGAATTAATCAGGGACGTAAAATTGTAGGATGTTTGAACTCCTTATGGTGGGATCGCAACTTTTCCAAAAGGAACAAAAAAAGAAAATTATGTAACATAATAAAAAATATTTATAATGTAACTGAAAATCAACACGATGTAATCCCTACCTAGTGGCGGTAATAACCATATAGACCTTGCCAATAAGTAAAGAAGTCTGTTAATATGTTGGTATTATTCCATCATGATATTTTTACTACGTGGCGTCAATCTCGTGCCTAAAGCATAACGAAAAACAAAGATAATAATTGAATGGTTTCTTTGCCTTGTTGTATGTTCTTTGCACACGGCATCAGCATTCGCGACGAGGAGGGTTGGATCGTATTTTATTTGGTTAACGAATGAAACGAATGTCTTGTCTAAGCATAGGGCACGTGTTTATGAGAAAATATTTCTACAAAAAATATTAGTCTTTCATTTTGTTTGAAACATATTTTGTGTAAAATAACACAACTCGCATCTAGACGATTATTCGTTAAAATGTTTTCCTTTTATTTTTTGTACGTAGGTAGGTTGAATTGGGAATGTTTTTGTATCCATTCAGAAGGAATTATATTTTGAGTTTTATAAAAAAACCGTCGGCACGAGTCAATTTATTAATTAAATTGGTTTTAAAACGTTTGTATAGGAATTCTTTTAGTTTGTTTTCATATTGCTTCTAATTTTTCAATTCATTACATTTGGGAAGTTTATATATATATATATATATATATATATATATATATATATATATATATATATATATATAAACTTTTTTATTTCCTGGGTTTGTCGGTCTGTTGTAAATAAAACGACTTAACGCTTTAAGTATCGCTTAAACGTTTCGGCAAATTTGACATTTTCAATAAGCACTTACATAAACATTACATTTTATAATTATATTTGAAGGACACATGGCTTAAACCATGAAAGTCCTTCTGATATTATTATGAGAAAACTTAAATTGTAAATTTAGGGACTAGGTTTCCATTTTCGAATTCTCGGATAGCCAAAAGAAATGTTGAAATTTTCATTAAAGTATTTCCTATTTGCTTCGTATGATACTTTAATGTATAGATTTTTTCAATGTAGTGATCCCAGAGTTTTCTTACATTCAGTTCATCAGAGAGATAAATCCTCTGGCTCTCATGTAAATTTTAATGTCCTTTAAGCCCAGATGTCTTCTGTATAGTCCAATTTGGTCCTTCATTAAGGAAACGGTTTCTGATGAAAATTTATTACTTTTATAATGACATTCCCGTTTGTCTCTAGGAATAGTACCATATTTCCTCCTTGGATGATCAAACCTCCAAAAATAGATACGTCTCTAACAAAACTTCCGAAACATTCCAAACATAATTTTCTTATACAGCAAGCTTATAAAAATGTAATAGCCAAATACCCAACAACCCATCAAAGCTTCACTGATATAATGAAGGACATGCTGCAGCCTATATCTACGAAAACGTCAAGTGTGCTATACGAATCCCAACAAATTGTTGTATATATACTGGAGAACTGACGCAATTCACCAGGCCATGAAAAAATGTCGTTCTATCAATGAAGGCAAATTTGTTATCATCATCGATTCAATGAGCGCATTACTTGGAATAAAACAGCTATATACAACTCACGCTTCACTTCTTAAGATCAAGGAAGAGTTATCTTATCTTCAGAGTCAACAAAAAGATATTTCCTTCATCTCGGTACCTTCGAGGACTACCTAACGAGGAAGTGGACTCTCTGTCAAGCAATGCAACAAGGGACCAAAGTATTGCTATCATAAATCAAATGCCTTGGACTGATTACAAAATATATATCAAAGCCCACATGTACAGAGCGTGGTAAAGTACTTGGGATCACACTGCCAACAAACTCAAGGAATGTCTAAGTCAAGTCGGAATCAAACTGATCTTGCCAAGTAATAGAAAAGACCAAGTTATTATCAACTGACTGCGAATAGGACATACTTTCCTTACCCACAAGCATATCTTCAACCAGGAGGTTGCTCCGATGTGTACCAAGTGCAAAACTCAGTTGTCAGTGACACATATAATTGTCGAGTGGCCAGTGTACCAGAACGAAAGAATTGCGTGTGCCCTTAGTGACAATTTAAAAAGTGTACTTACGTTAAATTTAGTCTTTATTAAGTTATCTTAAAATGACTAAATTATATACCAGATTGTAAAAAAAAAATATTTTTCTTTTATCTAACAATATGTATCTTACTGTTTGTGTATGTCACCCCGTTAATAGCCCTTAGTGGTTGATGCGGGTATATGTGTTTAAATAAAAAAAGTTTATTTTGACGTTTTGATTTCCTCTTCGGAATTATTAGTATTTTGACTACTACAACTTATTTTTAACTAAAAATGGTTAATTCATAGTAAAAATAGCAATATTAATATACTACAAGAAAATATATTCAGTACAAGAATAAATTGTATTAAAAATGTTTTAATGAACGAAAAATAAAGCACCTTATTTGAATAATGACCATTTTCATTCTTATTTAGTTAATTTTGTATTTCTTTGTATCATTTCGTGTTAAAATAAACTCAAAGATATTTATCGTTTTGACTAGAACTGAGTTTAAAGCGACAACTGCCCTATTAAGCAATCCCGAAATCTCAATCAACAAGTGTTTCGCAAGGACACTCTTCCAAAAGTTTGGTTGAATCGTTTACTCCGAATTCAATGAAACAAACGGTTACCAGTTGTGATAATCTGCCAGTTACACAGTCGAACAAACTCCAATTATTTATTTCCGCCGAAGTTCACCCGGTTACCCTTGGAAGGAAGTCTTTGTGTAGATCTCACATAATTAAAAGCGAATCGGGTGTTTGGATGTGTCCTTGGAGATGATCCCCGTATTCCCCCTTCATTTCCTAAACAAGCAACTAAAATCAGGCAAATAATCTATAGGAATACATAATTCTCCGGTATAAACAAAGATAATGGAATATGCGAAATATACCTGTTGTAAAAAGACAATTTGGGGATTATGTTTTTATCAAATGTGAGTACGGAATCCATTGTTTATTTTATATTACCTGTTTATTTTAAATATTTAAATAATTTATAAATGGGGAGGATTATTATTAATCGATAGAGAAAGATCAAGCGAATGACAATGATCCACAAGGAATCGACGTTCCTGTAGTTGGCTGTATACCATATATTAAAAAATTTATTAAAATCCTTTGTAAAAGGTATATATTAAGAACCCAAACAGGCTAAGTTAAAAAGACAAAACGTTTTCGGAATCCATATTCCATCATCAGTGTCTAAGAGTACATTAATGTAGCCACTAAATATATGGGTAAAAACCCGTTAACAAATACTTAATTATATTTAGTTTCCAAATTTTTCTATATTGGTTTAAGATGTTAAAGTTACCGTTGGATTAGGTAACATGGCGACATATGACTCCACGTTGAAGTTGCTAGTCTTGAGACAGTGTGTCTACGAAGACTGTATGTCAGTTGCTCCCATAATATTAATACTTTTATTAATCTTAATACTTTTGAGTACTCGTTTTATCATGCGCTCTTGTCTATGCTTGGCTGATTTCCTTTTCTATTCAGTCCAGCTAAATTGGCTTGGTATAACAACCTTCTTGAGTCTAGGTTTTGCTTTAAAATAAAAAAAAAAATGTTCACAAACATTTATGTAACAAAGTAAAGGTTATACTAATGGAGCTGATAAATAAGGTTTCAACTAAGTATTCAAGAAACGCTAAGTATTTTAACAAATAAACAACTTACGATATTTTACAGCCGAATCCAGGGCAAAACGTAATCTGTTTCCACAAAATGTTTATTGCAGATAGCACATATTTACCTGTTCCTACTGCTACAATCCACTTCTATTCATCAGATTATCTATGGGAAATATGTGTCCTGATGTTCTCGATGAGCACAAAGACATAGCATAACACTTACTCATCCTAAGTGTCCAAATTAAATTCACGAAGCGAAATAAATGCAATATTTACTTAGAAATATACAGATTTTGACAGTTGACGTGACCTTAAATTACACTAGCGCCATCTACGTTGAGTTTTCCAGATTAGCTGCCATTTGGTTTCTATTTTTGTATATAGAGTTGGATTTGTAAAATAGTACTTCTAAAGAAGTATGTCCACTTCTTTAATATTTTTAACTAAAATACAATACCTAATTTTGCAGATGATTGCCAGTTTTAAAAATTACAGATAAATATCAAAAAATTATGTGTCAGAGATTTTTTGCCCAACAGTGTATAAAAAAAAACGTAATGAAGTATTCTCTATTATTCTAAGCTGTGGAAACATATAATAAAAGTAATAAAATTAAACTATATAATTTCTTTAATGAGTTTTATAAAAAGCGACCAATTACTAAATTTAATTAAGTAATATATTATATTTTATAAGACCTTTCATTTTGTTAATTATAACTTTAAACTTTGTATTATACCTGTTAACGGCCACTGTTGTGAAAGGTTTTAGATTTGCGTGTTTCTGTATAAAAACCCTTTTATTTGAATGCCCTTTGTTGAAGACACTACGATTCTTTGGTAGATATATACTTACTTGTCAGGTAGATTTCTCTTTCACAATATATGTTTTTTAAAATATGAGCATGAGTTCTTGAGAAAATCATCGTAATTTTAACCCAAAGTGTCTTTTGAATGGAATTGTGTGCTCGAAACGAAGAATTGTATGCATCGTTTTACATGTTGAATCAATAACAATAGTAACAATGCTTGTTATGTTGTTATAAATGTGCAAATTATACTAAGAGACATAGAAATCCGAAGACCCACTATAAATTATTATATTTTAAAACTATTTTGTACACTTATACAGGAAAGCAAAACAAACAAAAGATCACCATTTCAATATGATCGAAACAAACGATTTACAAGAGTATATCAATTAATAATATGTCAATGCATCTCTGTGGACAACAACTTTAGGATAACCCCGTGTTCGCTTCTAATTAGGTAGTTAATCTCCTCCTGAGGTATCTCCTTTCATGCCATAATTAACTCTCCTTAAGAAGAAGTGCTCTTAAAGTTTAAGGAGGATGCGCTAAATTAAGAAGTCACCCATAGACCAATTTGGTGATCCCGGAGACCAGGAAAAAAGCTTGACTCTAGCCTGTTCAAAGAAGGTCATGATGACTCTCTAAAACTTAAAAAATATATTTTTTCTCTCGTAATGTGTGGCGTTATTCTGTGGAAAAATTGGACGTTGCAGCGTCTGAAGGTAGGGTATGAGATGAGATCCAGAATTTCATCTACGTTTTGCTGTTCTGTCATGTTCTCTCTGACGAAGATTATAGCTGACATTAAACCATAGGAAATGTCACCCTATACTATAGCCCCAACAGTTCTGTGCACGTGTCTTTCGATAAAAAAATTATGGATTTCGCCTTACATCGTGGCGTCTTCGAAGCCTAGCTCGGCCATCATGCATAACCAAACAGAATCGAGATTCTTTACTAAAGACAAAACCATTTCGTTCTTGGTTCCAAGCATCATTCGAGACCATTACGTTGAAGTTTACGGGTAAGAGGTAGCACCCAGTGTGGTCCAAATGAAAAAGGCCAAAACTGCGCATTCGAAATTGTTCACATCCCAATTGGTCTTCCATGTTCTACAAACCATTTATTTGCAATAGACATGTTTGTAGAAAAGCGGTCTCTTTCAGCCATGTCTTAGAGATTTCGGGCCTTCTGATATCCTTATAATGTAATCGAAATAAATTTTGATCAGTCCGTCCGTCCATACGTCCATTCGTCCGTCCGTACGTCCGTCCGTCCGTTTGTCACCAGTTTTATAAATATAAAAAGCTGTAATAGATAGAGAAAAACTGATAAGAGATTCCGATTCAGCACTTACGGTTATTACAGCAAAAATTATTAAAACAGAATTACTTACTTCTGGTTTTGAAAAAATTAATCAAAATGAAATAACTGGCCAACGCTGATATATACCCTTATTTTAATAACAGATTCTTGATCAGTATAAAAAAAGCGTCTAAAAATTTCTATTAATTAAATTCCCGTCAAAAAATTTTTAACTCTCTGTGAAATTTTTTTTGTTGACTTGCGGTCTACTTTTGATTTTTTTAAATGTAGATTTAGTTAAGTGGAGACTCACTTTTTTCTTTAAGGTGAAACATTGCAACATATGGTCGATTTGATTTTCATCCACAACTTGGCTTTTAAAATAAAAATTCGCACAGAATTATATATATTGCTTATTTCTACGTTTTTACGATTGATTAATTAAAACAGTTTGTATGACGATTTGGAAAAAGTAGTTTTCGTGATTGACGTGTGAATAAATATACATCAGTATTGATCGACTACATAAACAATAATTTAATATATATTATCTTAATTTTGATTTAACTATGTTCCATACTGGCCCATAAATATGATTTTAACCTGTATTTTTTGTTTTAGTATATCTATTGTGGGTTTAAGGTTAGTTGAACATATTTATTATAAGTTCTTTTTAACGACTTTTGCCTTATATTGCACAGTTAAAAACATCTACAAAAGTTGACTTATGTTTTATCCAGTAAAAACAAAAAAAAAATTGAAAAAATTTACTGAAAAAATGTACCCTAATAAAAAGGCTTTGTTTTGATTCAAAATCCAAATAATATTTTCAAAAACCTTCCTCATCCAACGTGAGTTATGTGTATTGTACTACATTTTAAATATTTATCAAAATGTCATGATAAGATTTCTTAAATTATTGTTTTGTTCAAAAATACTTTATCATTCACTTCAATATTTTATCCAATGTATTTATTATTTTATTTTATTTAAGATTTTGTTGTCGTTTAATCGCTGTTTACTGCTAAGTAGTCTTAGGAGTCTTTCCTCTATCATGAGTTGCTTCTTTTTTTGGACTGATTTGTAGGTAATTTATTTGTTAACATTTTTTAAATTGGTTATTTAATTTTCCTGCACTAAAATACTTGAAGTACCTACCTTTTCCCATGTCCAACTTTTTCCTCCAAAATTTCGTAACTAGCTTTAATTTTGGCTATGGCACTATATCCAGTGTCTAATCTTCATTACCTATCAAGAGTTTTCTAGTGACCCATCTGCAGATATGCCAAAGTAAGCCAATAGAAGGTGGAACAAGATCGATAAAAACTATGTCCAATGTATAATGATAATTTTGATATATTTACAATGTTTTCCAAATATATTGTTATCAGCTGACTAAACAGTATATTGATCATTTGGATAGCAAATAAAAAATCTGATAAAACATGTCTGTTAATGTTATTGTAACTAATTGATGCTTGTCTTCTAAAGTTTACTAAGGAAATATTTAAGTATTTTTTAAATTCTGCATAGGTATTGCCTTCGTATGAGTGCCTCGATATGAAGTGCCACTCTACGGGATAACGGGAACGAAAAAGTAAACTTGTTTGCAAAAGCAATGCTCTAGAAGAATCTTTAAAGGGTCAGAACCACCATGATGGATTAAGGGACATTCCTGAATGGGGAAGAATGCAATTGTACACAAATTAGCTTAGCAAGAAGCGAAATTGAAAGAAAAGTAGATCGCAAAAGATTCAGGCATTAAAAAAACGAATAAACGAAATAAAAATAAAAATAAAATAGACAGTTAAGGTTTGAGTTAAGTTAAGAGATTTTTGCCTAGACAAATTGGTTTGACTTGGATACAAATTATAAATTCCCATGCAAGTGAATTTCAAAATACAGATTTGGGCTGAATCCTGAATTCGACTGGGATTAAAAGAGCTAATAGATAAAAAGACAATATGGATTAAAAAAGCTGAAAAATATTGGCCGATTGTAGGTTCAGTACTTCAGTACTTTTGTAGGAACTTCAAACCATGTTATCTTGGAGCAGATATAATATAGAAGAAAGGGATATACTAAACTCACTGGCATTAATATAACTGAATGAGCTGTACTTATCAATGTGAACCACTGGAGAAAATAATAAAGCGGGAACCCAATAGATATGTAGGTAATACTGCAATTTACAGTAAATTAAATATTTTGGGACATCACAAAATATTCCATTAGAAATGAAACTCAAAAATCATTCAGCAAAGTCATAATTATAAATGAGTGCTTCAAAGGAATGGAATGAAAATATTGCCAAGTACAGATATCTGGATATTCGAAGAACCTTTTAGAAAACATAAAGAAGCTGAGTATGGGTCACTCCAGCATACCAAGTCACCTAGGGCCCCACAACACGAAAAGAGTCCCACCAGAGATGAAGTAGGTATCGAAGATGAGTAATTTTCCTTATAGAGGGAGTTGGAGCAGTATGGCTAAATCTGGATAAAAACAATAATAATTATGTAGGCGTAATAATGTAGACAATCCAAAAGTATCGTCATTCATTGTAATTTCATATTTTATCTACTTAATTATAACATATTGATAATGGATAAAAAATTTAAAAAGTACTATTTAATTGGTAAGCACTTAAGAAGAATAATTACAGTACAAATTCTGAACGATATGTTCTTGTATGCGCGTAACGATCGATGACTTTATGGAGATCAATATGAATATCATTTATATTCGGGGTTGTTCCCTCTCCGCTTGGTGATATAACAAAAATAATGTGATACCCAATTTTTTTAAAACCACTTTCTCCATGTTCTCACACAGTACAAAAATTACCATTTTATATACACGGACGCATCTAAGATCATAAATGAACATTGGAACATTCCATCTATAAATTGTCTATAAATAAGGCCCTAACCTTCATTCTAGAAAAAAAACTTCCCAAATCTCTTATAATATCTGATTCACTTAGTTGTCTGACACCAATTTCTCAGATTTATTTCTCTCATCCAACATTACAGCAGATTAAGTTATTTTATACCATATATACCAAAACAATTTGACTGTAGAGTTTCTCTGGGTGCCGTCACACGTTGGAATAAGTGGTAACGAAAGGCAGGTAGTCTAGCTAAGTGCGCAATAACCAATACAGTCGCACCAGTGGAGAATCTAACGGTGTATTTAGATTTAAAACCTTACTTAAAATAAAAATTGCATGATGTTTGGCGAAACCAATGGAATAGAAGAACCACTAAATTATTAGAAATAAAATCTTCCGTCCTTCCATGGAACTTCTGGCCTTCAAAACGACAACATAAAGTCCTAATAACACATGAATACTTGTTGAAGAGAAAAGAGGAACCAGTGTGTTTTGTTTGTAAATATAAAGTGACAGTGAAGCATATTTTGATTGACTATCATATACTCAGTTGAAAGACTATATCACCACATTCCAAAAACATTAAAAGAACTTCTAGGAGAATCTAAATACGTAGAGTGACTTTTGATATTATTTGATATTAAAATTATTTTCTAAAGTAATGTTTAGAAATACATTGATCAAGTATCAATTTTTGTAATATTTTTTCCTTTCATCACGCTCCAGCTGAAAGTTGTGTATATATTTCATAAAATCGTGCATCGACTGATATAAGAACTACCGAACCATTCACGCACAAATATTTCATTCTGACACAGACCATAATTCCGTTATCTAAAGTGCATTTTCTGAAAAGTACATCTGGTTTGAAGCCGTTCACAAATCCTTATCAAGTAGAAAATCAGGCGACATTTACAGGAACTCAATCCTCGGAGAGCTATAAAAAGTGTGTTAAATGGCTTATACAAAAACCGCATAATACGAAATTGATATATCTAAAAAAGACGATATTCGATTCCACCCCAAAAAGTGCAAAATTGAAAGGGGTCACGTGCTGTGCAGTCACTTCATTGTGTGTCATGACTTTGTGTTTTTACCCCTAAAAATAATACTACTGATCCTAGTTGGCCAGCTCAATACATTTTTAAAACTTTGTGCTGGTTATGGTGAGTATGAATAATAGATCCAGTGAACCTTGACAATAATGAATAAAAAATATCACTTACATGTATATCAATAATAAAAACAACAGAGTAATAAATTTGATTTTTATGCAAATATCTCCTAAAAAATTAAAATATTAAAAGTAGAAACTTATTTGTGTCTCTTGTCTTTCTAGCTATTTATAGGAGAAAAGACAAAAATTATTCAAATGAAAAAAAGGCTTCATTAAAACCCATTGTAAAAAATAAATATAGTTGATATATTTAATAAATAAGGAATTGTATTAAGGGTTCAATCGAAATATTTATTAAAAATTTAAACTCCACTCAAATAAAGCGTTTCATTTTTATATACAGACTGCACAAAAATTTGTTGTAAAAATCATCATTTCTGAGATAACTTTTGATTTAAAATCATCATCATTATCTTTTTCTGTACCTCTATGCCTAGTTAATTTACCTTATTACATCTTTCTCCAAGTTTTCACAATTTTCTTTAGTTATGTGTTATGTCGATCTACTAGGAAACACACGATTAAGGATGAAGAAGACTTTCGTGAGGTTCGAGAAGGAAACAGAGAAGATGGGGCTCCAAATCAACGAAAACAAGACGAAATATATGTATATGAGCCGCAATAACCAATGCAGAGACAGAATCAGTCAGAACATCACCATCGATGACTTTAACTTTGAGCGCGTTAGAGAATTCAAGTATCTTGAAACAACAATAACTGAAGTCAATAACGGATCACAAGAAATAAACAACAGGATTCAGGCGGGCAACAGATGTCTTTTTGCCCTCCAAAACCTTATAAAATCGAAACAACTAACAAGACGTACGAAGATACAGGTCTATAAAACAATCATATGACCCGTTGTGATGTATGGAAGCGAAACGTGGATGATAACAAAGGCAAACGAAGAGAGACTATGTGTTTGGAAAAGAAAAATCCTAAGAAATATCCAGGACATTATAGGATAAGAACTAACAAAGAGCTCGAAGAAGTCTACCCAGACACCAACATCATAAAAGAAATAAAATCCAGAAGTCTCCAGTGGGCAGGACACCCCAGAAGACATTATGACGAACTAACAGTAAGACTGATGTGGGAGGAAGTCCCAACTGGAAGAAGACCATGCGGATGCCCTCGTCTCCGGTGGCGAGATGATATAGCAGGAGACCTAAGCATTATGGGCGTGGAGAATTGGATGGAGGTTGCTCAAGACAGAAAACGGTGAAGGTATGTTGGCGAAAAGGGTTGTAACGCCACGTAGTAGTAGTAGTAGTAGATATATTATGTCATCTGCATATTATTCGTGTCACACCAGACCTTCTTTGGTCTAATTTATCCAGGGACTCGATATTCAGCGATTTTTCGTATTGGTGATGCACATGCCGTGACTATCTTAATCTATGCACTCTTATCTAGGCAATAATTGATACCCTATCTAGATTTTCCCCATTAAGTTCGCTTTTGATTGTTTTTTTGTGACTCCAGTAAAAAATTGGTGCATTCATTGTTCTTGCTTCTTGAATCTTTTTCTTATTCTGCTCTTACTACTGAAATCTATAAAGATTCCAGTTCCTTTTTATTTCTTTTGTAGTGGTCCAACCTTCTAGTCTATATAGAAGAACCGGGAATATAAAACACTAGACCGTACCACTTAAACGCTAGAGCTAGTGATTATAATATTCGTTTTTTGTTTGTAAAAACTGAAATACTAAAAACCTAGGATAAATTGTTTAAGTTCATCAATTACACTTTCCATATCCAACATAAATAAACAAAAAAGTTACTTTTTAATATGACTTCATTAAACAATAAATTCAAAAAAGATTTCTTAAGCTATTTTATGAAAGCTTCTGTTTAAAATCATCATGAGAAATAGTACAAAACTAAAATACGCATGATTTACAGTTCAGAACACACTCCAAAATATTCAGAAATAGATGTAGAATCAGTTATTGAAACATAAATATAAGTTTCTAAATATTATTAATATACATACCTATCCAGAGCGAATAAAACAAAATTTTCGGTTTACACAAGCCAGGAACTGAAAATAAACATTCATAACTTTAAGAAAACGGCATAATTGATTAAAATAACGTAGGAAGAATAGGGGAGAGTGGGTAGAAAATATAACTTTATCTGCAAAACAGGTGAAAAATATTTGTTGAGGAGTTAGTTGTGTTCAGCCATCTTCCGATTCATTGAAGCGGTTTTTTCCACAGAGTCCTTTTATTTTATTCAATTTATAATAGATGTTGACTTCTGCACATATGGTGACCTTCGTATAACAATTGAGACCATCAGAAAGGGAGGAGAATGTCTATGTTCAATCTAGAATTCTCTAGTGCCTCCCTAGTACATGAAAAATCTTCTCTTAAAAATCTCTACTTAAAAAGTAAAATCAATAAACAATGTGTTCTGTCTTCCCTTTCTTGCTCTTCCACACATGTAACTTATGTCTTCGCGTAAGTTTTTCATTATCATCATCATCATTGGCTCCACAACCCATGGTGGGCCTTGGCCTGCTCAAGGATAAGTCTCCATTCTCTCCTATTCTTCGACTTGACTTTCCAGTTTCGTACTCCCAACATTCTCAAGTCTGCCTCTACCTGATCCTTAAATCGTGCTCTGGGTCTGCCTCTCTTTCTCACTCCATCTATTATTTGATTATAAATATGTTTTGGCGGCTCCATCTCATTCATTCTCTCTATGTGACCTAACCACCACAGCCGGTTTATTTTGATGGACCTAATAAGTTTTTCATTAGTTCCATATAATTGAAAAAATTGTCAAAATAGTCTTTATGGCCCTTTCCTACCAATTTACTAGTAAGATCTTTTACTACTCTAGCTTTTAATTTCTTTCTGTCGTATCAGCAACTTTTCTGTATAAACATCGAACTGGCATACAAATCCTGATTCGTCAGCCCTGATCCAGACCTTGTAACCTCTTTTTACCGGCTTTATTTGACGGTAAAAAACGATTCTGATAGATGATTCAGTAAAGGTAAAAGTTTATATAGTTGTCATAGTTGGCCTCATGTCTTTTAGGTTGAAGAGAATTATCGTTTTAAATGCAAGTTTTTGAGCAACCACACACACCGATAGCTTGATACAATAGTCTCTCAGACTAGGAAGTCCTTTATTCCCATTAGTAAATACATTGCTAAGAATACTCGCATTTGTTCTGCATTGGTTTGTGTAAATCTATGCTCGTCACCGTCGTTATTTTGGACCGCATAGGTCCTATAGATTGGTTTGAAAGACAATATTATCAATAAGGTCCTTTGTAAAGAGTTGAAGAAATACATTCCTAGGAGAATCAATATTGTCTGGTATATTGAGGCCGACTGGTTCATTACATTTTTTATAGGGAATGCAATTTCGCAAGGCTCTAGTCGAAATTGTATTTGAAAAAAGCAGCGAAACAAAATTTGATGTGTAAGTCGTTGGAGGGGATCTCGACAATCCACGTATTGACTGTGTCTAAGCTACAGCATAAAAATTGTTTAAAATGTGTCCACCGGTACACAAATGGTTAAAATCAATTAAAGTTTGACAAAACCAAATACCATATACATGTTAGAAGAATCCCAGATTTGTATTTTTTAAGTACAGAGGGTTATACTATGCTTTCTTCGTTCGATTGTTGTGAGAAAGGGGCATTTGTGTTTTTGATTTTTCGTAGCAATATTTTTATGGCACCGGGACTGTTTTATCTCTTACGCATCAATTACTTTTACAAAGTTCAAAAACTGCTGGCAATAGTTCACTTCCCAGGATTCGATGTTCTTTTCCCAAAGGTCAGTAACATATAACCCTTCTCTCTTCTTTAAAATCTCCATCAAAATCCAAATTCTCCTTCCCGCCCTTTTTTCAACCGATGCTCTTTTAGTTCTTCAAAATCACACGATTTTGAAGAATTTTTGTTTTTGGTTACAAAACTAACAATGGGCCTTCATAATTACCTTTCTACAAAATGTTCAGAGTTTTGAAAACCGATATGAGACATAATAGAGACCGTTAATCGCTTTTATTTTGTTTATTCAAACCGTGGGGAAACAGGTAAACGGTTTTCCCCATGACAATTGCTAACGAAACAAAATTGTTTATTATACATATTTTAAATTTACTTAATTTTAAATCATAAATTAAAAAAAAAACATGTGTCAATATAATTTATTATTTTATTTTAATCTACATGTAGAAATAACAAACTGTTATATAACTTTTAGCTGTAGTGACTGCCCCACTCTCCCCAAGTCCAAATCCGCTTACAGCATTTCTCACGATATTTGCTTTTGTTGGGTGGAAGCGGAGAAAAGTAAAAAAACTTTATTATTAATATTATTATATTCTTCCGCTGTCTCTTCCATACAGTAGTAAAATGTAAATATTTGTACAATTATCCACATTTATATTATGGTAAACAAATGAGAAAGAACATCCTGATGATTAAAACGGTGTCTTTGATATTATACTCATATCTAAGCAACGGAAATGTTTTACTATTAACCTTTGTTTAATTGTTTAGTAGATAGATACGAGGATATTGTGCAGCGTAGATAGAGTAAGTGGTTGTTTATACAAAGGTTTTGAAAATAGTAGTAGTGTATAGGATACGCACAAACAAAATATACTAATGTCAGTTTTCTGACATAATAGTATAAGTTAGTGACAAGTACATGATACGCATTTACTTTTGTTTTTTTTTTTTGTGTTATACCTTATGAGATATTTTATTTTTTATAATAATATATTGTCAAAGTAAGCATGCTTTTGGTGTACTATTTGACTCAGATACTGCACGTAAATACAATAAATAGTTGATAAGCTAAATTAAATCTTCTAAAAGAAGATCAACTTGTAAAAAAAGAATCGAACGAATCAAATGAAGTGGCTGTAAATCTGGGATTCCCAAAGGCTGCAGTTCGTAGGACTATAGAGGACTGGATCAAAGTGTAAATCTAACATTAAAAAAATACAAGCTAGAATATTGAAAAGCAACTATTTATCAAGAAAGACAAAACCACAACTACACAAAACAACTATACAGCTAATAGTAACATACTGTAGTGAGACATGGAAAAGTAAAAAACATTAACATAAGTTTCTAGAGATATAAGATAGGAAAGTTCCGAGAAAGTAACTCCAAAAAGGGTCCTAAACTATATTATGGCCTTAAGAAACAGAAAAGGAACTTGAGAAAAAGAAAAAAGAGGAGTCTCAGAAATAGATAGACGTAAGCAATCTACAGAGATATGGATATAATTAATCAAGCCTTGAAAAATCTCAGCACATAAAGAAAAAGGAGAAATCCAGCAAGCAGAAACAAAAGATGAAAAAAAGGAATGAAAAGATTTTTAAAGTAATGGATTTAAAAATTTAGTATTAAAGTAATGGAGTGAATATGAGCAAATTCCAAAATGGTGACCTGACGCAAGGATACATAATTGTCGTAGAGAAAGTCGTTGTCTTTTAATTGTCAACCATTGCGGAGCTACTAGAGGCAGAAAAATTGTCTACAAGACCATTTGTTTTCAAGGCGCGGTTTTATAGATTAGTAGTTCTTTGAACAGCGTCAGTATCTCTACGATGTTAATACCTTTGCTCTTTAGTCAGTCTCTAGACAAAACTCTTCTCCTCTCTCGGAAACCTATTATAGGTTATTGCACGAATATACGAGTGTTTTGGATTATTGCGACAACGAATATTTTACTGTGCAAGTAGAAGTTTGAAAGTAAATTGATCTAAACAGTATTCCAATAAAACGGATCTACTGTTAGTTTGACACTTAAACTAAAATTATTTCAGTTAATAGATATTCAGATAGATGCAAAATTTATTGTGAAATTAAATCCGAAAATAAAATTTTTTTTTACGCAAACGGTCCTACAAATAAATACAATGACGTCTATAAAGTGTGTTCCAAAATGTGTTCATAAGACATTTGTGTTGAGTTTTCGTGAAATGTAAACACCAAACAGACGTGACTGGTTTCTTTGATATTACACTATTTTATTACTTTATTAGGTACTGCAACTGTAATAAAACAAATATACTTTTTTAAATATAAATGACAAGAAATTGGCAGAACGATGGTTCAGAAATCAGAAAACAGGATCTAATATTTCACTTTGTTAGTTTTAAATATTTGTTTGCTTTGCGTGGATGTACCCTGTATATTTTCTTTTGTATTCCAATTTTAATTTGACATTTCCATTATTTGTACATTAAATATGGTCATAAACCATAAATAAAGTAAATTTGTAGAGTAAATTTGTAAACAATAATCAAAGTAAATAATGCGCGTAATTATAAAAAATGTTAGTCAGAGCTTCACCCCAGATTCTTAAAATATTGATCGGAAGGGATTAAACTGCATTAATATTAAAGGACCTACTGCCCTACTCTTATATTATCTAAACACCACTATGGATGCTCTCGCCCCAACTTCCTTTTGTACAATAAATGGTTCTAACTAGAACTCTACACAAAGAAAAAGGACTGCGCGTGAAAAATATGTTGCAGGTATTAATGTTTTTGGGATCTAAATACTGTTCCCTAGTTCACCCAAAAACGCTTAGTAAGAAAGCAATATAGCATGAACTTTCTGCTAATTTATTCAGTGGAATTTACTCTATAATTTGGTATAAATACGTTTTTAATTACGTTCATAAGCGATATTTTGGGACGGGATATTCGCTAATTTTGTTCAAAATGTTTTGATTTTATCTAATCTAATGATATTTTACATAATATTTCATAAAAAGGTTCTAAAATTGTTTTCTTCTTCTCAAAAAATTGAGCTTTTGTTATAACCAGAGTTACTTCTTTGATTTTTGTCTTTTTTCATGTATATTTCTTTTATGACGCTTAATCATATTTCCATTGTACTCTGTGCTCATTGTCTCAGACATATTTGCATATCTGTGAGTCTCTGTTTTTTTATGTATGTTTCATGCTCATTTATTCTGACACTTAGTGCTCTTGCGGTCTCCCACATAAATTGTTACATTCATAGGATAGTTTATAGATGAAGTCTTGATCTGTATTGTTTATTGTTAGATTTGGTTTTTATACTACTAGGGTCCTGGTTCCTGCCTTTCATAAAATTCGACTAATGGGATGGAATGAGAGGTAGTGTAGAAGTGAGATGAGTCCATTAGTCATACGTCATCAGTCTGCGCTTTTAGTATCCGAGATGAGCTTACTAGGAGCCCACCCTACTCACATTCCACATATCCTCATGTGTAGAATGCAACAGGAGGACTGCAAGTTCATATATGTCTACTTTAAAGCTAGACATGTGCTTAAAAAACGTGCCGCACGTTGGACATGAATGGTAGAGGAATAGGCTCCTCAGTGTCGACATGTCCAACGTAAGAGTTCGAGACCTTATTCCTACCTGAATTCACCGGTTCACCCAAACAGATAAGCTGGTCTTCGGGTAGCAACATAGGTACGACGGGAAGCATTGGTTCTGCCAAAATAAGATAGAAATACTTCATACAAAGTTAAATCACATGCGTCCTGATCTACCCAAATCGGGGCTCCTCGGATTGTTTGCATTCGGGAGTCGCCACTTTACCACTTGAGGGTCTTTATCACTCGAAGGAATCTTTGTTGACAATCCATTCAGATTGACAGGTTGACACAGATTTCTTGAGTGGGTACGGTGGGTAGGGATTCCAGATTTATTTGGAGTTGTGGCATATCAAATGTAGAAAGATGGCTTATTTTGGACACGTAGTAAGGGGACAGCGATATAATATTCTTCAACTTATTATGATGGGTAAAATCGGAGGACGCAGAGGAATTGGTAGAAAGCAGGCCTCTTGGTTGAAGAATATCAGAGAGTTGACAGAAATAAAGAAAGCTGAGCAACTCTTTAGAATATCTCGAGACAGAGACAGTTTCGCCATGTTAATCGCCAACGTCAAGGGGACTTGATAGGGCACGTTAAGAAGAAGAATGACTTATGGAAATTGCTAACTAATATACATACTCAAACGTCTTACCACATATTGTAAACTCTGAAACTAGGTCAAAGCTTAATAATATATTATTCGGTCTTTATTGTCCTTGAGTTTTTCGATAAATTGTTTCTCTGACGTAAGTTCTAGACTAGCAACCAATTGCACTGATAATTTTTCGACTGTTCTAACAACCATTCAAATTTCGTCATTTTGTGTCATGTGGAACAATTTCACCAAATCGTGTCAACATTAGACTGATAATTGCATTCAGTGCAATTTTCAATCCCTATGACAACACGATCGAGTTTGACAACTTCATCCAAATAAATTTGTTCTACTGTTATCTTAAATTTTAATAATTATACTTTCACTAACTGTACTTTTAATAAATAAATGTTTCGTTATGTTGAGCTATGATTTTTTTTCGAAAAATTATCCGCTGAAGATCCCTCGGACATTGATGAATGCCTCATAATTTCATGACAAATTTCTGAAGCTCGTTGCTTGGTAACCAAGGAACGAGCTTTCGATTGTCATGAAATTATCTCGTCTGTTATCAATGTCCTAGGGATATTACTACTGATAATCGGACTATTTCCTTACCCTTTTTGGAAAGGCCGTATAGTTGTGATAGTGGTGCTTCTTCAGTTGTACATTTGTCTCTCTATATAATCTCTAATTAATTTTTTTTTCTGAACAATTTTAACAAGTTGGGTTTCACTTTCTTTGAAATGTTAGATTATCTTATTGCTGCATTAGATTTGATAATGTTTTTAGAGACCTCCAAAATAATTAACACATACAAAAAATTGTTTATTTTATTTATCAAGAATACTGCTCTGCTGCTTTTCTAGACATTGACCAAACTTTCGACAAAGTTTGGCACGACGAATTAATATGCCAATTCAAAAAAAGCTTACCAAACAACATTTTTTTTATCGTCAAATCGTACCTTTAAAATAGACACTTTAAAGTAAGGTATCCAGACAAGAGATTAAATGTCGCATCGGAAAGGCCAAAAGTGCATTCTTGACTATGAGATCTGTGTTCAAAAGCCATGACCTCACCTTAGAAACAAAAATAAGGCTCCTTAAATGTTACGTGTACTCAGTGCTTGTGTATGGAGTAGAAACGTGGACAATAAAGGCAGAAATGCTATCAAAACTTCAGGCTTTTAAATTATGGTTATACAGAAGAATCCTGAAGATACCATGGACAGACAAAGTCACCAATGAAGAAGTACTGCGGAGGATGAACACAACCGCGGATTTATTCAATTGTTAAGAGCCGTAAGCTGGAGTACTTGGGACATATAATGAGAACCCAAGGCAGATACGAGCTACTCCAATGCATTTTGCAGGGTAAAATTGAAGGAAAAAGAGCCCCAGGACAAAGAAGAATATCCTGGCTTGCTAACCTGAGAGCATGGTATAGAAAGACCCCAACAAAGCTATTTCGCATAGCAACCAATAAAATCATCATAGCCAGAATGATCGCCAACGTTCGGAACGGACAGGCACCCTAAGAAGAAGAATCAAGACAAAAACACAACTTTATACGCAAGAAGGTCTGGCGTCCCCCAGTCGAATGTACTTGTTCCAATCCTCTATATTATTTACACAGCTTATCTTCCCACTAGCAAAAATATAACCATTACAAGATATGCAGATGACACCGCTGTATCACAAAGATCCTGTCATTGCTTCTTAAATCTTGCAGTCTCACTTGCATGTTATTTCCTTTTGGCTAAAAACCTGGCTAATTAAAGCAAATGAAATTAAATCTATTCATGTTACCTACACTTTACGAAGAGGTGCCTGTCCAACTGTGGCATTAAATGGTCAGTTTTTGCAACAATAAGAAGATATTAGATATCTGGGAATCTATCTGGACTGACGATTAACTTGTAGGAGACATATATTTGCTAAGAGAAAGCAACCGGGCTTCAAACTTAGCCAATTGTACTAGATGTAAGGTCGTAAATCACAATTAACAGTTACCAATACATTGTTAATTTACAAAGTCGTCCTAAAGCCGATATGGAGCTACTGTATTTAATTGTGGTTTATAACATCCTTTCAACTAATGAAATCCTACAAATATTCTAGGAAAAAGTACTTAGGAATATCGTAGATGTTCCATGGTACGTAACTAACAGTGTTATTGTCAGAAGTTACTTTCAAAAGTTTGACGAACGTATAGAAAAGCACACCAACGCATAGGCTCAATCACTAATGGTTCCAGCGTAGGTTCAGAAAGCATCTTTCATGTGATCTGTCTGTCAGATTTTCGAAGTGTGTGTAGTAGTTGTTTCCCAAACCCAACCTTAAAAAAGTAAAAGGATACTGTCACTGGCCAGTTTTCCTAAATTTTTTGTTAATGCCATTAACATTTGCCTATTTTAAAATTTACAGTTTGCAAATTAAATGGAATAGGAGAGACCTATCCTTGAGCAGCCCAAGACCCACCATGGGTAATGGAGTCAATGGCAATGAAATTAAATGGGATGTTTAATAAAAACAATGTTTCCAATTTAATATATTATAATTTTCTCATTCATCATTTTAAATATCTTTTTGTGCGTGTGTAAATCCATTCTTATTGCCTGGATCAATACGGGAATCAAACGATTCCGTAATAATTTAAGCTTCTTTCGTGTTCAAAAAAGCATATATGCTTTTATTATATTAGAGTGGGTAATTTCGTAAATATTAAACTTCTTTTAAAACATGAAACATCGCGTATTATTAGAATCAAGAATCCCCTTCGGAAATGGAAAGAAGCCATCATCATCCAGGTATTCCTCGGGGAGACCTTAAAAGATTCATAATCTGCGATTACGAATAAAAAAGCTATTTCTTTGACAAAATGATTCTTTTGTTTTAGAATTACAATTGTACCGTTGAGACGTCTCGTCGTCGGTGCGCTTTCGACGACCCTGAAAGGGAGAAGTTGAATTAACTTAATAGATTTTTAAAAGGTTTGGATTCTGATAATTTGTAAATATGTGTATTATACTACTTTTTCTTATTTTACAAACTCTAGGAGTTGGAAATACTACAAAAACTTACAAAATTGCATGGAGGGTAACCTTCAAAACAAAAATAAATTAATATCAAAAATAATAAAGCTGGCTGTCATATGTTAACATTAAAGTTTAAAACAAAACCATTAAATTGTTGCTTCTTAAAAGGCAGAAAATATTGATTTTTCACGTTGAGAACCCCTATAAGTAGCTCTTCTGACGAGACCTATTAGGTGGAAATACGTATCAAGAGATACATAGGATTTGTTGGCGTGAAATCAAATATTTGCTGCCTTTTCTCATTTTAAAACCATTAAAATGACAGGTAACCACGTGTTATGGAATACTATGCGTTTATTTCTTCTCCGGACTAACTCTTTGTTTTGGAATTAAACAGAATATATTGACATGTATAAATTTATTATATTAGAGGATGAAAATTACACTGCCTGTTATTTCTTAAAACTATGAATTTATAAGTTCTGTTATCTACAATTATTTAACGATGTTTCTGGATGGATTTGAGTACAAGAGATTGGACTCAAATATTAATATTAAAATAGCAAATACGGATAGCTTATCGAACAAAGAAATAAGAGAAATAAATTATTATTATTCCATAGATACGAAGTATTAGGCGAATAAACTAGCGAAACTTATTTATTCTAAATAGGAAAATATTTATGAAGAGTATTGATTCTGATTTCTAACAGCAAATAATTATTAGTGATTATACATGAGAACTTTTCATAATTGTAAATAACATATACCAGGTGACTAAAAACTATATAGAAATACATAGATACTTTAATTATCTTACATGTGAGTAGGTAGGTACATTACACCTCCTTTTGTAAGAATGAAAATAATTGTAAAATGAATTTTCATTTAAATGGTATAAAACATTTGTATACATTATTATTTTATTTTAACACATTTAAATAGTTTCTTTTAGTCTCGATAGTCTTTCACTTCGTCTTATCGGTGTAGTCTCTGTGAAACTAGTCTCTTCACACTTTTTGGATTCACTATAATTATTGTCTTTATTATGTTTACAATCTATACTTAAATCTGTCTCATGTACATGTTTTCGTTTACTTTGACATATATTTAGTGTTAAACAATTTGTAATTTGTTGACAACTATGTGACGGATTTCTACGAAATCGTCGGTAAAAATATTTAATTATCCTGTATAAAATATAAAGTAACATACATTTTATCAAAAATAAGATTGCATAAGTGAAATAAGAACTATTTTTTATTGTGTCTGAAAAATTAATATTTGTTTCTGAGGTCATTTTCTCTAAATTATCTAGTTTATGGCTTGCTAAATTTAATGCATCTCGATCGAGATTATTTAATTGTAAGGGAACAAGGTGTAATTTGGATTCATTATTTATCTTAATATCATCACAACAGACTTCTGGAAGGGATAAATCTGGAATGATAGACTGAAAATTACTTTCTTTTGGATTTGAGACAGATATCAAAATAGTTGATCCGGTGTAAGTTTTGCAATTATTCGAAGTAGAAAAAATACCTGTGTTTGAAAGAACAATAGATATTGGCGTACTAGTCTGACAGCTTAAAGTTAAATCTGTTGGTTTGGGTAAAACATATATCCAAGAATTTGGTTTGTTTAATTTATGCCAAATTTCATATTCTGTTTGAATTATACGAGTATCGCAACTAGATGGTATGTTTGTTATTGAAGTTAACAATTCAGTTTCACAAATTGGATTAGTGTGTGTAAATCGGAAAGTATCAGGATTTTTGCAAATAAGTTTTTCTTCATCTAATGAATAACAGTCTTCTAATGTATCAATAGTAACATAAATGTTTCTATTTTCTGAAAGAACAAGATATTTGACAGATGGAAGAATAAAGGTAAGTCTCTTTAATGTTGGATGAATTATAGGAAGAGATATTAGTTTAAAAAGAGAATAAGGAGTATTACTAACCAAAGGTATACTAACCGTAATTAAAATCTTGTTATCAAAATATATATATTTAAGTAAAATGATATCGAAATATTTATGAGCATAATCGATAGTCAATGGAAATGGATAAGTCGATGTACTAGGTAAATGCGTTACCGTTTTAGATAATTCTTGAATTAGTTGCTCAGGTGTTATAACAGAAGGATGAAGGTTATTATTTCTTGCAAATAGAATAACGTTTATTAAAGTAGAATATTCTTGTTGTAATTCTGTTATAAAGAAAGTTAGTAAAGTAAAATGTTCTTCAATTTTTTGTTTTAAATCTAAATTAAAATATTTATTATTCATTTTATCTGTGTAATTGGTAATTGATTCAAAATTTTTATCAAAAATCACTTTGTTTCGGTCTAGATTTGTAATAGAGTTATTAAAATTTGCAATCGTGGCTTTTACTACATGAATTTGTTGTTTTAGTAAATCAAGAAGATGATTTTCGTTACTTTCAGCTTTGTTAATAGCATTATTGAAATTTTCAGCATCATCACTGTCTAAGGTACCGAATAAGGTCCTGAAAACAGATCCAATTGCATTAAATAGAGCGCGTTTTGGTCTAAAATGTTCATGCAGAATTATGTTTTTTAAAGTTTGTTCATCTTGAAAGAGTCTAGGTATGATTTGTCCTAAGAGTTTTAGTGAAGTATCACATAATCGTAATTCAATAAGAACTGGTTTGTTTTGACACAGTCTTAATGTTTTTTGATAGGTGAGATCTACAAAATTTAATTTGTCTGTAAAAGGTTGTAAAGGAATATGACTTAATATGTTCCAATGAGTTTCAATAAATTGAACATTTTTTATGTGTTCGTAATAGATTCCAGGTGATTTGTTGATAGGAGTATTGGTATATTTCTTGTGAATTTGTTCACTATTTGTCAGCCATATTATTGCATACCTGAAACAAAAGCATGTTTCAATCTATTCATGTGAACTTTTATTGGTTTTTTATTTACTAAAATTGTGCAATTGACAGGAGAATTTATCTCTAGAATTTTATAAGGTCCATTATAATTTTGTGTAAGTTTTTTGGTTTGACCCTTCTTTGTTTGCTCATTTTGGAGATATACTAATTGTCCTTCTAAGAAAACGGTGTCATTAATCTTTTGGTCATAATATTTTTTACTGACTACTTTAGATTCTAATAGATTCGTTTTTGCTAACTCATGAGATTTTCTAAGTTTAAGTGTTAAATTATCTAAATAATCTTCATATGTATATTTGAGTTCTACTGGTCGTATTATACTGCTAGGTAGATTAGGTGTATATCCAAATATTAGTTCATATGGTGTGAATTTGGTTGAAGTATGATTAGTTGTATTATATGAAAACATAGCAAAATCTAGCCATTCGTCCCAATCGGATTGATCAGCTTTAATATAATGTTTAAGGTAGTCTGCTAAAGTAGCGTGACTCCTTTCTAATGCAGCATTTGATTCTGGATGATAAGCAGTACAATTTATATGTCTGATTTTAAAAAGCTTGGCGATTTGAGAAAATAATTTGGAAGTAAAATCTCGGCCTTGATCAGTAACTATTATATCGGGTTTTCCAAACTTGCAAATAAATCCACGAACCAGATTTTCAGCGATAGTCTTGGTTTCATGATTCGGAATTGCGTAAGCTTGAGAAAATTTTGTTAAGTCATCTTGTAATGTTAATATGAACTTATTACCTGACTCGGTTAAAGGTAAAGGACCTACTATATCTAAAAATATTTTTTCTAATGGATTTGAGCTTGTTGTTGTTATCTCCATGGGCTTTACGAATTTTTTTCTAACGAGTTTATTTTTCTGACAAGATTCACAGGTTTTTATAAAGTTTTTAATATCATTTTTCATATTATTCCATTTGAAATGTTTTTTTATACGATTGTATGTCCGATGAAAACCAGAGTGTCCAGCCGTAGGACTAGTGTGATTCTCTTGTAATATTGTAGTTATTTCCTCAGGTTCAGGATTTGTTAGTATATCATGATAAATGATAATAGATATATCAGTTTTTCTAAAAATAAATCTAATCATAGATCTAATTTTTCCCCAACTTAATTTATCGTAGCTAAAAGTTATTCTGGGTAGGCAAATTTTTAATATTTTATCGTTTAATAACCAGTCTCTTAATTTTATTAGGGAATTAAATATATCTTCATAAGAGGTATTGTCCCAATAATTATTTTTTATAAATATGTAATAAAAGTTTTTATTTTGATCAGAAATATATATAATGTCATTTAGTCTTGGATTTTTGGCTTTCAATTTTTCTATATGACTGAATTGTTTATTTATTTGTTTCTGAACGATCTCATTAAAATTTAAATCTACGGAAACAAACAATGCTAAATTTTGTGAAAATGATGTAATCTTTTCATTTGTTTCTTTTATATTATCATTTGTTATTAATATAGTTTCGGATTTAGATAAGAACTGTGAATAAGTGTCATTATTTTCTTTACTCATTTTGTTTATTTGTAAGGTGATTGTTGCCGGGTTTTTGTTTTCTTCGCAAATATTTGTTTCAGATATGGTTAAAGGAGGACGACTTAAACAATCAGCATTTTGATTTAATTTACCTGGTTTATAAATAATTTCATAGCTATATTCTTCTAATGCTAATCTCCACCTAACGAGTCTTGATCCGGGATCTTTTACATTAAATAGCCATGTGAGTGGTTTATGATCCGTATAAATGAAAAATTTATTTCCGTACAAATATGGTCTAAAGTGTTTAACACTCCATACAATTGCAAGTAATTCTTTTTCTGTTGTGCTATAGTTTGATTCCGCTTTGTTCAAGGTACGACTAGCATAAGCAATAGGTAAATCATCTGGTACTTTACCTTGAGAAAGTATGGACCCTATTGCATAATTACTAGCATCCGTTGTTAAGACAAAGGGTTTGGTAAAATCTGGATACTGAAGTATTGGTTCTGAACAAAGTATTGATTTCAGGTTCTCAAATGACTGTTGTTGAATGCTTGTCCAATTAAATTCAACATTTTTCCTCAGCAGTTTTGTTAAAGGTTGTGTTAAAGCACTGAAATTTTTTATAAAGCGTCTATAATAACCAGTGAGACCCAAAAAGCTCTTAATATCTTTTTGTGTTCTGGGTATAGGAAAATCTGTAACAGCACATACCTTTTTTTCGTCCGGTTTGACACCAAATTCAGTTATTAAATGTCCTAAATACATTACTTCGCGACGAAAAAATTCGCACTTATCTGGTTGTATTTTTAAGTTGAATGTAGACAATTTTTCGAATACTTCTTTTAATCTTTTATTATGATTTTCTAATGTATCGGCATGAATGACTATATCGTCGAGATAGACAAAACATCTGTAATTTTGTATTCCTGAGAGGACAGTATTCATTAGCCTTTGAAAAATACTGGGAGCATTTTTTAATCCAAATGGCATTCGTGAATATTGATAATGTCCAGACGGAGTTGAGAAAGCAGTCTTTGGAGAATCCTCAGGATCCATTTTGATCTGGTGAAATCCTGATGTTAAATCTATTGTTGAAAAATATTTTGAATGACCCAATTGGTCTAATATATCGACTATATTCGGAAGTGGAAATGAATCTCCTATAGTAATATCATTTAGTCGTCGATAGTCTATAACAATTCGCCATTTCTTCTTTGCTGAAGCATCGGCCTTTTTTGGCACAACCCAAAGGGGCGAATTCCATGGCGAAGTTGATTCTTCGATAATACCTTGATCTAGCATACCTTTTATTTGAGTTTCGACTTCATGTTTGTGTACTTCAGGATACCTGTATGATTTAGTGCTAATAGGTACATTAGAATTTAAAGGAATTTTGCAAGTTATGGCATTTGTACTGGTAAGTTGATCTCCTTCCAGATAAAAGATATGATTGTACTCCTTGCAAATAGAAATTAAAGATGATTTTTCTTCACTATTTAAATGATCTGTTCTCAAGGCATTTTTTAATTTAGCAATTCTGTTAGAATTCGTATTATCTTTATAAGAAGACATTTTTCGTATATTTGCATTGTTTTGTAAATTTGGAATTTTTTCTATTGCTACTTGAATATCGTTTAATTCAACATCCGTTTCAGTAGTGTTTACGATTGAGGTTAAAAAGAAATCATTTTTTACTTTAACAACACTAGGACATAAAAATACACCTTTAAAGATTTCGCGTTCGGGACATAATCCTTCGCTTAATTCATTATTTATTACTTTAATTTGAACAATTGTTTCAGTTCTTGCGGATAGAATAGTTTTATTACTTCTTGAGTTAGAATTAGAGTTTTGATTTAGTATAAGATCGTCTGAACAGGATTTTTCTTCTGAACAAGATTTTGATTTATGATTTCGTGAAGAGTTACAAGTTTTATTTGTGCATATCTCAGTGGATTTTACACATTTTGGACTTGAATTTTCTTTGGATTTAGAGTTAGATTTAGATTGAATTGGATTGGATAGTAGTTCTTCACTACTTAAGGTTATTTGGATATCATTGGTTTCTAAATAAGAATGATCCTCTATGGATTTAGCATCATAAGGAAATATTTCATCGATATTAGAACTTGTCTCGATATTTTGATCTCTCAGAAATTCGTCATTGTCATTGTTTAATGGAAATTTTATATATTCAATTGGAATAGAACAATTTTTAAAGTTTAATTTATTTTCTTTATAATCAATTTGGCATTTATTTATTTCAAAAAAATCGCTACCTAATATACCGTCGAAATGAAGAGGAAAATCGTCTTCTACGACATAGAAAACATGAGTTTGGACAAAATCTTTTATCTTGAAATTTACGTTACAACTACATATAGTTTTATTTGGATTTAAGACATTTTTATCAATGCCTCGTAGAGTAATAGACTTAGAATAAATTTTTGGAATGTTTAGTATTTTTGAATATTTAATTAAAGAAATATCTGCGCCTGTATCGATTAGAAACTTGCAAGAGGATGGATTAGAATTATTTACTAAGGGTAAATCTACATAGGAAGTGACTGAGAAGTTGATGGTTGTGATACGGCCTGAACTGAACGAACTCCTCGAGAATCGACCGTTGGTTGTCGAGGATTCTGGAAGTTTAAAGAATTTGTTGGATTTTTGTTTTTATTGTTAAATTCGCGTTTTCTACATTCTTCTATAACGTGACCTGGTTTTTTGCAGTATCTGCAAAAACGTTGGGAAGTGTTGGTATTTTCTTTTCTTAAGTTTGGAGGAAAATCAGAATTGGAATTTGAATTTGAAGGTTTATAATTTTGATTTTGAGAATTTGACCTTTGAAGATTTGAATTAGGATATTTTGGGTTTTGAAAACTAGAATTTTGAAGATGTCTAACATTTCTATCTGAATTGTTTTTATATCGACAGTTATTTGAGGAATGGTTATTTCGTTTGCAAATATTACAGAATGGTCTGAAAATTTCTTGTCTTGATAACTGTTCTTGTTCTTCGGCAATTGCTATAGCAACAGCTCTTTCTAAGGAATCTGGATTTCGGGCTTTGATTAAAATAGAGAGGTCTTTGTTTAATCCTCTAATAAAGACATTTAGTGCTTGAGTTTTTAAGAGTTTAGTACATGCATTTCTTGCATCTGGAGATAAGTCTGGATCAAGTGTATTTATTAATTTTATATAGCAATTTTCAACTTTATTTGCAAATGACATTACATTTTCACTGGGCATCTGACGTAAGGAATGTAATTCCAATTGCCACTGACCTTCAGTTCGGCGTTCAGAATAAGCATCTAATAAGAAGTCTTTTAAATCTTTCCATTCGTCAAATGTTCTGTTTCTAGTTATGGCCCTAGCTTTATCGGTTAATTTAGTTTCTATAATGGCTAATAAGATGGGTTTGGATTGCGGATTTACTAAATTGTATGCTTTATCACAATTGTCTATGAATTCGTATAATTTTGATTTTGTACCATCAAATCTAATGAGAAGTTTTTCAGCTATTTCAATTGATACTGACATTTTATTTGAATTAGAAGTAGAAGAATTTGAAAGAGAATTTGAGTCGGGAGAAGGTATTTGTTCGTCAAATAAGTTACTTATATCAGGATATAAAGTAGACATACGTTTACAAGATTTTTAAAATATGAGACAGAATTTAAGATAGAATGTACTTACAAGTAGAATATTGTTGTTGGTCGCATAGTCTATTATTCCACGGGTTCACCTCTACTTCCGATGGAACTACAATTGGGTTATGACTGGAACTGGATTTCGAACTGGATGTACTGGACCCCAATGTAATTAGTTGTAGTGGCGATTTTTCCACACTGACAGTTTTTTTGAATGATTCCTCGAAGGAAACAAGTCAATTCAAAAATTCCTCAGCTCTCCTTCTATCAGCAATCAGAGGAACTCTGCTACTAATATCCCACGTTCTGACACCAAATTTTGTTATGGAATACTATGCGTTTATTTCTTCTCCGGACTAACTCTTTGTTTTGGAATTAAACAGAATATATTGACATGTATAAATTTATTATATTAGAGGATGAAAATTACACTGCCTGTTATTTCTTAAAACTATGAATTTATAAGTTCTGTTATCTACAATTATTTAACGATGTTTCTGGATGGATTTGAGTACAAGAGATTGGACTCAAATATTAATATTAAAATAGCAAATACGGATAGCTTATCGAACAAAGAAATAAGAGAAATAAATTATTATTATTCCATAGATACGAAGTATTAGGCGAATAAACTAGCGAAACTTATTTATTCTAAATAGGAAAATATTTATGAAGAGTATTGATTCTGATTTCTAACAGCAAATAATTATTAGTGATTATACATGAGAACTTTTCATAATTGTAAATAACATATACCAGGTGACTAAAAACTATATAGAAATACATAGATACTTTAATTATCTTACATGTGAGTAGGTAGGTACATTACACACGCTCTAAGACATATAATTTTAATTATTACAAATTCTTAAATTTTATTGAAAGTAAATTTTACTTTAAAAAAAATGTCTCTCTTTACTTTAAAATTTAAAACAAAAAGTTACCTTGACTACACTAAATCACTTTGAATTTTTTGTAACGGGACTTCACTTGACTTTCTGGGGATAGAACTAGGCTTCACTGGAATTTCTGGGGGTAGAACTGAGCTTCAGTCTCTGTGTAACGAACAAATCCACCTCCAAACTGCCAACCAGGGATGACAACCAGGGAGAAACAAAACAAGGATGGAAATAACGATTCTTCCAATCCTCACATAAAACTATAACTGAACCATTAACTGCCACAATACACTACATATTTTTCATGAAAAGCTGCAAAAACAGGAAAACTTTACAAGTTCCACGTGAAATTTGGACAAACGCTAAAGTCAGCTGTCTCTGACAACGCCTCCGCGAGAGTGAGCAATTATCTTTTAAAATTCACAACAAAACAACTTAACGGGAATATTTATTTAAAACGCAGAATATGAAACGCAAAATAATGCCGAGGAAGTACACATCGGTAAAATATAAACAAACTCTAAAATGTGTTTATATTAACTCTAGCCGACGTAAAAAGGAATTGAATATTTCGGGTATTTTAACTTTTACGAAAGTAAAGAGAAGTACACTGAAATCATTCTTCGATACTTTAGCAAATTCGATACTATTCAAAAAATTTGCAAATGCGACAATGTCTCGGGTGCAATGACCATTGATCCAAACAATATTGTGTACAATAATTACAATAAGCATGTTACTAATCTCTACAGTTAATCTATAAGCTTAGAACCTATGACTAAATAATACAACAGTTTTATCACTGAGTTATAAGTTAAAGTGAAAGTACCTACATGGAAAACGAGTGATCATATTCTGTTGACCACATACTGAATGTCTTTCAAGAAACCAATTAGGTTAAAGACTTAATCGGGTGAGTTAAAAACGTCTTTGATATTTGACTTAAGTTTATGGTGCACTCTGTGTTTTGCGTACCGGGTACACTCGATCAGGATTGTGTTTCACAGTTAATACACTTAAGCAGATTTGGCAATTTGGCTTCGGCTCGGACTTTATTAAGTATTTATGTGTGAATCGGGTGTGTCCTATTCTTAATCTTCGGATGACAGCTTTTTCGTTTCTAGAGATTGCTGGAAGTTCAAATTTTTCAACAGTCTGCCGGATCTCATGTAATGCACTCTTAGTTGTGTTCCAGTGGATTTACCAGGTATGATACTGTTTTTGCTTTAAAATTTGCTTTAGGTCATTAGGGATTTGAATATGTTGGGCTTTTGAGGATTGACTGTTTACACAAGAAGCTTGCTTGGCTGCTTGGTCTGCCTTTTAATTACCGGGGATGTCTATATGGGATGCTAGCCAGATGATCGTGACATTTACACCTTGAAAAGCGAGTGCACTGTAAGTCCTATAGATTTCTTGAACTCAAGGATGCTGAGAGTATAGACATTTTATCGATTGTAGTGACGACAGGGAGTCTGTGCATATTGCTGGGTTTTTATCATCTGTTTTTAGGTTTTTAAAAGCTTCTAGTATTGCATAAAGTTTCATTATTTCATCATATGTGGTAACGGCATATCCAACGCCTGCTTCGCTTTTGGAAGCATCTGTATACAGAATTTTTTTGAATTGGTTCTTGCTTATGATTTCTTTGAAGTGTTGCGTTATGAGAAGGCTTGAGGTTTCAAGTTTGTTACTGTATTCTAATAGACAAGTGATTGAATGTGGGATTGGTCTATTCCAAGGCGGAGTGGATTGGGAAGGGATGTGTTTTAGTTAAGTCGATGGTTTTTCTTAGAGTTAATTTCTAAATGTCTATTATTGATTGGATCCTTTGCGGGGTCTCCGGAGGCGATGTTGAAGTAATTAAATGCTAGACTGGATTGGATGGGTTTGCGGATACGGAAGCAAAGTAAGATTAAAGAAGATATTCTCGTCGAATCCAGAAAGGTGGTTCATTAGCCTCGCAGTAAAGGCTATCTATGGAACTAGATTTAAAAGCACCTAAGCAAAGACGAATAGAAGTGTTATGCACAGAGTTCAGTAGCTTAAGTCAGATTTTGATGCAGACATGTATATGAAGCTGACGTAGTCCAGTTTTGGACGGATTAAAGCTCTATATTAAGATGGTTTCGTCCTCACCCCATGTGTACTGTGATAGTGCCTTGATGATATTAAGTCTCTTCATTGCATTGCCCTTTAATACACCAATATGCTGTTTCCATGTTAGCCTACTGTCAAACGTTAAACCAGTATTTTGTGATGAGTTACTAGTTGCAATGGAGTTCCATTAAGGGTGATAATTGAACTATGGCTGCAGGGTCTTCTGCTAAACCATATTAATTTCGATTTAGTCGTTGAAAGAGCTAATCCGTTTTTTTTACCATTCGCTAAGTTGATTTACAGCGGTTTGGAGCACGTTGCACGTGGCAATTGTACTTTTTCCCTGACAATATAAAATAAGGTCATCTGCGTATATTAAGTGCTTGACTGGTGGAAAAATACTGGAACAAATATTATTTATTGCAAGAATGAACAGTGTTGTACTGAGTACTCAACCTTGTGAGACTCCATTATTTTGCCCTAATGTTGCCGAAATTTTCCCATTTGTTTTCACTTTGAACGTTATTTGTTAAAGTTTTTTATAAAGGGGTAAATATTTCCTGTTCTCTTGTATTGACGAAGTTAGATAGTATCGAAAGCTCCTTCTATATCAAAGACATTAGCGATCAGATCTTGTTTGTTTGAAATAGCGGAAGCTATTTGTGTTTGTAATAGCCCTAAATTGTCAAGGGTTGAACGGTGACGTCTGAAACTGGATTGCGTTGCGTCAATTATTGCATATTTTTCGAGAAACCATGTTAATCTTGAATTAATAGTGTACATATTGAACAGGATGAGAGATAGGTCTGTATGATATTGTTAGGTTTGAATATACTACTTTGAAATGTCGATATTTGTGAATTTTTGAAATTAAGTCTGAAAGATGGCTTTAATTATTTACAATTTAAGTTGTGCAATAAAATGTATAAGTTGTAAGCGCAGCGGAAGTTGTTTGAATAGGAACGTAAAAACTAACAAAGCGGTTTAATTTAGCTCATCTCGTCCCGCTTTATCCCCCTAAAAAGTATGAAATATAAAAACAAATGCAGTGATCAAAAGAAAGCATTGACAAATGCTTTAGGGTTCTAAAAATGCCAATCAGATGAAGTCGAAAAGTTCAATCTAACAAAAGTAATTAATCTACGAAGAAGTATAGAGCGTCTCAAACGAAAACAAATTGTTTAATCTCTTTGAATAATTTTCTGTTCGAGTGAAACTTGAAGATTAGTTAAACATCAGTCGAAATACACTAAATTGAAAATATCTAAGGCTTAAAAGCCGATGATTGAAATGGGTGCATTTACAAATTATTTAATTTTCCGCCCAAAAGAGCAGATCTGTTTCCTAAGGCATACCCGCTCAAGTGTTACTAACTTCAAAATAACAACTATAAGAACGAGAGCTACCCAAGGAATATTGTTTTGTCTCTCCTTTCCTTTGTCGATCTTCGGGCAATTACGTGGAGAATTTAAAAGTAATATGCACAAGATTGCATTCGTTTGTTGCCACAATGGCGTATATAGGTTATAACTGCTGTAATTATTACAATCTCTTATTTTTAAAGTGCTCAAATGCTATTTATGTATTTTTGAAGTTTATAAATATATTTTCTAATAGACGATTAGTATAATATTATTTATGAGAAAATTAGGAACATGATTACTTCTTGCATATGGCTTTTTCAGCATAGGTTAAAGTATTTGAACTCTTCTTAGATTTTCCACCCATTAAAAAATTATTCATAATATACAGTTGCCTCTTAATTTTTGATTCTAAGTTCCTTTTTGCTATTTCTTTAGTTAAAGAGCGTTATTTGAAAACTTACCCAAAGTATAAATTGGTGATTTTTCAGTATGATTGATTTTCTGCTGCTGTTGATCCGCATTTGGTAGAAAAAAGATTTTTTTGCAGATTTGTTAATCATAACCTTCTAATTAAACACGTTTAGTCAATTTTACGTTTTATTTATTTTTATCTTTGCAATGAAATAAAAAAGATTAAATTAAATTCCGAAGTTAAAGTCAGGGTTACCTTAAATTCAGTTAAACTAACTGGACTTAACGTAAAGGTACATTTGAAACATTATTACAATATTTATAAACTTAAACAATAAAAAATCGAATACATTATGAAGTATTCTATAAAAATCCTTCCTTATTGTCCACGCAGTTCAATTCCCATGTGTCTCAAGCGAAAGGTTTATAACCAATGTGTTTTACCTGTACAAACTTATGGAGCGGAGACTTTAACACTCACGCAAAAATCTGCGAATAAACCTAGAGTTACACAACGAGCCATGGAACGTGCAATTATGAACGTGAACCACGACGCTTAAGTGGAACTGGGCAGGGCACTTAGCCAGAACACAAGATGGACGGAGGACAAGACGTATTATGGAATGGAGGCCCAGAAATTATAAAAGAAGCCGAGGACGAACACCGACTAAATGGACCGATGACATTAAACGTGTAGCGGGAAACTGGCTACAAGCGGCCCAGTGCAGAGAACACTGGAAAGAACTGAGGGAGGCCTATGTCCAGCAGTGGACGCGATTGGCTGATTGATGATTGTCCACGCTGGCTTCTTCTGCAATATCGTCATTGATATTGAAAACAGTCTGCAGTGCATGTTTTCTTTTCTTTGTAATTAGTATAGATTCGTTACTCAGTTAACTTGAATGCAGACTTTTTTTTCAACATTTTGCAGGCCAAATATTTATAGTCTATAATAAAATATTGTTGACCATGTTGCAGCTCCTTACAAAATTTAGCAAAAATATTGTAATACATTATTAAGGACTAGAAATTTGTTCTTGTTTTTACATTAGTTCTTGAGGTCGTCCAAAGACATAATCAGTCAATACAAAACTGTGGCCTCTTATAAGAAATATGTGCTGAACTTCCTTAAATATGTTATTTTGTACATAACATAATAGCGTAGAAAATATAACTGCAGAATTTTTATTCTGACCAGGACAAGAATCAGAATTAAGATTTGAGGTCTTTCATCTAGGTTTAAAAAAGGTATGTACTTTGCTTCTAATGAATGAAGAAAATGCATTAGTGCGGAACTTAAATCATTTGACCCTTTGCCATTTTCGTTTTCATTCCAAGGCAAAACAATTTTCCTTCTTCTGATTTGTTTTTAGTATCACCAAAATAAGATTATATCACCACAACTGCCACATATAATAAACATCAGAAAGGCTTAGTTTTTGTAAAGGTTGGTTTTGTTGTACATCAAAACAAACTTTAACCACTTCGCTGGCTCTTTTTTTTCTAGGAGTTTATTAAGTTAGGTTGAAATGTTGTTCATAATATCCATGTTTGGCGGAGCTGTTAGATCTATCTACTGTAATACACAAAAAGAACGTCTGTCCTTCGATAACCAAGTTAAATTTTTTGGCAAATAATTTATAATACTTGGAGTATAAAGTTATTAGAACTTTCATTGTGTGTCTAATGTTACACGACATATTATATAATTTTTTCACTGACTTTTTCACAATTCGGTTACTAAATGACCTTGAACACTTTTTTTTCGACGCTAATGACTACTTCTACAATTTACACTTTTTATACGATCTGTTATTGACAACGTTGTTTCATTGTCGATAAGTGTGGGTTTATCGACCACATGACCTGAATTACCAACGGGAAGGTCACGTATTTGGTATACCCGGTCCATTAGAAAAAGATGCAGGGACTGCTTTGCGTTAGGTTTCTCTGTTGGACTGGGGAACAGTCTATTTGTATTATATATCTATGAATATGAGTGGACGTTTCAACACCGCCCCCCCCCCCACTCAACCTAAGAGGTTTATTGTGGCTCATCCCTAAACTAAAGTTGTCCTTTTAGCCCAGCCTTTTTTAACTAAGTCTACTTTAATCTTAAGAGATACTTCTACAAAGTCGTAGGTCTCGAGTTACTCAAATGCACTGAGACTTTGAACAACTTTGAATCCTATCCAACTTTGAACAGTTGTACGGTCCGGTTATGTTCATGTTTCCCTTGAGACGACAGTGTTCTGTTAGGAGATCTACGATAATTGGCAGATCATTCCTATCTACATCTAATAGATCTTGGGATCTCGAAGGTCTTGGTCTTCGAAGGTTTGAGATTCGTGTTTCATACCAAAACACCCGTTTTGTCTATTACACTCAGTCCAATATTGTTCTTTTGGCTGTGCTTCTAGCTATACCAACGAAAGGTTATGAGACTATGATGGTTTCTTTTGCCCTTCTCCTAGTAAGTAGATTCGCTTTATCGTTTCGTTCAATAACAGTATGTCAAGCATCCAGAATAAATTTATTAGATACAATTTTTATAGATCTGTCCCTGCAGTTCCTCTATTAGTTCTTGTAGTACATGTTTATATAACTCTACTATCTTCCATTTGGAAGATAGCCGAGTGATTACCTAGGATTTCAATAAAGTTCAGCCTTGGGTTCCCTCCGAATACTCCAGTTCCGACTCCCATATCGGTTTTAGTGCCGTCTTTATACCAGCATTGATCTTACATTAAGAACTTTGTTTTATTCGTCTCTCGTTCGTTTCTTCATTTAAAGAAGACCGTAAACGGCTTTTCGAGATTGTATTAAGATTGCATTACATCTGGTAACATTTTGAACTCTGGCTGATTTTTCCTTCTATCTTTGCCTTTTTTTCATCCATAATAGAGTGAAGTATGATCTCCATGAAGGTAGTTGGAGTAGTCGACATTGCTCTTGTTATTATTAAGCATTGACCACCCTCTGGTGGTCTTTTGTTGACACTTAGACCACCATACTGGAGCGACTACAGTCATATATATGCAGTTAAACTTTTTGGGCCACTCTAAGTTTGATTGTTATAGCCTGGGTTAAGAAAATTATTTAATGTCATCACTGGAAGCACATATTTTATGTGCTTTCAGTCATAATATAAATATACGATAAGAAAGTTGAAAGGGCTTTGAGTACACTGAGCTTTCGACTTTCTATTTGCATTCGTCAGTAGGACTTCTTGGGTCTCTATCTCCTGAAGCTTCAGATCACTTCACTGGTACACTGTTAAAGTATATGGCACTGCAGTGGTTGCAGTAAACATTGGAGACAAAGACCATGCACACCTTGATGAAGACTTTAGAGAGCAAGTCAAAAGCTCACTGTTCTCCAATTCAACGCAATTCAACCAGGAAACTAGGTGAGCCTGATATTAATTGTTCTAATAATATTAATCTCATTGTTAGATTTAATCGTGTACCAAATAGGAAGACTGGGAAAAGGGTCCGTCACTAATGGCAAACTCAAGTTGGTATACAGATAGCTCCAAAACTGATGAAGACTCAGTATATATAGGGCAAGAGCAAAGACATAAAGCTTGGCAACACATTCTGGATCTACTTCGATAGTCATGCAGCTCTAAAAGCGCTTAGTTCTATGCATGTTGATTAAAACAATTATGAGACCAGTTAGAAGTCCAAAAAATGACACTAACAATGAGAAGGCTACTAAACTGACCTGAGAAGATGCTTGTGCAGCCTTGCTTTGAGCTTGTAAACACACACACCAAACAGTAATCGTAAGTCTGTGAGGGTGATAGTGGGACCGCTGACTGGACATATTATTTTCAATAGACCGTTGGTTCGCAGGAGCTTGACGAAAGAAGATTCTTATTGGTACTGTCTAAAAGAAAAGGAAATGGCTCTACACGTATTATGTCGGTGTGATGGCCTCACAAGGCAATAGAAACTCATTAAGCGAAAAGGGTTGGATGATCAGCTTTTAAGTGATAAAGGGAAGCACAATAGATCTGTAAAGGTCGAAGTGTGTTAGGCCAAGAGCCACCCTAGATGTAGGGTGGCTCTCGGGATCATAAACTGTAACATGTAGCTTTAGTCAAACTAAGCGCATACGCCTATGATTTCTAATGCCTAATATGCCACCCTGTATAAAATGAACTTCAAACTTATTCTTTCTGAAATATGGAGGTATTTGTAAATATTATAACGGTTCTATATGTTCATTTTCGGTCATCCTAGGTAGATAGATGACACTTTATATCGAGTTCGCCTCGTAAATTGTAAAATTTGATTAAGAATACTGACTTTCTCTTTTCGAGTTTTTTACATGACTCTGACCGAAACATGTCAGAGTGTTATCGAAGAACAAACTTTTAGATAAAAGGTGGGCAACCAATTATATTAAATACCGCATTGATTAAATATTTTAGTACATATGAGAATTCAAATGTACAACCAATTTTCAATTATTGATAGAAAATTATTAACAGTAATTACTATGCAGTCCCCCTATGCAAGTGTGTGGCAATAAACAATTTTAACTTTTCAGGATCAACCCCTTTTACCCTTTCAATTAGTGGTTAATAAATAAGCACAGCACGCAATTAAGGGCTCCGATCGTTTATATTATTTTAGATTCTTCGATCGCACATGAAATTATAAAAGATTACTTTAAATTACCAGCCAATTCACTTGAAAAGAAAACAATATATGAACAGAATCCAAGTTTTAAACAATTATGGGAATATATCAAGACATTGTTACACAATTCATGCTGATCATAACTTCATATTTATAATCTTAAGATAAATCACATAGATGCTTGGATAGCTTAATGATTGTTTTTTCATGTACATATATTCTTCTTCTTCAAGTGCCGTCTTCGTTCCGAAGTTTGGCTATCATCAAAGCTATGCGTATTTTTGATGCTGCAGATCTAAACACTTGGTAATTGGTGCAATTGTACCATTCTCTCAAGTTTTTCAACCATGAATGCCTTCTTCTTCCTATAGATCTCTTTCCCATTATCTTTCCCTGTATAATCAATTGCAGCAACTGGTATTTATCTCCTCTCATAACATGTCCAAAATATTGTAGTTTGAGCTTTTTAACAGTAAGTATCAGCTCTTTCTCTTTCCGCACTCTCCGCAAAACCTCCACATTTGTTACTTTCTCTGTCCATGGTATTCTTAATATTCTACGATACATTCTCAACTCAAATGCTTCTATCTTTTTGGTATCGATCTTTTTCAATGTCCATGTTTCCATCCCGTAGAGGAGAACTGACATAACGTAACATCTCAAAAGGCGAATTTTAAGTTTTAGACTTAGATCTCTTCCGCAGAACACCTTTTTCAATTTAGTAAATGTGGCTCTAGCTTTCTCTATTCTGGTTCTGATTTCTTCAGAGCAATCATTATTTTCGTTGATAACAGTTCCCAGGTAATTATATCTTCTTACACGTTCGATTCTTTGATCATACACGGTTATGTCAGGGAAGTTTTGTGGTGATTTAGATATTAGCATTATTTTTGTTTTGCTTATGTTAAGTGATAATCCGTGTTCTTCACTGCATTCTACTATTTTGTTAATTAGTAGAAGTAGAAGTTGTTTATTCGGATGCCATTTATCTTAATACCTATATTTTGATCCGAAAGTGCTGTGTTTGTAATGTCTTCGGAGTATAGATTGAATAAGGTCGGTGAGAGTATACAACCCTGTCTTACGCCTTTCTTGATCTCGATTTCCTCCGTTGTCTCTTGCTCTATTCGGATATTTGCTTTCTGGTTATAGTAAATCTTAGAGATAATTCTAATGTCCCTTTTATCCAAGTTTTTTTCTACTAGCAGTTTCATTAAGTGATCGTGACGAACTTTATCAAACGCTTTGTTGTAATCAATAAAGCACATATATATATATATATATATATATATATATATATATATATATATATATATCTTGGTTTATATCTAGACATCTTTGGCATATGACGTTAAGTGCAAATAGTGCTTCTCTTGTTCCAAGCCCGTTCCGAAATCCGAATTGAGTATTACTAATATCTGCATCTAGTTTTCTGTTAATTCTTGAGTGGATTACTTTGATGAATACTTTTAATGTATGCCCCATTAAGCTTATAGTGCGGTAGTCAGTGCACTGTTTTGCATTTGCCTTTTTTGATAAGGTTACAAAAGTTGAAAGTAGCCATTCCTTTGGTATTTCTCCTCTTTTGCAGATGCAGTTAAAAAGGTCGAGTAGAATATTCACTGATTCGCCTTCCACAAGCTTAAGAAGTTCTGATGTGAGCCCGTCTGGACCCGGTGATTTACCATTTTTCATTATTTTTATAGCGTATAAAAGTTCTTCTTTAGTTATTTCTGGTCCTTCGTCGCCTTGCAAGTTATCTATATTAGGTTCTTGTCTTTCATCGTCGAACAATTCTTTTACATAGTTCTTCCAGGTCCTAAGCTAGATCGCTTCCTTTCTTGTAGATCGGCTATTATTTCACCATTTGCGTTGCATAGGAGATTGGGATGTTTTCGTTTTTGTGTACCTGTCAGTTCCGTTATCTTTTTATGTAAGTTAAAAGTGTCATGTTTGAGATGTAGTTCTTCGATTTCCTCGCATTTTCTTGTATAAAAATTTTCCTTTGCAGTTCTTATTTTTTTTCTGATTTGTTTGTTTACTTCATTATATTTTTGGCTGCATTTTCCCTTTAACTGTCTTCGCTCTTCCATGAGACCTAAAATGTTTTCTGTTATCCATTCTCGTCCTTTCTTCTGTTTCTCTTTGGTAAGAATTTTTTGGGCAGGTTTTATTATGGCGTCTTTTAAATCTTGCCTCTTGTCTTCTACATGCGTGTTCTCTGTCTTTGTAGAAAGCATTCGTAAGTTATCATTGATATGTTGTTTTAAATCTTCTTTAATTGTTGGATCTTGTAAGCGGCTGGTATCTATGTGATCTATTTTTGTTTTATTTGAAGGTCTTTTGAGTCTAATGTGTACCCGCGCTATCAGGGGGTTATGATCTGAAGAAACATCTGCGCCTGGATAAGCCTTAACTGATCTTATACAGTTTCTGTATCGCTCATTTATTAAAATATAATCTATCTGATTCCTAATTGTTTTTCCCTAGTGTGTTGAGGGGACGTCCATGTGTATAGTCTTCGTTTGGGTAGCTTAAAGAATGTATTTGAAATTATCATATCATTCTCTTGACAGAACTCTAAAAGTTTGTCTCCTCTGTCGTTTCTTGCCCCTAAACCATATTCTTCCATATTTTTTCCGCTTTTTCCTTTGCCAATTTTGGAGTTGAAGTCTCCAAGGATAAGTGTAACATCTTTTGGCTTTGTAGACTTTAGAACTTGATTTATTTGTTCATAAAACTGCTCAATCTCTTCATCTGATTTATCTGCAGTATGTACATATATACCAATTGTAAATTTGTCTTCGAAATATTTTCGAACCAACATCATCTAACTTAATTTTTCTCAAAGTTTTATTGTTGTTATGTTCTGTCGTTGATTGAATAAACGGTTCTGTCTGTAGACCGCGACATTCGGTCTACGTTCTACGACTGATAGCTCCCGGTTTACCGATCATCGGTAAACATCTACCTGCAATGTTACCTTTTCCTAAAATCTTCATCTGTGTGATAACTTACAAAAGTAGATCTTTTATTTCTTTAAAATTAATTTGTAGAGAGGCACATTTTCTCTTAGCCATGAAATGTACACGTTCTTTTTCTTCCTATGCCGTCCCCATTAACGGAGGTTGGCGAACATATTTTTAAAAGTTTCTGCTTTACTACTGCTTTCTGGTTCCAGTATATAGTCTTAATAAACTCAATTTCTTTTTGGTCTAAATTGATGTTTTTTTAATTTATCTATTAACTTCATATGCTGTACTCGCTCAAATGCCTTCCTAAAGTCTACATACGTAGCATACATATGCACTGTTGGTATATTCCCGACATTTCTGCAAAAGAGTACCGTCAACGCAATAATGCCTCTCTTGATCTATCCGCTCCTCACATTTCTTATAAATTCGGTTTCGAACTTTTCAAGAGAATCTTTGAGAGTGGCACATTAGGCTTATCAATCTATAGTCATTACATGATTTGGGATTGTTGTTTTTTGGTAGAGGTAAAAATATTGATTTAATCCATTTCTCCGGATGTTGCCCTCTACATATATGTTGTTGAGAATTCGGGTGAGCCTCTTTATATTATCGTCATCTAAGGCTTTTAACAGTTCAACTGGAATTTGATCAGGACCCGGTGCTTTTCCTTGTTTTGCATTCTGTAGGGCGTGCTTTACTTCTGAGGGTAAAACTTGTAGGTATTGTTCTTCTTCACCTATATCTTGTTCATTTTCCGTCTCGTCATTAAACAGATGGATTATATATTGTTTCCATATTTCCTTTATCTTGCTCTCTTCAGTAAGTATTCCTCCATTATTATCTCTTGTTATAAGTGTTTTTCTTTGCCTGGTGCTGCCTGTATGTTATTTCATTTATGTAAGTTTAAGGTGTCATGTTTGTTGCTGAGTTCTTCCAGTTCCTAGCATTCCTTGTTCATCTATTCCTCCTTAGTCTTTCTGATTTCATATTTGATTTTATTCTTGATGGTTTTATATTTATTTCCATCTTTATTTTTTTCAGCTATTAGCTCAACTATTTCCGGTGTCATCCAATCTTTACAAAATTTATTTCAAGATCAAATTTAATTCAGATCCAATAATTTTGGTAAACGCTTTTGAATGTAAATGTTATCGTAAATTGTTACATGTGCTAAATAAGACATAGAACCATAGATTTTCGTAATTTCCAATAATAATATCAGCAAAAGCAACAACGTCTAGAGGGAAAAATTCTGTGAAAATGGAAAGCGGGAAATTGTAGATCAATTACTCCACAGCACTCCACCGCTAGGCGCGAGAAATAGACTTGGACAGTTGAAAATCTAGATTTGAAAAACTCGAGTAGACAAGCCTGGTCACTGTTTCGAAAACTAAGAGGCAATAAACTAATATAAAATTTGGTTTTTATCGACACTAAGGTTGAATTAAATTTTAAAATTAAAATTTATTGTGCAGACAACCTTGGTCACTCTTTTAAAAATCACGCAATGTTAATGAAGTTACGATTAAGGGAACCAAAATGATTAAAAGTGACTTAAAAAGAACAGAAAACGAAGTCGTTATATATTTAATATCGTTTATATCAAATCGGCAAATCAATCAAAATACCATTCAAGTTTCTTAATTCTTTTCCGTTTCGTTGAAATAATTTTCTTGATAAGAATCACATGCCTTAATCCCTAAAATACGACCTGAAATTTGGAGCTTTTAACTTTTTGTAAAAAACCTTAATAACCACTCCTTATTCTAAATGCAAACCGGTAAGTTTAAGGCTCAACAGACTTGGATGCTTGCTATTGGATGGATGCAGTCAATCATGGTAGACCCATAATTACTGTCTAAGATATCGTGGTGTTGGATAATTTTCTGCAAAATGTTACCAAGAATACGCATTTAATGCCCGTTGATATGACTTTATAAGCGGACCAGACAAAATTACAAAAAAATTCCGCATACACAGTTTAGACAAGTTCGTGTTCATTGAACTTGATAATTAAATTAATTATAAAACTTGTTTTCTTCGATTTAACTCAGCTGGAGTAAATAATATATTGTTGAGCACACTCAGTATCTAGTGATTTTAAGATTTGTGGTTATGAGAATCAGCTTCAACGGTAGATGTGTTAAAAAAGGCAACTTAAAAAAATACCGCGGACAACAGGTTACAATGCCCTTTCAATTATAAATTTTCTTATAATAAATAGTTTTGATGTAAGGGAGCAAAGCTATTGTTGTACAAAATGTTTATGGAGAAAATTTGTGGCGGAAACGTCTTTATCGTTCTGTTGAATTATCTTTTAGTAGGTTAAGTATAACGCATGACAGTACACAATTATCTCTATATTGGTCTGTTTGTAATTGTACGCCAAAGCAAACGTATTGTGTGATTTTGAAAACACTGAAAAACGTTGTTGAAATCAATATAAAACTAGATTTCTAGTTTATTTCTAGTTTAAAAAAATACATTTCTAAATCGAAAATTAAAGAACGTTTAGATGATTTCTAAGGTGGAGTTTGGAAAACCAAATTTCCAGTATGGTTTTTATGAATTTCTTGATTTAAAAACTAAGATTTTTAAGCCTTATAATTAGACTTCGGCAAATATGCAAATAAAAATGTAGAAAATATGCGCATAAATATGCACGTGTTTACCCGAAAATATGCAAATATTTTACAAAATATGCATACAAATAAATAAAAAAATCGTAAAATAGTAACAATATTATTTAAAAAAAAAGTGTACATAACTAAATATTTCCTACTATTCATTAAGATTTACATTTATTTTAAGTAACTACATCATTTTTAAGTATGAATAAACTTATTTAGAATTATGGTAACAATAAATGACCAAGTGGTGTTCAAAATTTTCTAACAAAAACTTGTGGCTTCTGTGTGAGTACATATTATAGTTATATATGGAAAAACTTCGTTCAACATCAACTGATGTAACGGGAGAATTTTTCGAACTAACCAAAACATTTGGTTCTAAATTAATTGTTTCCGAAATATTTCCAACTAGAACACTGACTACTTCAGAAAGAATATGGTAACCTTTATATTTTTCCATAGTAGCTTCAAATTTTTTTAAAATATCTTTTCCAATATTACCTCTAACGTTCCGACAACATGACGCAAATTCTTTTATTAATGCTGTACTTTCGAACAATGACAGTTTTGGTGATTCTAACTGAGTAATTGTTTTTTGAACAAAACTAAAATTTGATTTTATAAATGAAAGTTCTTGTTGAAGCAAGTTACTCTGAAAAGTTTGTTTAGAATCCAAAAGAGATTGGGAACTTTCATCTGTTAACGTATCAATTATGTTCTTTATTTTAACAAAATGATCTGCATAAAAATTAGCTGCTTCTAATCATGTTCCCCATTGCGTTAAAATAGGTTGTGGTGGAAGAGGAATGTTAGGTAGCATTTCTTTATAAAGTTGAATTCTTATAGGAGAAACACTTTTTTGACACTGGATATCATGGTATTTACAAGAGGAAACTTTTTTCGTATCTCCTCTGCAACTCTGTTTAATCCATGCGCTACACAAGTAACATGTATTAAATGTGGGAAAAATATTTTTAAATTTTGTCCTGCTTTCACCATATAAGGAGCAGCATCCGATAAAATAAGCAGTAATTTATTAGAAGGAATAGTTGTCGGAAGAAAAAAAGTTGCTAATGTTTCTTGTTTAAAACTTGAAAAAGAAATGTTAAAGCATTTGTTTTCTCAAGTTACTGGCATGAAATAAGATGAGATTTTGGTAAGGTATCTTCTTTAAGAACACCAATCAATAAATGAGCAATATACTTTCCTGAGGAATCAGTGGTTTCGTCTACAGATATGTAAAAATAATTATCTGCAATTTCTTCCTTAATATTAATTAACACCGACGAGTATAGCCCGTTCACATTATTTCTTCTTAGAGACCGATCACTTGGAACATTAAGTTTGCAATATTTTTTTAGAAACGAACTAAAATTTACATTTGCTAATTTTGAAAGCGGTATGTTTGCAGACACTAATGCGCGACACAAGTCTTCATTAAAAGTTTCTTGCTCATCTAATTTTTTTGAAGTAGATTGGAAACATTTAGCCATTGAAGTTTGATGTTTTCCTCCTATTTTTACTTTTTTTGCAATGTGTGAAGCAGTTCTCACATGTTGGTCTATCTGAAATTTCTTCTCACATGCTATCTATAAATAAAAATAAAAACCTTTATTTTAACCCAACCTTTAAAATATAAAAATATACAAGGTGTTTTTGGTTAATCAAATAACTGGTTTGGAAAAAAAACACTCGCTAAGTGTTTTAAATGCAGTATTAATCCACAAATTAGTATTTGTTACTAACCATTAGTACATCATATAACTTATTATAAAATTGAACAAAAGTTTTTTTTTTGTTAATTCAATTACAATAAAAATAATTGTGTTTTAGAATAGCTGACTTCATAAAAAAAAGTAAAGGTGAAAAATTTTTCTAAATACACACCATTGTATTGTACCATGGACAATTTTTTCTCACTAAAGGAAGCGATTTTTCATTTAAAAACAACCTACGTGTACTAAATTTCAAGTAAATACGTTTATTGGTTTTAAAGTTATTGTTCTTATTAACTAAAAGAATTTAATTTTTTTTAATTTTAACACCCTGTATCTCGAAAAGTAAATAAGTTTGACTTCTCATTAACTATATCGTTTTGGTCAATTTTTCGAGAAGTATCTACAGTCAAACGTTGTAAGTGTCATTTGGAAACACCCTGTATGTATCAAATATTAGATATTTAATAGAAAATATTAGATACTTACAATTTTGCCACAGACTGAACAATAGATTTTTCCCATGTCCATAGACAGCTCTTTATAAGGTTTAATCCAAGTTGAAGCACTGGTTGTTTTAGGCATTATAAAATCATAATCTTCCTTTTTGTTACGCACAACGAGTGTTTACGCTTTGAATATCAAAACAAAAATGATTTACAAATCTGAGCATCAAATTAGAAATGTTTAGGTACCTAATTCAATAAACTGGGAGATTTTGGAAAATCCCTAAATTAGGAACAAAACTATTAGCCGTTTACCGGCTGTTAAGATACAATAAATTGTAGATAGATTTGGGGATTAGATCATAAAATGCAAATGAGCAACCCTTAGCGATTATCCAATAACTGAATGCCTCAGTGACCGAGACTTTAGTGCATGAAACTTTCATGCACTTTATGCAAACTTTTATACAAATATGCCAAAATATGAAATATTTGCATAAAATATGCACAATATGCAAAATGTACAATATGCATATTTGCCGAAGTCTACTTATAATAAAGAGATTGGAAGCCTATATAATCTCAAATTTAACTGGTTTTCTTGAAGAAAATATTTATCATTGGAAAATAAGTTTCGTGTGTATAAAATAAATTGAACGCAATTATTGAAAGCAATTATTGAAAGCAATCTGCTTAAGAGTATTAAGTTCTGTATTAAAATTATCATCAGAAAGAGGATACGGCTACTTAAATTTCCTCTTTCTGATGATAATTTTAATACAGAACTTAATACTCTTAAGCAGATTGCTTTCAATAATGGTTATGATCCTAACATTATATACAAACTTCTTAATAGAGCTAAACTAAAAATTGCAGAAAAGCTTGCATATTCATCACAGTTTTTTCAACCTAATGCTTCAGATAACATCAGATATTTCTCATTCACTTATATTAGTAGCATTTCCAATAAAATATTTAAACTTTTTACTTCTACAATTGATAACATCAAAATTTCCTTTAAATCACATAACACTTTAGGTTCCTTCTTAATCAATACCAAAGATAGGATAAATACACTTGATAAAAGTGGTATTTACAAATTAAAATGTGATGATTGTGATGCCTCTTATGTAGGTAGAACCATCAGAAAGTTATCCACTAGAGTCTCTGAACATTTAAAAAGACCAAATTCTTCAAGTTTTGGTCAACACTTAGTATCCAGCAACCACAATTTTAACATCAATTCTGGTTCATCTATCTTGCATGACATTAGTAGAAAGAAAAACTATATTGAGTTGGATTTATTGGAAGATTTGGAGATTACAAGGGAAACAAATGAAAACTCTCACTGTCTTAATACTCAAATTAATTTAAATTGTACTAAATTTAATCCTATATTTAAAAACTTTATTACAGCTTCACCTCGTAGAGGACCCAGCTCGACTATTTAGACTTCATGCACTGAGCATTTCAATGTTAATTTTAAAGTTCTTCCATTGACTGTGGATTCAACTGAACTACTTGGATTATAACCCATTTATATATTTTGCTTTTTTACAGTACTGATAGTGCTTGGTGGACCATTTTATTGTAGTCAACCATCCACTGTCTAATATATTGTTTAGTCTTTTCTTACATGCATACTTTATGTCAACTTCAATTGCTCTCAAACTAACATCCTAATTATTATAGACAGGTTTGAGTGTGAGATTTGTATTATTCAATCTACATAAAAAAAATATACTATATAATTTTATATTTCATCAGTTGATTTCCTATAGTGGTGTCAGTTGGACCTTTGGTCAATACTTAGTTTCATAGAATTTTGAAAGGTGCAGATCACATAACTGCTCTTTACAAGCTGTCATTTGTCACATGTCATCTCAATATTTCCGCCAGACCGGGAGCCCATTCTGTCTCCGGCTTCTATACAACATGTAGCTTCTCCTTTTTAAAAATTTTAAAGTGTTTGTTTGTCTTTGTGTATTGTATTACTATGTCCAAATTTACATGTATTACATTCTGCTCATGTCGGATAGGCCACAACTGACGAAGTTAGTCTATAGACGTTTTTTATCCAAGTTAATTAATTTTCCTTTTTTATAAAAAAAAAAAACGTTTCTTGGCTTATTTCAGATGCCCCTGAAGATGATCTATTGATCGAAAGTACTTGGGCAAGATTTAATTAATTACTGTGTTCGATAGTTGCCTTGTATACCATCAAAGTTTAATTATTCGAACATTCAATCTTATATTGAATTTGGTATTTATTCTAATCCAGATTAACTAATCTATTAAACAAAGTTACGAAGAAACAGAAAAAATGCACATTTTTTACTTTTCTCTCTGTATAACACGGACCATTTTCTGCATGCACACAACGACCTCACGTTCAGAATTTAATGTTTACTACCGAAAAAGAAAAAAAACCTAATAGCAATAACAGATAAGTCTCCAACCTTGTAAGTTATCCGTCAGTCAAAAAGCAATAAAAAGGCAGTAAAACGATTTCGACGGGTAATATTTTTGTGACCAATATACAATATCCAGCAGCTGTTAAAAACAGTTTATGTACCTTTATCTTCACGCCAGCAGCAACGTTGTTAGCAGGAAGGTTTAACAGTTCTACTTCGAAAAGTTACTTCTGTAAACAATGTGTACTTTTCATCTTTTTGATTTATTACATTAACACTATGGCGCCTCGAGGCTTCAACCTGTCTCTGAAACACTACTCCCAACAACTTTATGTACTGTTTTATTAGCTGAGTGTATGTTTGTGTTACTTTAATTGTACTATCAGATATCTACGAGGTATGTGGATCGATACGAGAAGTTTATAATGTATTTAATGCGGTATTGACAGAATACAGGATTAAATACAAGTTTTGTTATAGCTGGTTACGCAGGCGTTTCTAAAGTCATGGCTGTTTAAAAAAAGCATTAAATTGACACTGAGCGTTTAAAAACAAATCCTAACTTTTTTTATTTATTTTGCTTCCACCATTTAGAGTTATCAGCATAACAAAAATACAAAAGATGATATACATAGCCATATACAAAACATTAACTAATGTATACAATATATTATTGTGATATTTAAAGTCTTAGTGCGCCAAGCAATTAATTAGTTAATTAATTAATTAATTAATTAAAATTATTTAAATGATATGATTATGATTCTATCACACTTTTTAATTCTCTTATCTCAGGGTTATATTCGTGCTTCAATATCTATGCTTTACATGTGAAAGGCGAGGTCCAAAGAATACCGAAATAATAAAAAACATATATGATATAACATTGTATATTGAAATAAAATAATGAAATAAAATTCACACTCAAATGTTTTCAATAAACAATATCTCGTATAAGGATTCTCAAAATTTTGTTCTACGTACGTGAACCTTCAAAATTAATGGTACAAACAATATTAGTTAAAATCTCAAAATCCCAATTATTATTCTAAATCTCCTAATCAAGATATTTATCTTTTCTAAAGTAATTGTAAAAATTGTGTTATCAATAAAAGAAAAACTGCAGAAAAACAAAGCTATCTCTCTCTGATGATGAGTCCAAAATCCTTGTTCCTTGTAGCCTGTACTATCTATTCTTAGCAGCTCCCTAGGTAATCAGCAATCTTACAACAAATTGTTGCAAATTTATCGTCCTTAATGATCTCCTTCAAATGCACGAATCGTTCAAATTATGCTAGCCTCTTCTCCTCTCGATAAACTGAATCTCTCGTTGGCCTGAGTGAAAAATGACTCTTGGAATATCTTCTCTTTACGATAAACTGAATCTCTCGTTGGCCTGAACAGTGACTCTTGGAATATAAGTAGAAAAATATGACTTACAATCTTTTACTTGATCAGCTTCTGTCAGATACACTAACTACACGAAAACTCACAAACTTTCACTGTTACTGCTTCCTACCTCTGCGAAACTACCCGAGAACAATGGCCGTTCGCCTTGCACCCTTGGAAACCGGTTTCCTTTTTTTTTCCTTCAAAAACTAGCTTAAGTCTCATTCTCAAACCAACCATCCCACCCTTTTCAATCTCATCCAATCAAAACGCGTCATACATCTCCCATTTCTTCATTTCGATAACACAAACAAATTTTTACCTACAATTATAAAATTTCCTAAAACTTATTTACAAACTAATCTTTTTCTACCAATTCTTATGAACTAACAAAAACATATCTTTCTAAAATCTATTCTATTGTCCTAATTACTGCATAAATTTATTTGGAAAACCCGCTTCCATTGTCTAGGATTTCACTTAAGCTTATTTACGTCACTCAAATATATTTTACAAAGAAAATAATTTATGCATATCTTACGTTCTGTTTAATATAGATAATCCAAAGATAAAAGACTTTCATTCTTCGAAATGTTTGTAGTTTATTATTCGACTTATCTGAATTATTTTAATTTTTTTTAACTTTGAAATATTTTAACCCTTTAATTGATAATGTATCTTTAAAGATACATATCAAGGAAAAATTTGTATCAACGTATTTTCTTTAAAAATATGCCAGTCTTTGGTAATGTATCTTTAAATACACCCTTTCTTTTATAACTAGTTGTGAGTCGCCATCTATAGGATCTATTACAAACGTTCTACAGGTGACGTAAATTTACCATGTTGCAATTTTTAGGTTAGTGAACTAACTGATCCCATGTAAACAGCGTTTATTGAAAAGTTTTTAGAGATTTTATGCTGATAACTGTTTATTTTGGTAAAGGTAAGTCTACTGAGATGTAATATTAAGTTGTTTGTTCCATATTATTTTATAATTTTTGTATGAAGTCTCATTTAAAACTATGTATCTTTAAAGAAACATTGCCGGGTTCTCAGTTATAACGAACGGATTTTAGTGGTATCTTAAAAGATACATTGCCTAACAATGTGGTATGAATAATTAGATAAATTAACTTGTTATTTTTTGTTTTCAGATGGCAAGTCGCGAATTTGGAGTTTATTCTAAACGAACAATGAATATAATCGCAATGTTACCACCAATAGACTCTGACGATTCGGATGTTTCAGACACAGAGGATGTTTTGGAAACAAATTATGACCAAAATAATATGGACATTGAAATTATATTTGATGATAATATGTATTTAGAACCATTTCAGAGTGAAAATGATGTTGCCACAGAATCTGTTCGAAGATCAGAAAGAGCTTTAAACAATTCTTTGACTTCATTAGAACCAAATATACCGGATCCTTTACCACCTGTACCTAAGAAGGTTAACATTCAACGGCAGAAAATGGATTTTAATTTTAACTCTCCAGAGTTTTGTTATCCAGTAGAAATTCCAGAACCTATTTGCAGTAGTATAACTGATATTTCATCACCATTGACTTATTTCCAAATGTTTTTCAAGGACGATCTGTTTTCGATAATTGCAGAAAATACAAATCTGTATTCAACCCAGAGAACAGGTAAATCCGTAGCCACTGATATTAAGGAAATAAAATCTTTCGTTGGCATTGAGCTGTTGATGGGTATAGTCAGCATGCCTTCCTATTGCGATTTTTGGTCTCAATTATTCCGTTATGATCAAGTAGCTGACGTGATGCCTCTGAAACGTTATCAAAGTCTCAGAAGAAACATTCATTTCGCAAACAATGAAGATGATAATGGCACCGACAGGTACTTTAAAGTCCGTCCATTGTTGGAACATGTACGCCAAAACTGCTTAGCGATTCCAGAAGAACAGCGTTTTTCGATAGATGAAATGATGGTCCCATATAAGGGAACACGAGCAGGAACTAGACGACAATATATAAAAAACAAGCCGAAAAAATGGGGGTTTAAATTATTTGTTAGATGTGGAGTGAGCGGTATTGTATATGATTTTTTTCCTTATGCTGGTGAAAATACCTTTTTGAATCACATTTTTACAAATTATGAGGAAAAATACTTTGGAATACCGCAGAAAGTGGTAGTAGCCTTATGTAGAAGTATTCATGAGAAACCATGTAAAATTGTATATTTTGATAATTGGTTTACTTCACTTGAATTAGTTACATATCTAAGAAGTGAGTTAGGCATATTCAGCCTAGGGACAGTTCAAAAAAATAGAATAAGAAATTGTACTATGGTTTCTGACAAGGTGTTACTTAAAAGAGGACGAGGTAGCTTCGAAAGTGTTAGCGACAACGAAATGAAAATTAGTATTACCAAATGGGCAGATAATAAATGTGTTAATTTAGTATCATCATTTTCTGATACTACAACAACATCTCATGTTCAAAGATACTGTAAGGAACAAAAGAAAAAAATTAACGTATTATGTCCCCAGGTAGTTTTAGAATATAATAAGCATATGGGAGGCGTAGACCTTGCTGACATGCTTGTGTCTTTATATCGAACTGGCCTAAAGTCACATCGATGGTACCTGAAGTTGCTAGCCCAAATGCTCGATATAAGTGTAAATAATGGATGGCTGCTTTATAGAAGACACTGCAATGCACTGAACATTAAAAAAATCATTCCATTGAAAACGTTCCGCAACGACATTATTCAAAGTCTACTAAAATCAAATAAAGCAAAAATAGGTCGCCCAGCTGCTTGGTCATTTCCTAACAAACAAATCCGAAGTCCGGTAGTTACTAGGCCGACCGACGATACTAGGCTAGATAACATTGATCATTTTCCCTTAACAACAACTAAAGGTCGGTGTCGTTTGTGCCCTAAAGGACAAACTACATTTATGTGTCAGAAGTGTAATACACGACTGTGTATTATCTCTGAAAGGAACTGTTTTATGACTTACCATAAAACTAAATTGTAATTATTTTTATTAAAGCATTTATTAGTAGTAATCTTTTATTTTTTAACCCTATTGATGTTATATAATTCAAGCAAAGTATTTTAAACATTCAAAATTAACTAAACGTTATATCTTGACTTTTTGGCAATGTATCCTATAGGATACAATCTGTAAAAAAAAAGTATGAAATGGAAAACAAAAAAAAACTAGAAATTATTTCAAGATGATTGTTTTATGCTACATATTTGAACAAATTTTAATTTTTCAGTAAGTATTTATACCCTTGCCAATTAAAGGGTTAAGCAAACCAATATTTTTCTCGATTTTACATATCATAACAATATATTTCAATTATTGATGTATTGTATTAAATTTTATTTAAAAAAGTTTATAAATTTTAAGAATTCTATCAAGTTAGCTACGTATTTAGATTCTCCTAGAAGTTTTTTTAACGTTTTTGTAATGTGGTGATATAGGTAGTCTTTCAACGGAGTATATTGGACAGTCAATCAAAATATGCGTCACTGTCACTTTACATTCACAAACAAAACAGTTCCTCTTCTCTCTTCAACGAGTATTCATATGCTGTAGAAGTGTCTTAATCTGAGACGTGTTATTAGGACTTGATTTTGTCGCTTTGAAGGCCAGAAGTTCCATGGAAGGACGGAAGATTTTATCTCTATCAATTTAGTGGTGCTTCTATTCCATTAGTTTTGCCAAACATCGTGCAATTTTGCTTTTAAGTAAGGTTTTTTACAGAATATTATTATCGTGCCAATATACAAAAAAGGAGAACATGTAAACTGCGACAATTATAGAGCAATATGTCTGTCACCGGCATGCTTTTAAAATAACATTAAAGAACAAACGGCATTTAGACCGGGAAGACAGACAAATGACAACATATATATCATTAGAAACCTAATAGAAAGAAGCATAGATACGGGGGAAAAACTACTATTAGCATTCATAGACCTAGAGCAGAATTTGACACGATAGAAAGACATATTATAGGGAAATGCTTGAGAAAAATAAATGTACCTAATGCATTGATAAAAATTATAGAAAGTACTTACAAAGAGGTAAAAGGAAGGGTACAAATAACAGGGTAAAGATCGGAAGCATTTAATTGGAAGAGAGGTATTAAACAAGGAGATAGTCTCAGCCGTTTGCTATTCATAATAGTAATGAACGAATTGATAAGAAACACTAGAGTCAGAAACAATCAACTACAGACAATAATAGGTTACCACAGATTACAACCGATAACAATAGAGTCCTTAATGTATGCAGACGACATAGTACTAATAGCAGATTCTGAGAATAAAATGCAGAAACTAATGGATGTATGGTTAGAACAAATCGAAGAACTAAAAATGGAGATAAACGAGGAAAAAAGTAAGATAATGATAATCAATGGCAAAGGAGATCAGGAAGATAATCAAATAAAGATAAAATGTAAAAACTCAGAATTGGAAATAGTAACAACTTACGAATACCTGGGAAGTATAATAACTAATGACGGAAAAATAAACTAAGAAATAACAAATAGAGCAAAGAAATCAAACAAGTTATACTATGCGTTAGCCCCAATAATGGGAAAAAGAGAACTTACACGAGAGACAAGAATAAAAATATATAACACAATAGTGATACTGACTGTGCTCTATGCAAGTGAAAACTGGACAATTCTGGAAAAATATAAGAGCAGGATAAACTCCATGGAGATGAGACATCTAAGAAGGATAGTTGGAAAGACAAAATGGGATAAATTAAGCAACGCGACCATTAGGAGAATGGCCAACCAGGAACCGATAATGAACAACATAGCCAAGAGACAAATAAACTGGTAAGGGCATCTGATGAGGATGCAATCCAATAGAATAACAAGAAAAGTTTATGAAGCAAAGAACATCGGAAAAAGAAAAAGAGGCAGACCAACAAAAAAATGGATACAGCAAGTAGGAGATGCGGGAAAATTTAAACAAAAATCACTCGAGGAATTGAAAAAAAATACAGGAAACAGAAAAGAATGGAAGAGGTGGGTAAATGGAAATTAAAATAGCTAGCCCAAATCCGAAACCCTGATAGGGTATAAGGAAGGGGAGAAAGAAAGAAAGAAAGTAAGGTTTTAAATCTAAATGCACCGTTAGATTTTCCACTGATGGCCGTATCGGTTATTGTGGATCTAGCTAGATCTAGCTAGATCTGTCTTTTGTTGAGTTGTTCGTAAATACAGCCAGCGTTGGCAGATAATTTAAATATGACCATGAACCAGTCGTATTTTCAACTATCAACCATGGTTTTAGGTAAAAAAAAAACACTTTTACATTCCATCGCAAACTAACAACAAGTTTAAACATAAATTATAAACTTTATTAAATAATGTTGATGTAATCAAAGTGCTTATTGAGAGTAATAGACTTATGTAAAAATGTGTTAGTGTTAGTAAAAATGATGAGGCCATGCAGAGATATGATAAAAATTTAAGATGAAAAAAACATTGACACCTTAAGATCGTTTAATTTGTTGCGTTGAAATTTTCTTGATTGAAAATATTGAATATCATTCTCGTTATATTTAAAATTGTTTTGACGGTTTTTATTTAAGTGTGTAGTTATTGTTCATATAGGAGTGGTTCAATTCCATCCAGTTCATGATCCGTATATACAGAGATTTAAATTGCATCATTGATCATTTGATTGATTAAATCGGGTAAATTATTGGTAAACTGATACCATTTAGTGTGAAATGGCTCCCTCCGGCCAGTGATTAACTTGTACGCTGATTCGTAAAATGAGAAATTCAACAATTAACACCCAATTCAATTAAAAATGTGCAGACGACAATTCGATTCTCCATTCGCCACCCTTTCCTGCGGATATTATTAAACTCTTATTGGTGATTATTGGATTTCATGCGCATGTAGCCATATTTTCCATTTTAGAATACAAAAAAAGAATTGTTATTGCGCTTTATTATGGTTAAGATTTTTTACTCTTGCAGCTGTATTTGACCTTCGTAAATACTGGTTATAAAGATAATTGTTCTTCTTTTTTTTCTTCTTTTACTTCTTCTTTTTATATAGACATGGCATGTTTACGATTTACTTTTTTATGTTTTTACTACATTTGTATCGTACTAATAATCTGTTATTATTCTTCTATTTCTTAAAATGATTATCATTTTCATTTTAATTTTTCTTGTTCTTCCTCTTACGATTTTATTCTACTTTATTGAACGTAGACTTCTTTTCCTTCATGTGGTTGGTTATCACAACTTTAAATCTGATTCCTGCTACGTTGTTTTTGTTCTATTCTTTTCTGTCCTGTTTTCTTATACTTTGGTTATTCTTAGTGTTTCTTCGAAGACAATTATGTCAGTTGGTCTTATTTTTATAAGCCTCCCATAGTCCTCAATGAGTCAAAACTTATATTGTATTATTGACTTATTTTCTTTACTCTTTCTTTTCCCTCTTTGAAATGACTTCTCTCAGCTTTCACTCATCAACTCCTGCATTTGGTAATTAAAGTTATACAAGTATTTACATTATGAATGCAACATAAAAATATTTATAGAAATAAAAAGTTTTTTGGCTTAATAATTCAAATTTATTAAAATAACAGAAAATTTTAAAATATTTTCGATTTTTGATTTATTGCGAAACGCACCTGATATGCAGAAAATTGTTTTGGTTTGACGAGAAATTCAATTTGAAAAACACATTTATAGGAGGAACAAATAAAATTATCAAATACTACAATAAAACAAATTGAAAGCTTTCGATTTATAGGAATGGGGCCGTTCCTTGAAACAAGAAACAGAGACAAAACTTATGTCTCTGTTAATTATATAAAAAATATGGAAAAAAGAGGCTCAACCTGGAAGTACCAAGGAAGTTGGATCTTCTTCTGGGTCCTCTAGTGGACCAGAGGATGATCTTCAAATTTTGTCACCGTACAAGAAAATGGTGCGCCTTGATGATGAACTTTATTGATATGTAGGAGAAAAACAAGAAGACAGGAACGTGGATATCTTGTCTTGGTGGAAAAACAACCAGAATAGACAAAAAAACATTGAAAACTTCTAATTGAATTATTGCGTCTATGACTCCGTACAGTATAGTAGGTGAAACAATTGCAGCTTCTTGATGAATTCAAAAAAGACCCATTTGGAGACTAAAAAAAGAGAGGACGAAGTAGATAAGAATGCTAAAATCCTTCTAAAACACGTTCATGGAAAATAACAGCGGTAGATCGAGATTTTTGGAGGAGCTTACTGAAGGAGGCCAAGGATTGACTTGGGATGTAGTGCCATTAGATGAATGTGTAATAGAACAATATATCTGCATTTTCTTTATTTAACAGCTAGTTAAAAGTTTCTGAAGATATAATGTTTTTATATAAATGTGCGTGGACTATTTTTTATTCTCCTAATCCTGTTTTCCTGGGAAAAGAGTAGCGTTAATCACAACTCTTTAATTTTGCGAAATAATCACTATTAGAATACATCTGAAAAATCTAGAATATAACTTGTATAGAATATTTGACAAGTGATTTATTGTTTACCAATAAATCACTTTAAATCATGTAGTCTAACCCTAGAAAAAAATACTAACCGAAAAGTAGAAATAAAAGAGTGAATGACTAAAATGGTTGCACTTGTCAAAATTCTTTGCCACGGAAATTTTCCTGACAATTTAACAAATTTTATACGATCCACCTTTGTACCCCAAAGTTAACTAATATTATCCACATAATACAAGCACTCATTTATTTCCATTTTCCGGAAATATTACTCTAATATGATAACAATAAATCTTTTGCTGAAATGTTGGTCTTTTTTGTTATTTTTTTGTGCAAAAATGGCATATGTATCATCTTCAGACATAGAATGAGATGATAGCATGATCTGAGGGCAACTTATCATCCAGACCGACGCTGATAAATTTCTAACAAAACATCTAGTGAGAAAATAAAAAGCCCCGTTTGAAATATTGCGTGTAGATATAAGAACATTTGTTTGGGCGTATTACGAGTAGAGGTAGAGCGGCGAAAAAACTGGTTGCGAAGAACTGTTATAACCATAAAATTAAATGTTTTGTTACGGCATGCCGAGCAACTCTTTAAGATTCCATGACTAGAGATTTAGTACTTTTTTGCGAGGGTTTATTCTTAATAGTAAAAATTTTTATGGCATTGTAGTTGTTAGGTTCGATATTTTTAAATCAACATGATTTTTTAATACCTTCAAAGGAAATAAACCATTATTTTGGCTATTTTAAATCTTGCTACCAAATAATTTTAAATTATAATATTTTAATTAGTCAATATCATCCCTTTTGTGCATGACTACGCATGACTAGTAATCATGCACAAAAAGGGAGATATAACAGAGCTAAAGAACAATAGACCTATTAGCTTGTTATCTGACGTTTATAAGTTGGTTATGACGATAATAACTAATAGGTTGATATTAAAACTAGACTTCTATCAACATGACGAGCAAGCAGGATTTAGAGCTGGATACGGAACAAAAGATCATTTGTAAATTTTTAAGTCATTGATTGAAAAAACCAGTGAATTTAATAGACCCCTGATACTTGTCTTTGTCGACTTTGAGAAAGCATTTGATACGGTCAATCAAAGTGAAATGCTTCAAGCTCTAACACAATGTAGAATAGATCACCGATACATATCCCTCATCAGATACATCTATCAGCATACTACAGCCTGTGTAAGACTTAATGAAGATACTAGGACCTTTCTTATTGAAAGAGGCGTTCGGCAAAGCGACAACATGTCTCCTAAATTATTTACAACTTTGCTAGAATAAGCTTGTAAAAATGAAATAAAAAATGTTATTAATAACATTTCTTATTGCATGAATCACTTGATTTTTTTTATTCAGACAATTTTTTTGTAATTTAATGTTAAAGCTATTTAACTCTGGAACCATAATGGGCCTATTCGATTTTAACAGTCGTATTTTTAATTTAAACTAGAGCCAGCGTTTTTGGGACAAAAGTTTCCTAGTTAGGTCATCCTTATTTTTTATTTTACTCATCCATTGAAGCATATTTTTCATTTTTTTCCATCCATCTTTTGTTAGCTGAAATAAGTTATTTTTTATCTGTTTTCTAATTTCTTATTCAGTTTCAACCTGACGAAAGCAAACTAATTATTATGTCATATGCATATGCTCATAAGCTCCCAACGAGCTCAGGATCATATCAAATTTATACAGCGAGCAGTACGTATTAACGAACAGCTGTCAGAAGAAATTGAAATTAGATGTCGAGTGAGACAGTCAGTGAGTGGATGCGTATTGTCGCCAATTCTTTTTAATGTCTACTCAGAAGAGATCCTGAAAAACGCTTTTGATGGTGAAATAGCTGGAATAAAGGTAAATGGAGTTCACATTAACAACATTAGATATGCAGACGACAGACACTGTGATCTTAGCCGAAAATATTAAAGATCTCCAGAGACTGGTGACCAGACTAGCGGAGTATGGAAAAGAGTATGGTCTAACAATGAATGCCAAGAAGAAGAAATTTATGAGAATATCGAAAACTCAAAGAAATAACGAGAATCTTCTAATAAACCGAACCAACGATGAACAAGTGGATAAATATATTCAGGAGAGGGAAAGAGAAGCATTGGGAGACGTAGAATGTCATCATGGCTGATGGTCCAAACATTGTATTGACACCAAAATACCATAGTCCAAATTGATGAGCAGTAGTCAGCAGAAATGAAGTTCTGTAGAGGAGTAAGACAAGGATTTCTTTTATCACCACTTTTGTTTAACTTCTGTTCAGATCTAATCAGATGCACAACATCTAGGTCAGTGCTTAAGTATGAATAGCGCTGAAATGGGAATTACTTTAACGCTACAAAAACGAAATTATATCCAAATTACAAAAAGACCACACAAGATATACACCACATATTGACAGTTAATGGAAACGGGATAGAACAAGTAGAAAATATTAGTACTTGGGAAATTTGATCAATGAAACCAATTATCCTTGTGCAGAAATAAACAGGCGAATAGAGATTGATAGACCAGCATTTATACGAATTCCTAACATGCAGAAATCTTAATTTGGAAATAAGACTACGTACCATTCGATGTTTTATATTTTTAGTAATATTATATGCAGCTGAGACTTAGACATTGAAAGTAACATTGATAGTCGAGTTGAAACACAAAAATAAATAGTAAAAGTACTATTCTATTGGAAGATTTTGAAGTAACCACTTGGATCACCACTCAACTAAAATGAGCAGGTTAAGTCATTGCTGTTGCTTTATATAGGTGAAGAGTGGTTAGAACTATTTTTACAAGTATGCTTGACAATCTTGTTAACCACTAAGCTTACTAAGCTGACCAAAAGAACGAGCAAATTAAACCAATTTTTCGTCGCAGAAAAGTTAAAATTCACATTATTTGAGTGACTGTTTTGAATGAATTAAATTTTTTCTACTGCAAATTTGTAAAAGTGCTCCAAAGTAACGAAAACGTCTCTAAAGCTGATTCTCCCAGCTCTTAAGCCGAATCTATGTCGGCAGTTTAGAGTTGGGTATCGTCATGAATCAGCGAGGCAACTTAGGATAGCCAGAGGGCCAGTATTGTTTATCAGCTGTCCGGTAGCCGGCTCTCCCTGAGCTTCGCCGGTTATTGGGGCCGTTTGTATCATTCTGACAACATAATAGAAAACCACACTGTGCTTAGATTAAGGCCGTGCACTCTTCCTTTAGCCATTTATGTCACGACTAGTGCTTTATTGTCTGCAATCGATAAGTTTTATTCTCATAAACCAACACGGTATTTTTCTTGTAGCGACTGATAACCTTCAGAAACTGTAATTTTGGTTCGTCTCGCTGTGTTTTTAAGTAAATATCAAGTAATTGAGATTCAGCAACCACGGGGCGAGTGTATTCAGTCGTTGGAATGAGAATTCTCCCACAACATGCAATGACTACTCTATAATTTTTTATAATAATAAAAATTTAAGCAGTAAGAATGCTCTGATCTTAATCAAGAAATACAGATTAATGTTTAAAAACATGATTTGGCATTATGTCTTAATATGTAGTAAAAAAAGGTTGAATTATTCTTGAAAGATTGAATATATATATATAATATATATATATATATATATATATATATAGATTTTTTATACAAATATCTAAAAAATATATAAATTAGCTTTGTCATAAAACTGTGTTATCAACATACTTTAAACGTTCAAAATTACAACCCTATTAAAGTAAATTATTGCACAACAATCTGATAACATTTTCCAGTAATTTCAATTTGCCATCATCACCTTCTGGTCCATTACAACCCATTTAGTCATGGATCTCTCTGTTTTTCTAGGTCTACCCTTTTTTCTAATTTATGTAGTTTCATTCTTCTGCATTATTTATCAATCAAATTCTTTCCCTCGATCGATCTAATTTTCTAGCAAATTTTTGTTTTTTAGCCTTTTTATCTCTATTGTTACATAATCTTGATTAAATTTTTAAACATTTTTAATGGTTTTTATAACATTATTAAACAAATTTTTTTTAAATCGCTATTTCCTTTCTATATCTTGTTCAAGCTGCATTTGGTATCTGAGTCCTTTCACGAATGTTTTTTAACCAAGAAACTTGTTTTCTTCCTACACCTCTACGGCCATCTATTTTGCCTTTAAGGATCAGTTGTAAAATTTTATATCGACTTCCCCTTACTATATGTCCCAGATAAGAAATTTTTCGATGTTTAACAGTCTTTAGCAGTTCTCTGTCTTTGTTGACGCTCCTTAGTATTTCTTCATTAGTTTTTCTTGCCGTCCAAGGTATCTTCAGTATTCCTCTATGAACCCACATTTCCAATGCTTCAATTTTGTTCATGATCAATACTTTTAGCGTCCATACTTCTGCACTATACAAAAGTACAGACCAAACATAACACTTAACCATTCTTTGCATTAGTTCTAAACTGAGATGGTTATTGCAAAGAAATGATTCCATTTTCATAAAATTAGTTTTAGTCATTGCTATTCTACGTTTTAGTTCCATGTCTGGATCTAGTTGATCCTTATCACAGTTTCCAAATATGTCATTTTGTGAACTTTCTCAACTTGGACTCGGTTCAAGTGAAGCTTTGCATCGGGATGTGGGTCACGACTAAACACTAAAAATTTGGTTTTGTTTGAGTTTATTTTAATGCCATTACCTATCCTACCTCGTGAATACGATCAAGCAAAATTTGAAGACGTTCAATATTATCTGATAGAATTACTGTATCGTCTGCATATCTAATCACATTAAGTAGTTCCCCGTTGATTTTTATTTCATATGGTTGTCTCTCAAGTGCCTTCATAAATAGCTGGTCCGAGTAAACATTGAACAATGTTGGCGACAAAATGCAAACCTTGTCTGACTCCTTGCTGTATGGGGATTTCATCGGTGTAGTTATATCCAATTTTTACGATAGCAGTTTGATTCCAGTACACATTTTTAATGACACGAATATCCTTGTCATCTATTCCGATATTTTTCAGTATTTGCATTAATTTTACATGCTGTACTTTATCGAATGCCTTTTCGAAGTCCACGAAACATGCAAATACATCTTTTCTTTGGTCACGGCATTTTTGTAATAGAATGTTTAGCGCAAAAAGTGCCTCCCTGGTTCCATAGCATTTCTAAAACCAAATTGGGTATCTTCAAGATCTTCTTCGCATTTGCGTCTAATTCTGTTGTGAAGTAGTCTGAGGAAAATTTTAAGAGTGTGGCTCATAAAGCTAATTAATCGATATTTTGAGCATTTTCTCGCATTGCGTTTTTTAGGTATTGCGATAAAGATGGATTTCAGCCAATCTGCGGGAATCACTCTGGTGTAATATATTGAATTAAAAAGTCTTACTACTACTTTTATGTTATCATTCTCTATTAGTTTCAGCAACTCAGTTGGTGTATCATCTGGACCACAAGCTTTTCTAATTTTAGCATTATTTATAGCATGTTCTACTTCGCATTTCATAATTTCTGGGCCGTCAGTACAGTTTTGGTAGAATTCGACAATATTATTCCTGTCATCTTCAAACAACTCTGATATATACAGCGTTTAGAGAAAAAAATTCTAAGGAAAATATATGGAGGAGTCCAAGAACAGGGTTTGTTTCGTAGGCGCTATAACTTTGAATTATACAGAAGTTTGGGGGAACCTGACGTTGTAAAATTTATTAAATTAGCACGCCTTCGATGGATAGGACATGTAATTAGGCGAGATCAAGATGCAACGATCAGAAAAATATTTGACCAAAGAGGACCAGTGGGAAGACGATTCAGAGGAAGACCAAAACTTAGGTATCAATATAACATAGAGGATGATCTAAAATCTATCGGAGTTAAACCATGGAGAAGACTTGCCAGAGACAAGGGCAAATGGAAGATTGTTCTAAAGAAGGCTTTGGCTCATAACGAGCTGTAATGCCACTGATGATGATGATTTTCTTTCTATGGTCTTCTTCCTAGACTCCTCTACTTTATCGCTTTTTGTTGTTTCAGGATTTCTCCATCCTTTTTCAGTATTTCTCTCATTTATCTATGTTAATTTGATACTCTGAACATTTACAAGCTTCTACAATTCTTCATAAAATATTAAATAGAATACAAATAATTTTTAAATAAAAAGTAATAGCAAATTTTATGAAAATGTCAGAAAACAGTTAGGTAGTGTTATTTATATCTCTGTAGTAATTAATCTATACAACTAAATATCAACTCTAGCCCAAACGTATACATAGGACAGACAGGCAGAAGTTTTTAAAAACGGTTATCGGAATACAAAACTAGTTTTATCCATCTCGGCAAAACCAACTTCAACATATATACCAACCATTTGATTTTAGAAAGCTACGATTTCAACCACAACTTCGAAATTTTGCGTGAACAAAAAATAGATTTACTAAAGTAAAAAAGCTTCTTTCTTCTAAGCCTCTTTAATAAAATATACGAAACAGGACATATACCAACAGACTGGCTACTGTCAACATTTGTAATGATACCGAAAAAAATAAATGCCAAACAGTGTAGCGATCATCGCACTATCAGTCTGATGAGTCATGTACTAAAAATTTTCTTATGAATACTGCACTCGAGAATTTACAACAAAATAGAAGTACAACTAAGTGAAACACAATTTGATTTCAGAAACAACCTTGAAACCAGAAAAGCGCTCTTCAGTTTGCAGGTCATGTGTTTTATCGACTTCGAAAAGGCCTTTGACAGAGTAAACCATGACAAACTTATAGGTGTCTTGCAACAGGTGGGAATTGATAACCGAGACCTCCGTATTATCAAAAATTTGTATTGGCATCAATATGCAAACATACGAGCTGGACACAACACGACGAAAGCAGTAGAAATACGACGTGGAGTGAGGCAAGGATGTTTTCTATCGCCTCTACTTTTTAATATCTACTCCGAATTTACTTTCAAAGAAGCCTCAGTTGAAGATACAAGCAATTAAAATTAACGGAATTAATGTCAACAATCTCAGATATGCAGACGATACGGTACTTGTTGCCTCCAATGAAGAAGACTTGCAACGACTTATAAACAGGGTAACCGAAGCATGTGAAGAATATGGGCTAAAACTTAATACTTCCAAGACACAATTTATGGTTGTCAGCAAAACGGAGTTACAACCAACTAACATCAGAGCGTATGGAATAGAGTTAGAAAGAGTCCACAATATTACCTACTTGGATGGAAACGTTAACGATAACTGAGATATAAATAAAGAAATAAGAATACGCATAGAAAAAGCCAGAGCCGCTTTCTATAAATTAAAGAAAATTCTAATTAATAGAGATATTACGTTAAATCTTAAAATCAAATCAATACGCTGCTACATATTCTCCACATTGCTGTATGGTATGGAGAGCTGGATTCTTACAGAGACATTAATGAAAAAATTAGAGGCCTTTGAGATGTGGATTTATCGACGAGTATTGCGGATAAGTTGGGTTGATCGAATAAGAAATGAAATAGTTTTACATCTAATGAAAAAGAGCACAGAAATAACAAAAACGATAAAAATTCGAAAGTTGCAATATTTCGGTCATGTAATGAGACATCCAGAGAGGTATAACCTTCTACACCTCATAATACAGGGTAAGATCGCCCGAAGGAGAGGCCCAGCTAATTTATTTAGAGCTGCCGTCAATAAAGTTATTATTGCCAATATGATCGCCAATGTTCGATAATCGGACAGGGTACTGAAAGAAGAAGAAGAGTAAAAAACTGACATTGGAAGGATTTGCTACTAAACAAACATAACGGGAAGTTAGTTAGATAGAAAAGACGGAATTAAACGAATGATAAATGTATTACAAATTGTTTTGCATACTTAAATATATTAAAATGTCTTTTTTGAGACACTGAATGTTCTCCTATAACATGTCTGTTCTTAGCATAATATATGAAGACGATATTTTCTGGAAATTACAAAATAGCGAAAACAAATTAGTTACAGATATTTTTTGAATAAAAATGATCACAGAAACAACATTTTAAAACAAAATATTGTTAGGAAGCTACATTACTTAAGTCTGTTTTAGACTATAACATAAAATGATATAAGAAAATGGTATAACAAAAACTTACATGAAATGATTATGTACAATGTTAGTACAAGAAGTTTTGTGTATTACATTGTCACATTTTGGTATCAAAATATGTTATGTGATTCTGCACATTACATGTTAAAAGAGTCCTTTTTTAAAATTATTATGTTGGTATAAATATACTGTTAACCTCAATGTTCTTATTCTTCTTTTTGTGATTGTAACGTAAACTCATTTTCTTGAACATTTAACCTAGTTTTTTACCCACGTATATACCTAGTTAGTGTTACCCTCGTTTTACTTTTGCTTTAACAAAGACATAATATATATATATATATATATATATATATATATATATATATATATATATATATATATATATACAGTGGAACTCGCTTATTACGGCCTCGCTAGTTACGTCATCTCGGTTATAACGTCAATTTTTAATAGGTCCGGTCAAAAACTATTCCATAACGTTATTAAAAACCCGGTTTTATCGGCTAAAACTAAACTAACCCTCGGTTATAGCGTCATAAAATTTTATAGTAGGTTATCCTTTTTTTATTTTATGAAGAATAAAGTGCAATGCGTTTCTGGCTTTGCAGCATTTGTTCCTTCCAAGAATGTAAGAAAGGTCCATTATCCCTTCTGTGTACAGTTATGTTACCCTGACAATCTATAATTTCGCATTTATCAGTGCCGTCCTAACACTCCTAACAGTCAAATTTTCTGTTTCGGAACAGTCGGTTTAAGAAATTTTCGCTACCGTGAAATTGTGTTCGGATCGTTTTTTTTTTTTTATTTTAATTTGGTAATTAGCTTTTATTTTTTATAATATGGCAAGTTGTAGCACTAAAAGGAAGGTTTTGCCTATTAAAGAAAAAGTGCGTGTTATAAGAGCATTTGAAAGTGGTCGAAAAATTGCTGGTGTATGCCGGCAATTTGGACTTGTTAATTCGACGGTCGGCTCAATCATAAAAAACAAGGACAAAATTTTAAAAGCCTTTAAAGAGGACGGAAACAATGTTAAAAAGATTAGGAAGTGCATTCGTCGTGATGTAGATTCAGCTCTACTCAAATGGTTCAAGCAGTGTCGCAGTTCTGATATTCCTGTGTCCGGGCCACTTTTAAAGGAGAAAGCTACAGTGTTCGGAAAATTGTTTGGTGAAGATTTCACATGCTCTAACGGCTGGTTAGATCGGTTTAAATCCAGGCACTCAATTTCCTTCTCGAAAATTGTTGGAGAGGCAAAATATGTGGACGAGAACGTAACAAGTGACTGGTTACAAAAACACATGGCCACAACAAAGGCAACCATACAAAGATGAAGATATCTTTAATGGTGACGAGACAGGTGTCTTTTATAAATTAACGCCAGACAAAACTTTAAATTTCAAAAATCAAAAATGTGTCGGTGGAAAACTTTCCAAGCAAAGAGTGACGGCTTTTGTTTGTACAAATATGACAGGTACAGAGAAAAGAACGCTTTTGGTTATTGGGAAAAGTTTATATCCTAGATGTTTCAAAAACATTAAAACACTACCTGTAAACTACACAGCCAATAAAAAAGCATGGATGACTTCTGCTATTTTTGAAGAAGAATTGAGAAAGTGGGACAAGGATTTCTCTTTCAAAAAAAGAAAAATTCCTCTCCTAGTTGACAACTGTGCAGCCCATCCCAAACTTAATTTGACCAATATAAATCTAGTGTTCTTACCAGCCAACTGCACGAGTGTCTTGCAGCCTATGGACCAGGGAGTCATAAGAAGTTTAAAGTGCCATTATCGAAAACAGCTTTTAAAAAGAATGATTTTTTGTATGGATAATGGAGAACCTGTGAACATTACCATCCTGGATGCTGTTCAGTTTTTAGACAATGCGTGGAGTGCGGTTACGTCAGTGACAATTCATAAGTGTTTTCGTCAAGCAAAATTGACTGTAGCTTCTCTCAATGTTGAGGACGTTGATAAAGATGACGAAATGCCTTTGTCAGAGTGGATACAAAAATTTAATGTGAATCAGGGAGCGTTCGGAACTGATCTTGACTCCTACATTTCAGTAGACAATGAGGTGGAAACATTTCAAGTCCTAAGTGATAAAGAAATTGTTGAACTGGTGCAAAACGTGGAAATGGATGTCGATGAAGCTGAAGAAGACATCGTGGCTTGTCCTACAATCCAAAAAGCAATGAGAGCTGCTGAGACCATATCCAGGTTTTACCAGTTCAGGGAGGCATCTACAAATACCAAAGAAGCAGCTCAGCTTATTAAGGAAACAACAGAAAAAGTTTATTTTTCGGAAAGGGTTGTGCAAAAGAAAATAACGGACTTTTTTCAGCAATAGAACTTTTTTACACAATTTAAGTTTCATATACATACATAATATGTTTTGTTTTTTAATTGTTTTTTATCCTAAAATGATTCTTGTTTTTTTTTTAAATTTGACTTAAGTAAATGTTATATTTTCGGTATATCGTAAACTATGTTAAATTATCATGTTTAGGCCCAGAGTAATTAACAAATAATATATCTACTATACCCAATAATGCTGTAATAATATTATATATATATATATATATATATATATATATATATATATTTATATATATATATATATTATATATATATATATATAATATATAATATATATAATATATATATATATATATATATATATATATATATAATATATATATATATATATATATATATATATATATATATATATATATATATATATATATATATTATATATATATATATAATATATATATATGATGGATAAAAAAATTCTCCTATTATCTGCTGCTTCCATTACAACATTTCTTTTAATTCAGACAAGCAAGAAAAAACGCCAACGTCAACGCCAATGTCTAGAGCTTGGCTTCAAAAAAGACAGGAAGGTCGTGATATTTTAAATATGTTATAAGCTAAATTAAAAGACAATAATTCTGAGAAATATAGACAATTTTTAAGAATGTGTAAGCCACAATTTAATGAAATTTTTGAACTGATTCGAGAAGATATTACCAAACAGGATACAAAATTGTAACTGCGCATGCGTGTGTACTAATAATTGGTATCAAAATAGGACATATTCTAATTTCTATAACATTTTTTTTAATAGATTTTGTTTTCTGTTTTACATTATGACAAAACTTAGTATACCATTTTCATATATAATTTTATGTTATAGTCTATCTAAACAGACTTTACACACCTTGTGCTGTTTTCATAGAAAGAACAAATTAGTTGCATCAAACTGAACTTATAGTTTAAGTATATAAACAATTGTTTATGATAGTTTTTCCATCTTAACGTTTCTCCTTGACCTCGTCATTCTCAAATGTCTCCATTACAAGACAAATAATATAGAGGGTGCCTAGTACGGACAAGGTTTGTCTGTTTGCTGACAGCTCCATCCATTAGATGGCGTCCGGTCGCAAATATCAGATATCTTGCGGTCAGTTCACTCGACAAATCGAACCCCCTTTGATTTATTAGCTTCATTTCCGGACTCTATCTGCTGTCATACTTTCTTATATGTCTCATATACAACTCAATTACCAGAAAGTTGGTATTTTATTTGATCTCGCGTTTATTGTCTCGCTCTATTACATTTATTACTTCGTCTCTGGTAATCGAATTTATGGAAGTGATTGGAATACTGAATTGTATGATTGGTTTTGTGAATTGCTAGACCGTTTCTAAGTAAGGTGTGGTTATTAAAGTACGTTTGAGTAAATTAATTTAGTTTTTGTTGGAAACCTCAAAGAATAATGTAACCTATTAATTTTTTTCAAAAGTTTCTATTAATTTATGTATACCTTCTGGCAATAATAATTGTGTTAAACAATGTTCAAAAAAATTGTTATTATATTAACTGTATGGGTTATAACTTTATCAAATATCATGAATGTGTTGCTTATGTGAGTCCATTTTAAAAAGGTAAAAAAGAAATAATTAGACTTGCTCACAATCAATTTAATTTTACTACCTCAGACAACCGGTTTCGCTTTCTAAAATTTGCAAAGCATCATCAGGTTGGTGGTACAAAGTAAATTAAATGCTGAAATTATAAAAAGCCCATATTAGGGTGCTGTCTTATAAGGATATAGATAAAAAAGTTATAGATTAAAAAAGTTTTAGTAATTATGCCAATATTACATGTCTGTGTTAATTAATATGCATAAATTGCATTTGCAGACAGAGTAACAACCTACAACTTGTTAAGATAAAAAGTCTGTTGAATTGTGATACATTAGAAATAAACAAAATACTACTTACATTCCGGTACAAGAATTACTATATAGTGATTGGTGATTCATAGTTCAAACTTTCCTTTATTACTAATAATAAGTGATCTTCGGTCAAAGTTGTAACTGTCTAATAACTTAGGAGGAAGTTTCTTGAGGGGATGGGTGTTAACATATGATGTAGGAGTAAGGTATATGTTATTGTTTGTTGAAAGAAAATGTGATGTTTTATATTATTTAAAATATTATAGTTAATTATATTTATTGAAGAGATATATTTTGAAATGTGTGTTAAATTATTGAAATTTTACATATGAAAACCATACAAACGAAAAAACTGCAATATCTGGGCCACATAATGAGAGGAGAAAAGTACTCTGCTTAGACTGATAATCCAAGGAAAAATCTCGGGAAAGAGAAATGTGGGACGTAGGAGGATTTCCTGGTTGCGAAATTTAAGGGAGTGGTATGGGTGCAGTCACAGCCACCTTTACTTCCAAGCCGTGAAGTAAAAAAGGCAACACCGCCTTCTATGACGTCGGTAGTCCGATAATCAGCTGTAAGGTCTACCAGAATATTAAACTAATTTGAATTTTAGGAAACTGATATTTTGAAAACTTCAATTCATTATAAAAATATTTTTAGGGAAATTAAATTAATAATATATACCTAGTAAATATATATAAAGTTTTATTATTATTTAGGTTATATTATCAATAAAATAATCACTAGAGTAAAATTTATTGCACTTAAAATACAGTGTCAAACAGTTAAACTTACAATCAAATGCAGTCAAGAATCTCTAGATATTTTAAATATTAAGTACTTAAGCATATAAATAACACAATACATTAACACGACATTTAAAAAGATTATTAAAAATACAAAAGATATAAAATTTGTTAAGTAAAAACTTAGTGTACCTATTATGATTAAAAAATCCATCCTAAGAAATCAGGCACAATATAAATATGGTTCTAAATTAATCTAATTGAAAATTAAATATTTTACTATTTACTTATAACTTTTGTTGAATTTTCATACTTAGGTATATGAAAGTAGCAATTTTAAATATGAATAGGTTTGTTGTTATATAGACCAAGTTAAAAGAGGTATACATGAAAAATGTGTTGAATGTAACATACCATTTATAACTTGTATATGGATTTAAAATAGCCTATATTCTCAAAAGATTTTTGAATGTAATACTCAAATTTGTTATCACTTATCTAAAAAGCAGATCTAAATGAGAAAGTAAGTTCTCTAATTGTGACCATCTTGTTAATTTACTATATTGTAAAATCCATTTCAAATCATTACCACTTAATCTATTCTTACCTACATTGACGATTACACTAAAATGACTGCTAACTATTACACTACATATTAAACAAATATTATCACACTTGTGTCCCAACTGATTAATGTTTAATACATAGAAATATACAAAGTCACTTGTAATTTTACTTATCCAGTTTTTCAATGGGATATTATTGTCTAAGTCTAATTGTCATAATTATGTTATCTCTTGTTCCCTCTTCTTATGCAAAAAGTTTCTTCTGTCTTCGGGATTCCTTCTTTCTTTAGTACAATGAACAGTTACATATGACGGTACTTCAGGAAATATATTAGGAACTGCATTGCCTTTTAATTAGGGAAATATTAACTTTTCAATGTGTACATTTCCATCTTTATCTTCTCATTGTTCAGTCCGCTGAATATCATCTTCATGAAAATGTTTGGCACATACTACGGAAGATTTGGTAATTGTACAGCCTTCTCTATGAATAGAGCATAACCCAGTATACCTTCTTTGGGATCTTTGGAAACAAAAACGTACTTTCTGCCTGTTTCGTTTTTAAAATACTGGCATAATTGGTTTTGCAACCACGTACACAACAATGCCAGAGCATCTGTAACAAAAAACAAAAGTATTATTATTGTTGTTTTTAGTTTACATATTTTGTAACAAGAAGCAAAATTATTATTATTTTCAATTTGTTTTGTAGGTTATATTTATTCTTGCCTTTTAAATTGTCGTTAAGAATCTTCTAAAAGTTCTAAATTTAATGAAATTTCACTTATATTAATATTTTCTAATTGATTTAAATACAATTTACAAATAAAACAATCGAATAAAGTTAAAAAAAAAACACTAAATTCAACAAACTTTACAAGCCTTCCTATATGAAGTGTTAAACAAAACAAACCACAGTCGGACTACCACGCGTTGTTGCCAAATTTGTATTGTGGTGCAGTTGTTCAGAGCTGCAGCCAACAAAGTAAAGATTACTGTGATGGTAGCCAACCTCCGATAGGAGACGGTACTGCAAGAAGAAGAAGAAGCTTTGTTGTCGTACTTCTTCTTCAACATCTCCGTAACTAATTATATCTATTCCCAGATATGTAAACCTTGCTTCCTGCTTTATTATTTTCCCATCAATTTCGATTTAACATCGTAGTGAATATTTAATTGTTGTCATACATTTGTTTTTTCTGCTGATATTATCATATTGTATTTCTTGGCTGTTATATTGAAGATGTGTATTAATCTTTGGAGCTCGTCTTCTGTCGCAACGATTAACAACGATTTGATGCGATCGAAAACCTTTGTCAGGTCTATAAAACATAGATATGCTGGTTTATTGTACTCGATGGCCTTTTCTGTGATTTGTCTTAGTACAAATACAGCGTCTACGCAGGATATTCTGGATCTGAATCCTTGTTGTTTATCTGATAAAGTTGTTAGTTTATTGATTTTGTTGGTTAGGACTTTTGTGGTAAGCTCAAGTGCGGTGTTCAATAGATTTATACCTCTTTAATTGTTGGGTCTTCTTTATCTCTTCTCTTGAACATTGTTATCATTAAGCTGTTTCTCCATGTATGAGAAGCTCATCGGTTATTCCGTTTGGTCCTGTTGACTTTCTAATTTTTGAGTGAATTTATGGCTATCTCTACTTCCTAAAAACTGGTTTCTATTTTGTGTCTTAATTCAGGTACGTTATTGTGTTGATTATTATTTTCCTTTCCTTTAAACAGTTCCGTCAAGTTTTTTTTCATTCGTCTACTGGTATGTTATTGTACATACATTTTTTATTGTTCATATTTATAAACACTTTTTTTTTATTCTTTATGGATATCGTTTTTACTCATGTGCGCTCATACTTTTTTGTTAACGAATCTACGTTACCAGTGTATGCAGACATTGTAAGGTATTAATATAGTTTTCATATCAAATATAACGATATTCTAAAGACAAATCGATAGTTGCAGCTTTGCAACTTTTGGTACGAGTAATGAAAATGTACATATTTTTTTTTTCATCATGACTATGGGGCTTAGGTTTAGGAGGTGGGTTACTTTCAACGTAATTAAAGAAAAACGAGGAATTACTTTTAAGAATAGTAATACGGCTAAATATAGAGACAAAATAGTATAAATAATGAAAGAAAATTTTATATAAGAATCTTTATGACAGATGAAAAAAGTTTCCAATATTTCATTCCAATTAATTACAAAAGCTTTAGCAAACGCTAATTATGGTGAAGTTTCGCCTCGCAGGTTTTTTCGGCATTGGTAAATCATTCGCAAGTTCAATTCAATCTAAATTGCAGAAATTCTGACAATTATCAGTAATTTACTTTCATAGAAACGCCACTAAATTCATTATGAGCTTAAAGGATTCCCCACACCGACGCGAAACTTTTGCGACGCGAAACCGTTGCGGAACATTCGCAGGCGGAGCACTATTAAATTCATTCTATATAATATATAATGAAAACTTACCATTTTCTCCTAGAAATGACCCTATATTATCCCAGACTTTATCCTTTTTTCTTATATTTTTATAATCTTCGTCACTTAAATCATAAATTATAGGATATTGTTTCACAATTTCAATTAGTTTTTCTGTAACAGCCATTTTAATAATTCACGCGAAACTATAACTTGCTATAACTGCAGCGGAAAAAACCGTGCATGCAGCGTTTCATGAAACGTCAACGCTGTTCTGCCGCGACCGTTCCGGTTTCCGCCCGAACTTGTCTGAACACATGCATTAAGTCGCCGTGCCTTACGATTCGCCGCGATTCCGCTGCGAAAGTTTCGCGTCGGTTTGGGAAATCCTTTAAGGACCTTTAACCCAAACCGCGGAAACTTTCGCAGCGGAATCGCGGCGAATCGTAAGGCACGGCGACTTAATGCATGTGTTCAGACAAGTTCGGACGGAAACCGGAACGGTCGCGGCAGAACAGCGTTGACGTTTCATGAAACGCTGCATGCACGGTTTTTTCCGCTGCAGTTATAGCAAGTTATAGTTTCGCGTGAATTATTAAAATGTCTGTTACAGAAAAACTAATTGAAATTGTGAAACAATATCCTATAATTTATGATTTAAGTGACGAAGATTATAAAAATATAAGAAAAAAGGATAAAGTCTGGGATAATATAGGGTCATTTCTAGGAGAAAATGGTAAGTTTTCATTATATATTATATATAATGAATTTAATAGTGCTCCGCCTGCGAATGTTCCGCAACGGTTTCGCGTCGCAAAAGTTTCGCGTTGGTGTGGGGAATCCTTAAAACAGTTTCTAGTTTCTAGTGGTGAGAGGAGTACTGCGACTTGATGCGAAAATAAGTCATTTGTACACGGACTGGCTGCAACTTTATCATAACTGGCGTTTGCTGTATATCTTTAAAAAAGATTTATATTGACTTACACCGTGTTTTTTACAACAGTAATTCTCTACTATTTTGCAGTTCCAGGCCTGGTCGTCCACCAAAGAGGGCACCAGTGGGACTCAGTTTGGCCGCAACGCACCTCCAACATCAACAACAGCTCAAAAAACATCGCATGGACAACGGAGACTATCCTTACGAAAACGGACACATGGGTGGTGAGTTTTTATTTAGAGTTTTTTTAATTGTTAGATAATTTTTTTGAGGCACTTATTTGTTAATTAATGGTACCATAAAGACATGTACAAATCGGAGTTAAAATTATAAATTACATTCCGTCTGCGATCTCACTTTTACGAGACATGTAATTAAAAGTAGGGAAATGGTGCGCGGCGGGTAATCGTGCTCTGCATTGTATTTCGAATTCCGTGGAAGATCTCGCGAACTTAACCAGTTTACACCTTTCGGTCAATCTCGTGAACGGTTGACACTATTATCCCCAGTCCTTTAAATTTAGTATTGATTTAAATTATGTTGCTTACTGTAAATTTTGTTGGTTTATATGGTTCAGTAGTTTTTCATTTGTGATGACGTTTTCTATTTAAGGCGTAAAGGGGTAATAGTGCGCAGGAGTAAAATTTTTTAATCTAGATGCCACGAAACTACAGTAGAAAATTAACGATTCTTAAATATACTAACGAAGATTTACAAAATGATCTATATGCAATTAGAAATAACGACAAAAAAGTAAGGGAAAGAGGAAAAAATTTAAACATTCGAATTGAATTTAAGAAAAAGATTAACAGGTTGCACGCGCTACCGGGATTAGGTCGCACAGCTATATTGTTGGATGAAGTAGAACAAGAATTAAAAGAGTAGGTATGCCTTAACGCTTGCTAAATTATTCTATGCCTTAACAGTTAAAAGGAACCACCAGAAGAAATTAAAAACCAACTTAAGGTCAAAATAAAAAATGTCAACTCAGAGCTGCAGCCCGAAATAAGCAAATCAGAAATAAAGAGATCATTGAAAGAAATGAAAAACAACAAATCGCCTGGAAAAGATGAAGTAACTACAGAGATGCTGAAATATGGTGGAAAAGTGGTAATTAATACTCTACATTCCCTTTTTAACAGGATATTAAAAGAAAAAAGAATCCCAAACAACTGGAAGGAATCAGTAACCATTACCCTACACAAGAAAGGTGATAAAGCAGATATAAAAAACTACCATCCTATAACACTCCTCAATGTAGTGTATAAACTCCTAACAAAAATTTTAACCAATAGATTGACGACAAAATTCGATGGATACCAGTCGAAAGAACAAGCTGGTTTTAGAAAGGGATTCAGCACAAGTGACCATTTACTAAGTATGAAAATACTTATAGAACGAGCAAATGAATACCACATTCCTCTATATATGGTGTTCATAGATTTCGAAAAGGCTTTCGACAGTGTCGAACATTGGGCAGTGAAAAGTTCTTTGATTAACAGCCGAATTGACCACAGATATACGGAACTAATAACCAATATATATAAGGAAGCCAAAACAACAATTAAAGTATATGAAGGAACAAAATCATTACAAATAAGTAGAGGCGTGAGACAGGGTGATACAATATCACCGAAACTTTTCAATCAGGCTCTTGAAGATACTTTTAAAAGATTAGAATGGGAAAAAAAAGGTATAAAAATTTGTAGACAACCCTTGAACCATCTAAGGTACGCTGATGACATCGTATTGATAACCGATAAAAAAGAAGAATTATTTGAAATGATGAAATAACTGGACGTAGAAGCTGGAAAGATAGGCCTTAATATGAATTACAGCAAGACCAAAACTATAACAAATACAGATGAAGACATCACAATGAGAATCGGATAAGATGAAATAGAACAAGTTAAGGATTATATATATATATATATATATATATATATATATATATATATATATATATATATATATATATATCTTGGTCAAACTATAAAACTTAACAAAGAGAACCAAACAGCAGAGATCAAGAGACGAGTTAGACTGGCATGGGCGGCATTTGGCAAACTAAGCTACATTCTTAAAAACAAAAGATATCCACAGCATCTTAAGACCAAAGTATACAATCAATGCGTACTCCCTGTTCTTACTTATGGTTCCCAAACGTGGACATTTACAAAAGCAATGGAAAGACAAATGTTGCACATAAGACTAATGGATAAGAAGAGAAACGAGTGGATAAGAGAGAAAACAAAAGTGAGGGATGTTAGACAAAAAGTTGCAAAATTGAAATGGAGATTTGCCGGACACAATATAACACAAAGAGAAGACCGATGGAACAAAATTCTTATAAGTTGGAAACCGTGGGAATATAAACAAAGCAGAGGAAGGCCCCAAATGAGATGGGCAGATGATATCAAAAAGCACGTGGGCTCTAGATGGATGACCGTAGCGACAGACAGAGAAGAATGGAAAAGAATTGGGAAGGCCCATGTCCAAAGATGGACCGAAGAAGGCTAATTAGATAGATAGAACAGCTAAAGAACGTAGACGATTGGTATTCAGGTACGCTGAATACACTAATATCCCAAATAATTTATTAAATAGAAGAAGTTAGCCAAAAAAGCTTGGCTTTATGGTTTTTTTTAAGGAATACTGATCTAATATTAAGACAACCAGAAGGAACAAGTATGAACAGCATTGCTGCATTTAATTAAGAGTCAACAACATTATTTTATTCTAATATCAAAATACTTATAGATAAGTTTAAGTTTGCCAAACGTATTTTTAATATAGATAACACTGACAATACAATAGTCCAAATAAAAATGTCCAAATGTTTGTGGACCTAAAGGAGCTAAAAAGATAGGATCTTCTATATCTGCTCAACGTGGATGATCTATCACAGCCGTTTTCTGCATGAAATGCATGGGAATTAAATGCTGCGCGAAATTATATTTCCTACATGTAAATCCATCATATAAAAAATAATATATAAGTCATATATAAACAGAAAAGGGACCTCTTCCTGCTTTTTACAAATGGTCCAAAAACAGATGGATTAATACAGAACTTTTTAATGAGTAGCTTTGTCATTTTGTAAGACATGCAAAGCCCACAGCAACTGATCCGATCCTTTTAGTGCTGGATAAGCAATCCAGCTATATTTCTATTGATACCTATAATTTTGTCAAAGGTGTTCATTGAAAAACATTCATATGGTGTCACTTCCACCAGACACTTCGGACTTGACTTTCTTTAGTCCTATAAAGAATACACTTTATAGAGAATATGATCTTTATCTGTCTAATACACGTCATCAAAAAAGAACCTAATATGACGTCGTTAAGCTGTTAAATAAAGCATTTATGAAAGTTGCCACCACAGAGAAGGCAATGTCAGATTTTTTTGCATCTGGAATATTTCCGTTAGATCCCGATAAAATTAATGTGCATGATTTTGCTCCTGTCTATTCAGAAAAGGAAATTAAAATAGAAGCAATTTTTCTACCAGGGACTTCTACAACGTCTAAACAAAATGCTTCTACTAAGCTTCATCTAAGGAAAATTTTTTTTTTTTTGTTTTTGCTCCAATAACGGTTAAACCAGAAATTAAAAGAAAATCTCGTAAAAAGCAACAATCAAGAATTCTTACAAGCATACTAATGAATACAAAATTGGAGGAAGCCAAAGAAAAAAGATGATTAAGGGTCGAAAATCTCGAAATCCTCGAGAAACGAGAAACGGAAAAAAGCAGCAAAAAAGGCAACTGTTTGAAGATGTTTTGATAAATAATCGCGGAGTATCTCGCTAGAGAGAAAAAAACTTAAGGAAAACAAAAAAAGAAGAGCAGAATGAACTAATACTTGATTTCTCGGATGTAACAGATAGTGATTCCTCAGATAGTGTCGATGAAGATAAATTAGATGATGATGAATTAATTACTGATGAATTAATTTATTTCAACACCATTAGAAAAACCAACTGCAGCTACACCTAACGAGACATTTTTATTTGTGGGGAAAGAGGAAAAAACAAAGAATTATGGTATGGATGTGTGTTATGTGCCTCATGGAATCATGCAGAAATCACAGATGTAAATAACGCAGAAAATTATAAATGTGACTTTTCTTTACGTTAAAAAATATTATATTTAACTATACCATACAATTAATATTTCTTCATAATATTACTATACTTTTGACATAAGCGTTTTTATTACTAACATTAATTTAGTGGGCACCATTTCCCAATCCGTGCGCATGGTTACCCTCATGGATAGGCAAAGGTACTTCTTTTCTTTTTTTAATAATATGCTTTTGCACTTATTATTTGTCTAAAACTTATTTTAAATATACTGGCTTACTGCATATACACGGCTATCGAGGACACTAAAAATAAATAATCACTAAACAAATTTATTTATTTTTTAATATCAGCCTTCCATGACTTTCAGTGTGCTTTAACTTTTATCAGTTTGTGATCTTCAATTAATGAAGTCGAGAACATTCTATTCGAATACGATTAAACCAAAACGTAGAGAAGTAAATACGCATCTTTCGGTCAATCTGTATGACACGGGTAATGATTGATGACCTTTATGAGTTAATCTCTTTCTATATGCTCCGGAGTCCATTAACAGATGAATGAAATGGACACTGAATAATTGCAGTTCAAAATTCTTAACTGAACGGTTGAGCGTCTGCATTAGATTAATAATTTTTAATTTAAGACTAACTCTATGTTAATTGTGTTTAGATTACAAACGTACTCTTTACAATATTATGGAAGAAGGGGCATTTATTTATCGTTAAAAATTATTTATGCTTAAAAAAAAGGTACAGGTTCAGACGAAATAGCAATAGAACTATTAAAATGTATTCAATAGGAAATCGTTTTTTATTGAAAACTCCAGATCTTCTACTTGTATTTTCAAAAGTTTCGGCATATGCATGCTCTAGAAAAAAATATTCCCTTTCATGGCAAATATTCTATTGTAGCCAAAAATCGTCTTAATTATTGACGATATTGTTAATCAAAGGAGTGCTTTATCAGAGATATACTGCATATTATTAGTCACGCAACACTTATTACTATGCCTATTATGCTTTTATTGCTATCCCATATAAAGTACGTGCCTACTACTGGCGGGATATGAGTGATAATACATTGGATTCTAGGGTAGTCCTTACAATAGGAATCTTGGTATGCACAGAAAAATGTAAGCGGATTTGGTTTGGTTGCACTTGGTTACATTGATGGTATCTTGTCATAATTGTCAGGACATGGTACTGATAGACAAGGCATTTAGACATCAAATGTCAGTAGGCCATAAAAGTTTAGGCCATAATAATTCATAGACCTTCTCCAATATAACAAACATTATCTCCTGCGGATTTTTGGTTGAGGACTATTTCAAGTAGAACAAAACCATTACAGATTAGAAAAATCGTAATAGGATGTTGGAATCTTTGGAGTCTTACAGATAAGAGTTTGGAATTGGTATATATCCTTAAAAGAAGGAAAATACAAATGGATTGCATCCAAGAGATGATGTGGAAAGAACAAAGATCGAAATCACTAGGTGAAGGATACAATTTATGGTACCTAGGGAGAAGTTAGATTAGGAATGGAATGGTATAATTGCTGATGGAGAAATGAAAGATAACGTAGTAGAAGTTGTAAAACTTGTAATAGAATAATGACAATAATGTCATTTGTATTTGATAAAGAAGTGTTAAATGTTGTGTTACTATGTATGTTCCTCAAGTCAGTCTAAGTAAAATTAAATGAAAAGTTTTTTATGATCAATTAGGAGACATACTGAGAGATATTCCATCAGAGAGAGTCAAGGTGATTTCAAATTACATGTTGGCCAATCCAAAAGAAAATTATGAAGCAATAAGTACATAGAATATTAGGCTTTTGGAACTTGAGAGGAAGCTGGAAATGATATGTTGGAATAAGCAATACCATTAGTAGATACTTAGATACGACAAGCTACAAAAAAAGATAGACGTCATTGGAATGCTCTGTTAGAGAAGAATGTTGCGAATTCCGTGGACCGATCACAAGACCAATAATTCAATTTTAAGTAAACCAAAGATCACGAGAACGAGAGAGTTGATACTGGAAGAAAGTAATAAATAGTAAATACAGTACAGTTTATTATATTGATTATATAACTATCACTGACAATCAATGACAATTCAGGGATTTGGTCAATGACATATCTTTATAACAGAGATCAGAGCGTAACGGCGTTGATTGATGTTTATGCCAATGTGCAAGCGACGTAAGTGCTTGGTTGGTGCTTGCTTCTTATAAGAGGGATACCAGCAATGGCACGTCCTTTATCCTATGGTTCAGCATATGTTTGATGTCCAGCTGTTTCACTAACGTTGTATGATTGCCCTAACTCTGCTGATCAACGAAGTTTACTACATCGGGTCTAATTGAAGTCTTAAAATCTGCTGAAAATTAAATATATGAGTCCTTTACTTCCTCCAACAACGATATTCAACAACCGACAAGCAAACGATGTGTCCACCATTAAGAAGTTATATACTGCGGAAATATTTTAGAATAATGTGCTGATATAAAATATTCCTGTAAAATGACCTACAAATATTGTAATAACATTTAGAGCATAAGAAAAAGTAACTAACTAGCTATTTGGTATGCAACTCGCAGAATTAGAAGAATAAAACCATCACATGTGAAACTATTATTAATTATTTGAAATTATTTATGGAAAACAGACTCACAAACATCGGTTTATAAAATAAATTAAACTAAATGGAGTATGAACTAAATGGCAAAAACAGTATATTATTCTAGTACTTTGACTTATTCCCTATCACTGCGAGCTAAACTCTATTGGACTTAAGTGAAAGGCAAGGAACTTTTTATGGCAAGGAAAAATAGCACCTCCAACAAAACTGTTTAACCAGGCACCATTGATTTTTTTTTATTCCTAACATACTAGGTACATATCGCTCACCAATCATCTGCCCCCAAGACACTCCAATGTGTGCCAATAACACTAAATGTAGAAACATTTTTTTTTATCTTACATTTGAACGTTGTTTTCTTTTTCTAGTTCCATGACCGTTATCGATCGTTGCCTTAGATTTTTCAGCCATGATGTTCTTCTTCTACAAAGACCACGATCACCTTGAATCCTTCCCTGAATGATCAGATGTAAAAGATCATATTTTTCAGGGTGTCTCATAATGTGACCGAAGTATTCCAGCTTGCGTTTCTTTATTATATTGACCAGTTGTGTTGTTTGATTCAACTGTCTAAGGACCTCCTCATTTCTAACTCTATGGATCCAGCTTATTTTCAGTAGTCGGCTGTATACCCACATCTCAAAGTCTGTCAAGCGTTTAGGGATAGCCTCAGTTAGATTCCACGCTTCCACTCCATACAGCAGGACAGGAAAGATGTAGCAAGATGTCATTCGAACTCTAAGGTCAATGCTAAGATCGTGACTGCAAAATACGTTTCTCATTTTTACAAATGCAGCTCGGGCTTGTTCTATTCGGCTTTTAATTTCTGCGGTTGGATCTCAGCTCTCATTGATATTACTGCCGAGATACACGAGTTTCTCTACTCTGTCCAGTGTGGCATCTCCGACTTTTATAACGTCATCGTGTGTATAATTTTGTTTGCTATCAGATAATTAGTTTTCTTGATGTTGAGTTTTATTTTGTTCATTAGATTTTGAAGGTCTTCTTCGCAATTAGCAAGCACTAAGGTATCTTCGGCATATCTAATATTGTTGACGGTAACTCCATTCACAATAATACCTTCGGTTGTCTCCATTAAGACTTTCTTAAATATGTCCTCCGAATATAAGTTAAAAAGTACGACAATATACAGCTTTGTCTCACTCCTCTTTTTATATTTATTTTGTCTTTGTGCCTTTATATTGGGACTTTGTCAAAAGCCTTTTCAAAATCGATTGCACAAATGTACACACTTTGATTTATATCTCTGCATCTCTGTACTAGCACCTGTATAATAAACAAGGCTTCTCTTGTACCCAAGCCAATCCTAAACCCAAATTGAGTATTGCTAATTCTATCCCCTAACAGCCTGTAAATGTTGTGTATTACTCGCAGGAAGATCTTCAAAACGTGACTCATCAGACTTATTGTCCGATAATCACCGCATGCCTTTGGACGATGTTTCTTAGGGATTGTGACAAATGTCGAGTTTAACCAATCAGTTGGTAATATCCCAGTGTCATAAATTCTGTTAAAGAGATTACACAGAGCTTTAATTCCCTTTTCTCTCAAAAACTTTAGTATTTCAGCACTTAGTTCATCGAGGCCAAGTGCTTTTCCACTTTTTGCCGTTTGTATTGAACGTGTAACCTCATTTTCTGTTATAGATGGACCTGATATAGCAATCGGTTTATAGTGATCTACTTTTTCATCTTCAAATAATTCAGATATGTAGTGAATATATGAACGTTGTTAAGAAGTGCAAATAATTAATTGGAATGTAAATGTTTGTACAAAATTATAAAAATATTTTGTTTAATTTGTAAGCGTTTTCATACACGATTGAAGGTTATATTTATCTCTTAATACCAAATAAAATGTACTTAATATAAAACCAAAGCTACTTTACAACTAACATCAAGGAATTGAACACATTTTGGGTTTTAATACGTATTTTTCTTACCACTCAAAGAACAGTTGTTGAATGAAGTAACTCAAAGCAAAATAAAATCAATTAAGCACAAAATCATTTTCGCCGGCCCATGTTAATTCCCCAAAACAATCACCCACCTCTTCATTTCCCATTGTGGATGATTCCGAAGCATTTTAATTGCCATTTTTCATGTTCCATTAATCCAATTGGAATTGCATCCGGCCATACTTGCAAAGTAAGCGAGAATGTTTTAACCAGGTATGTGAGTTATTAAAGCCTTTTGTTGTTGTACAATTGGTAATTAAGGTGGCGATATTGTGGAATTTCAGCTGACCAGCCAGCATTTTTGGAATATATTAATATTGCGCTGGGGACAATGTGCGATCTTTGTGTCGATATATGCACGTTTGAATATTAGCTCTCGTTATTGTCTTTGTGGTAACAATCACTAACGGATTTCGGGAATACTTTTGGAATTCTATCGGTCAGCGTAGGTAGTTTGATATTAGCTCAACGATTTGTTTGATACTCTAAATTTCATTTTAGGATAAACCACAATATAAAAATCCTAACAATCAAGCTTTGTCGTGAATTTAGAGCAATATAAGCAATTTAGAAAGCCGTGGACAATAGAGACTGTGTATCTAAAATCTACATTCTAGAATTTTTAAAAACGTTCAAGAAATGTTCCTTGCCAAGTCGACAGTTTTCAAGTAATAGGACCATATCTGCGTCCGGACAATACGGAATAAATTCATTAGTTTCTAAAATACAAATAGTTTCTAGAAAAGCTGAAGAACATGGGTTTCTAATTTTAGTTTTTTAGAATTTCCAAGAGGGGGCTCAGGCAAGGATGCGTCCTGTCTCCGACGTTTTTCAACGTGTATTCATAGGACATATTCACAAAAGCCTTATGGGAAAGAAAAGAGGGAATAGGAATTGGTAGAGAAATCGTAAACACCATGAGATTTGCAGATGACACAGTAATTATGGCTGAGGGTATAGAAGAACTACAAACTTTACTAGATGCAATAAATAGTCAATGCATTCAAATGGGACTTCCACACAGATAAGACCGAATTTATGATAGTATCAAGGAGTCCAATAAATAATGAACAACTAACCCTTGGTGGACAACAAATAGAGAGAGTGACAAAATATAAATATCTGGGAGCTTACATCAACACAGAATTAGATCCAGACCAAGAGATCAAGGTACAAATAGAAATGGCAAGGGCAGCGTTCTTAAAATTCAAGCAATTGTTCTGTGTTCATTCCAATTTTTATAAGCGAATTTTGTTTGCCGATGTACAAAACTGCCCTATTTGGAGTTAAGATAATCCTCAAATTAACCTTAAATTACTATCCTTAATTTGCACGAGAGATTAAAGCCTTATACCCAAATGTTTCTAGAAGAATATCAGGCAGGATTCAGGCGTGGGCGTTCAACCATTAACCAGATCTTTACACTACGACAGATCCTCGAAAAAGCGCAAGAGTTTAACATAGATATGTATCATATTTTTGTCGATTTTAAAGCGGCATATGATAGTGTCTTAAGACCAAGTCTTTACAGCGTCATGAATGAGTTAGGAATTCCAAAAAAAACTCATATGTTTGATAAAAGTGACAATGGCGAAGATGCTATCAGCAGTAAAACTTCAAAACGACTCGTCAACCCCATTTGAAATACATAGACGCTAATTTAGATAGCAGGGGAACAATATTTGATAGATCAGTCCAAATTCTAGCATATGCAGACGACGTGAACATTATAACAAGAACTAACCTTATAAAAAACTAATAACAAGCAGAACGAATGGGGTTACATTTAAATCAAAATAAAACCAAATTCATGGCGACTAACACAAACACAAGAGCTGGAAATGTTGACCCAAATTTAACATCAATGCAAACAGGTGTTATCATGGTCTATCAAAGTACTTAGCTACCAAACCTCTGTCTCAAAAAACTCATATAAGGCTGTATAGAACACTGGTAGTCCCCGTTCTCACATATGGATCAGAGGCATGGATGCTATATGGAACAGATGAATCCGCTCTATCCATTTTTGAACGAAAGGTGCTACGCACGATATTGGAGGCATAGATATAACTTTGAACTGCAGAATATCTACAAGCATACGTTTGGTGATATAGATATTACCACTATAATTAAGCGAAACCGCCTGCAGTGGGCAGGACATGTAGCCCGGTCCCCTGAATCGAACATGATAAAAAAGAAAAGCGCAACCCGTGGGAATGAGAAGACGGGGTAGACCAAAGCTGAGGTGGGTGGATGGGGTAACACAAGATGAACACAAGGGACAGAACAGAATGGCGTAGAAAGCTTGAGAAGGCCCTCTAAGAGCTGTAGCACCGAGATGATGATGATAATCCTCAAATATATGTTGAGAAATCATCACATCCAGAAAAACTGACTGTTTGGTGTACTTTATGGTTTGGTGGAATTATTGGACCCTACTTCTTCAAAAACGATGCTGGCCAAAACGTTACAGTTAATGGTGACCGCTATAGAGCCATGATTACTGCCTTTTTCGTTTCCTAATTGAACAACCATGATGTACAAGAGCTGTCGTTTCAATACGACGATGCAACATGTCACAGAGCTCGTACCACAATTGCTTTATTGAAGGAAATGCTTGGTAACCGCATAGTTTCACGTTTCGGACCGTGAATTGGGCTCCAAGATCGTGCGATTTAACACTGCTAGAGTATGTTTTCTTTTTTTCGAATTTGTTTAAATTTTATTTGTTTCGAATAAAGTTCATGTCATATCAGTTTATAAAAAATGCAATAATGTTCGATTACCAGACTTTTTGTTGACTCTATCTACTGTTAGTTAGATTTAAACAATACTGTATTTAGACCAATAAATTAATACTAATTGCCTATAACGGCCCCTGTTTTTTGTTCGTTTAATTGTTTTAAAATACTGAATTTAATTTTCCCATTTGCTCATATACACACACATCTCTGTCTCTTTCTATATTGGCCGACACACAATAAATCCAAGAGGTAGAAGGCCAGAACGAAGTGTAATATTTGGACAGCGAATTTAATTTACTGTAAAGGTGTGGCTGGTTCATTAAAAAAGTAACCAAAGTGTTATTTATGAGATGTGGCGCATATGAAACTCGATAGGTTATTATTCATTTGTTTATTATCTCGTTTGTGGCCCGATAAAACAAAGAACAATTAACGATTTGCTTCATTGCTTTCGATAGATGTCAGCAGGGCTCGTTTCGGTTAAGTGATACGCTCCTAAATTATTATAGTTATTAACAGGTGAATGTTTTCTATTGATAATATTCTTCTAATGAAGATATATTTTGTAATTAGTCGGTAGGATCTAGATATGAATGGTAGAAAGATTCTATTTGACGATTGTGCACTATTCACAAAAGAACAAAGATAAACAGACAACTATATTAAAAGCATAAATAAATCAGGGAATAAATTAACTAATATTCAAACAATTACTGGTTTTGAATATTTTACAAGTATTGCTCTTTTTTCGAGTCAATAATGTCCCTTCAAATTGACAACTTCAACTTTGTTTATTGTAATCCCTTCATTGATATAATGTGTTCAATTTAGTCGTGGACGTTCCATTTTAATTTTTACACCTCACATGCTTTCAAATATGCCCTTCAATATCCAAATACACACATAGCCATATGCTCTGATTTACTTCCCTCTATGCACTCCGTTAATGCTATATCCACCAGCCATTCTATCGTCCAAGATATTCATGACACATATCAGCTTCTTATAAACCAAAATACAACTGTCACTTCGATATGGGTACCATCCCATGTCGGTATTAGTGGTAACGAAAAAGCAATTGCCTGGCCAAAACGCCGCATCATTTATGGACACCATTATCAATATACAAATTTGCAACGATCTCAAAACTATCCACCTGGCAGATTCACTGCAATAAAGTTACTTCAGCGCTGCATAAAATCAAACCCTCAGTGAAGCTATCCCAGTTCATCTCGAAAAAATATAGCAATCATACGGACATTGCGTATAGAACATACCCGTCTAACTTATGCCTACCTGATGACATCATCTCCACAACCAAAATGTCAGCACTACAATACGAATCTCATACGAATCAGTTTAATGCCAAAATACGCCAACAGCTCGATATCAGTACTATCTACGAAGAGGTCCTAACCAGGATAGACCAAATCAACAATGTTATCAAATTCCTTGAGAAAAGTCAACTGCTGAACAAAATATAAATGTTATGTTACATGTTTGTGTTATTTTCTCTTTATGGTAAATGTTAACTACATTATTTTGTAATTTATATGATATTACCATGTAATTACCATTTCACCAAAACTGTTCACGGCAGCTCTAGAGTCAATATTTAAGAGCACTCAATGGCAAGATATTGGCATCAATATAGATGAAGAAGATTAAATCACCTAAGGTTTGCAGATGATGTTGTATTAACTTACATGATACAGTTTCTATGATGCATTCGCTTAGAAGTCTGTCTGAAAGAGCAGGATTAAAGATAAACTTTGATAAACGTAATGAGATTTATTATCTCATTACGAGATAATAAATCTCGTAATGAGTGGAAATATAATTGTTGACAATAGTACCATACAACAAACAGACACTTACAAATATCTGGGACATGAAATCAAAATAAGCAGAGACAAGCAAACACATGAAATACAGAGGCGAATAGGCCTAACATGGGCAGCATTTGGCAAATTAAGCCATATTTTAAAAAGTTCAATTCCCATGTGTCTCAAGCGAAAGGTTTATAACCAATGTGTTTTGCCTGTACAAATTTATGGAGTAGAGACTTTAATACTCACGCAAAAATCTGCGAATAAACTTAAAGTTACACAACGAGCTATGGAACGTGCAATGCTGAACGTGAGCCTTCGAGACCACATAACAAACCAACAAATCAGGCAAAGATCGTTCAAGACGTAATCGAAAGAACCACGACGCTTAAGTGGAACTGGGCAGGGTACTTAGCCAGAACACAAGATGGACGGTGGACAAGACGTATTATGGAATGGAGGCCCAGAAACTATAAAAGAAGCCAAAGACGACCACCGACTAGATGGACAGATGATATAAAACGTGTAGCGGGAAACTGGCTACAAGCGGGCCAGTGTAGAGATCACTGGAAAGAACTATGTCCAGCAGTGGACGCGATTGGCTGATTGATGGTGATGATGTAAATCGTAACTCGTGCTAATGACCATAGATGTTACATGCACGTTAATTTAAATAAAAAAACTACACAAGAGTTAAGTTCAAAATCTATGGGAATCGTCTATTTACACTTTCAAAATCGATTGTCATATTATCAGAGAATTGTTCAAAAAGTTTAAACTGTAAATTTTTATTATAGCGTAAATACGAATCTGGATGAAACAAAGTTTCTTATCTTTACCAAGAAATCAAATAATAATGTTCAATTTAATTACACTTGTTTCAGTGTGGAGTTACACAAAAAATACACATCTGGGAAATTGTTTTAGGCATTCCTCTATTCTATTTACGCAGTCTCCAATGGATTGTAAATTTGCAAAAAAATTTGTAATAAAAATAGTAAGATCGAAGAAGATGGACAAATTATACTCTTCACAATCGACAAGTTCTCCTATAAGGCATCGAGGACTGCTCAATGCAAGGTGTATTAGAGACTTAAATGTAACCTTCAAAACCATCAGAGGCTTCGCTGGCACCAAGCAGAGTCCTGCAGGTGAACCTCCAGCATAGTAAAGAAGCTTCGTCAGAGCTTACTGTTCCTATAGGAAAGTTTCCTTTGATACAAGGATCCTAGATATAGTTTGCCAAATACGAGATTTATCGAGCATTTCTTTAGACCTTTCTGAGGACTTCTATCATAGTGAAACAAAATGTCGGATGTGTATATAAATAAATATTAATATCTTGGAACTTTAATAAATAAGAATAATGATTTTGCAAAGGAACAATAACCAAAATTGCAATTGCATGTAACTCATTTATTAAAAGGAAACAATTTTTTTGAAGTAGATCTTTAAATGTCAAAACAAATTGCACATGCCTGGTCCTGGTCCTGTCGGATTGTTCCTGCGATAATATAGAGTCTACTAGATCCTTGACTGCTTATGGTGGACCACACCATGATACTCAGTGGATGTTGTACCGTCCTTACAATGCAATCCTCTTTGTATTTTCCCCTAGGTCTTCTAATCAATGGAGATCTGCACGGTAAATTCATCGAAAAAAAAAACATGGACTATTATTATTTTAGAATCCTGGGTTTAAAGGTTGAAAATCCCACATTCTGTGTTCGTGACGAGCTGTCATTGGTGAATTGCTTATGCCGCCAGACTCTTGCATTACAAATCCTGTGAGGCTCTTTTCTCTTTGGTAGTAGTTAAATAACATAATATAGTTGAATTAAGAGCTAGAGAGATAACTTTAGAGCGTAAATAAACAAGAAATTTCATAAAAAAAAAGGCAAAAAGGACTTACAATTATTATATTGTAAACGATAAAGCTGATATGATAAACAGGGCATGAATAAAGATAATTTAAAATAGGTAAAGAAATAATAAATAAGACTTACTCACAATCAATTTAATTTAACTATCAGACGACCTAGTTGAAAAATAATTGCACACCCACACAATTTGTACATCTAAACTTATTCATTGTCATAAAACTGTCACCTTCATAAAACAATTACTCAATAAATAACACACATTTCATAAATATACCTCTCGAATAAGTATAAATAACTTTTAATAATACAATGGTATATTACATCGCTTTCATTTAACAAACAATCACACACATTTCTCTGCTTCATTGGATCAAATCTATCTCCTCAAGAACTTCCCGTTTACTGTCATACAACTACAATAGCAGAATTGAGTTCTCCATTCAACAATACATAGTAGTTTCAATCATGTTCTACCATCCATCAATTAATAGAGTACCGGCATGTAAGTAATGTTTATTTATTTGCTCATTTATTAATTTATTACAATCTAATAGACTATTTTATAACAATTTGTGGCCTTACCTTGTCTGTTTAAACTTTTAAAACTTTTTATACCTTTTTATTCAACTTACTCTTTTTGAAATAAAACCATAGACATGTAATATTGGCATAATTATTGTAATTTACAACATCTACTTTGTTTATCTTTATTAGACAACACCCTAATATGGGTTTTTATCATTTTAGCATTTATTTAACTTTGTATCGAGACCTGAGGATGCTTTGCATATTGTAGAAAGCGAAACCGGTCGTCTGATAGATAAATTAAATTGATTGTGAGTAAGTCTTATTTATTATTTCTTTACGTATTTGAAATGGACTCACACAAGCAACACATTCATGATTTAAAGATAATTTAATTGTAAAAGTAGATAACAAACCGGTCACCACTGAGGAGGAAGGAAACAGATAAACCACGAAGATCATGGTGCAGAGTGTGGTAGTGAGAAAAGGTGAAAACATGCGTATAATGTTATAAATCGATTAAAACGTAAATATGTTTAAATTGTATTATAAATCGTAAAAAATAAGAGGAATGCTTTTATAAGTGCGTGCTTACTGTGAATACCAATTTTAATTCAACATTAATGTAAAACCAATATAAATGTAGGTTTTAAAATAAAGTCCCGAAGATCGTAAATATTTAAAGAAGTGTTATTAAGCTAAGAAATAACCAATAAACCAATAAATTCGAAAAATAATTGTATTTATCCAACTTTACGACGTCAATAAACAACGGCGTTTACGAAGACTGAAAGTGAATTTAATAAAAGTGACTTAATTACAAAAAGGATCCAATAAAAACTATGAATCACAGAATCATCAAATGTAATTGGTTCTTCAAATGGAGCTTAGTGTCGTAAAAATAAGCTGAGGAAGTGTTTATTTGATTCCTCCAAAGTCCTTTATACTTCAATAGCACTATATTATAGTGAAGATGGACTCGTAGTGGATATCTGGAACATCTTAAAGATTGTGCCTGTATTAAAGTTAATGGTCAGATATTGCCATACTTTGGATGATTATGTGTAAAATATAAAATGACATAAATTAGATTAGCTTCATTATTGGGCTATATATATTTTATTTAATAATCTAGAGCATTAATAGTGTCACTATTATGTTAACTAAAGTTGATTAACTAGAACCGCATATACACGCAGAAAAATGTAACTGACATAAAAGGGCATTTCTTACCAATTAAAGCATTAAATAAACACATAATTTAGATAAGTTGTCTAAACTCAAATGTGAATTCGGAATCCGATTTCTAGTCTATAGATTTAAAAAAGCTTACGAAACAGTTTATTTAAAATAAGGATTTGATACAATTATCACAAGCATATGAAAATACAAACACTACTTGATAGTGTCGTTGAGAGTTGTAGGGAGGCAGGTCTGGATCTTAACATAAGGAAAACCAAAATACTTGTAATAAGTAAACAACAGAATATAAAACTGTCTATATATGTAAATAATACCAAACTTGAGCAAGTTGATAAAATCGTCTACCTTGGACAGCAATTAAATTGTAATGCAGAAAATCACGGCGAAATTAGATCCAGAATAGAGCAGGCTAGAGCTGCTTTTAGAAGGATGTCCAAGGTGTTATGTAACAGAGACCTAAAATTGGCATTAAGGATCCGCCTACTTCGCTGCTACGTATTCTTGGTCTTACTTTATGCTGTCGAGTCCTGGACTGTGAATAAAATCGATCTAAATCGCCTTGAGGCTTTCGAAATGTGGTGCTATAGAAGAATTTTAAAAGTTTCCTGGATGGAGAAGATTCGTAACTCCACAATACTTGAGCGTCTCATCAAGACTACTGAGATCATAAAAAGCATCAAGCAGAGAAAGCTGGAATATTTCGGACATGTAATGAGAGGTCCCAAATATAGATTGCTACAAAATATCATGCAAGGAAAAATAGCAGGCAAACGCAGTCCAGGACGAAGAAAAACCTCATGGTTGAAGAACTTGCGAGATTGGTATGGTGTAGATACAAGCATGCTATTTAGGGTGGCAGTGAATAAAATTAAAATAGCTATGATGGTAACCAACGTTCTGAAAGGACATGGTACATGAAGAAGAAGATATGAAAATGCATCGTAATAAACAATAACGGATTAAAACTCAGATTTGTGTCGGTTCCCATTTATTATCTTAATTTTAAAGTGGAAATAAAAGCTTTTATTTCCTTTCCATGACTCCGAAGTTCTTGTTCCTCCTATGTATGTTTTAATACTTAAGCAGGTTCTTTCCCATTCTTCATTCGTTTGTTGTGTTATTTTTTTTCACTTCTCTATCTCTTTCTCTATATTCTTTATAAACTTCATCGTTGTTTGTAGTCAGCCATTTTCTGTATAGTTGCTTTTTCTCTTCAATTATTCTTTTATTTAAGAAATTATTCCATCTTACAATACGTATTTTATTGATCATCTGTATGTATGGTTTATGTTTTATTTCTCATTTTGTATTCTTGTCACATATGGTACACCTAAATGCTACCTTTAAATAGATTGAATATGTTGCGGTTTATGATCTTTTGATCTTTGCGTAAATCGTCACTTGAGTTCTTGTTTTACTTTTCCAGAAGATTGTCCGAGTATGATAACTATTGGTAAATAATTCCATTATTATGGCGTTTGAAGGACAAGTTAAGTTAAATTACGCTTAACCTATTAACATATAAAAAATGGAACAGCCGTTACAGGAAATAACTACAAAGTTGTTATCTTTTCAATAAACAACTTAATATATTACCATTTATGATGGAAGCCCCTGTTGAAAGCCAGTAGGTAACCTAATTTATTGCAGCTCTAATCTCTTACATAAAAAGTAATAAGCTCTATGAGATGAGATAAAAATAAATTGAATTTCTTTAAACATGACGAGACCAAATTAAACTGTAAGAAATATCGTGAACAAAGGCAATTAAATAAAATAAAAAGCCAAATCCACGTTCATTTAGCATTCATTTGGAGCGCGAAATAGCACTTTTCGCCGTGATATCATCTACAACTGACATGTGAGCAATGAGTGGAACAGGACCGTACTTAACATGGTGATGCATTATAGTAAAATGCACTCAACCAAATAATACAGATGATAAGTGGTATAAAAATGATCCACTTTATTTTTTTTTGTTTTTTTTTCTGATATATTCTAGAATTTTTATTTATTTCTCTTTCTACCAGATTTTCTTTTTGAATTTCTCAAGTTTTCTTCTTCATTTCATTTAGTTTTCTGTTCCTTAGGTTTTACGACTTCACGACGAAAAATTTTGCTTTGACAAGCTCTTTCAATATTATAAGTAATATCAAGTGATCTTTTTAAATCTCTTCATCAACCACTTTTCATCCACTCCTGACTGTAGGTTTCTTCCAATTGGTTCCATATTCTCTATCTTGCTCCATTTTAATTCATTGTTTGTCTGTCACTGCTTTTATATCATCTACCCATCATTAGTGAGGTCTTCTCGTCATCCGTATTGTTCTCCAATCTAGGATTCTCCATGTCCACCTGTTCTAGCTATATACCAGCACAGTACCTTTTCATTTTAGCTATTTCTTTTACGATATCCGCAACTTTGTTCTACTGCTTATCACGGTGTTGCGAATCTTTTCTTCTTCGGCTTTTTCTCATTATGAGTTCGCCGTTTTCGTCCTACCCAGAACTCTCTGAGTTCTTTATCTATCATAGCATTTTCTATGTATGTTTTTCATCTTCTAGCAGGTCTTTCTCTCCGTCTTTTTCCCGGCGGGTTCCAGTCCAATTTCTTGTCCTCCACCTGTGCTCTTGCTTTCTTTGTACATGTCCGTACCACTGCAGGGCTCTATTTTTCAACTTTTTTATAATTGAGCATTCTACTTCCATTCTGTTCCATATTTCATTTCTTCTTATTCTAACCGCTCTGGTGATTTGTAGACATCTTCTTATCTTATAAAGTCCAATTCAACTTCTTATTTTATTTTGTAATAATATTGTCACTGCCCATACTTCGACTCCACATAGGATAATATTCATCACTATGCTTTAAAAGATTCCTTTTTTGTTTTCTTTGGTTAGAGTGTTGCTTCATATCACTCCATGAAGTGCATTCGTGGCTTGTTTTCCCCGTGTTGTTTTCATTTCTATCTATCTCATACAAATATTATCTTAGCTCATTATTTAATCTAAAGACATAAAAGTCTTACAACTCTTAATAGTCTGTTCTTATAAATTTAAATTCAAATCTGCAACCTTGGATACATTACATAACTATCAAGGTCTTAGACATATTTATCTTGAGTGTCCATAGCTCATATTATTCCCGTAATTTCCTTACCATATGTTCCATATCCTCCCTGTCTAGTGCAAAAATGACTTGATTACCTGCGAAAGGTGGTGAATGTTATTCTCTTGTACTGATATGCTCATCGTTTCGAATTTGCTATAGGATCTCTTTAAAGCCTGATCTATATGTTATAAAGTGTAAGTGATAGACCACATCCCTGTTTGAGACTTTTGGTTGCGGTGATTGGTTTTGTTATTTTATTGTCTAACTTAATTTGCACCTCGGTTTTTTTTATATAGTCTTTATACTGGAAAAACGTGCATTTTTCTCATTACTTCCCATAGTTATTTCCTGGGCACGCTATTATATCACCTGTCACATGATGAATATATTATCTAGACACGATGTGGCTTTTTGGAATCCGGCTTTTTCTTCACCATAATGGACATGTGTTGTTCTATTTTTTCTGTTATTACTGTGAAAAATATTCTTGCTATTGAAGGCATTAAACTGATTCCTGTATAGTTATTTGGGGATCCTTTGTCACCTTTTTTGAAAATTGAGGACATGTATGATAGATTCCACTTCTCTGGAATTTCATCTCCTGCTTCGATTTTATTCTAACCACTCGTATAAATGATATTCTCCTTGCGCCTCCATATTTCATCAGTTCCATTTTTATGTTCCTTGGTCTTGATGCTTTGGTGTTTTTGGTTTTCTTTAGTTATAGATTTCTTGTATATTTCATGTTCCTATTCTCACAGTCCTTTTTTTCGCATAAGTATTATATAATTGTTTCCGTCCAAATCCTGAGGATGTGTTTCGAAAGTCAGCCTGTTCAACCGGTTTGTAATTATCCATTTTGTATGTCACATTTCGCTTCTTTCTTGTGTACTACTGTAAGTAGTACTCTTGTGTAGATCTGTAAGAGTACTACTAATACTAGACTCTCGTTCCAGTTTTTAGGGATTTTGCTATTATGGAGAAATCTATTAAATAGCTCTGTTAGTATATGGATTATTACTGTCTTGCTTGTTTTTAAAAGCTCGGCAATTATACAGTCGTGTCCTGGAGCTTTATTATTTTTTAGCTCTTTTAAAGCTCTTTCTATTTAGAATTCCTCTATATTCGGTAATATCTCTGGTCCCACATTTTTTTATTTTTCTTTTGACGTTTTCTTTTGTTGATTCATTAGGCTGGCTTTGCGAGCTGTACAAGGTTTTATATAAGTTTTCGGCTATTTTTATTATTTTATGTTTGTCCTTCTTTTCCTTATTATTGCTGTCTTTAGTGTTGGTCTTAGACATTTTAGGCCTTGTTTAGTTTCGTTGCTTAAAAAAGGTTCACTTAAGAATTAATAACTGTCTTACTGTTTTTACTTCAATTTCTCAGTTTGACAGATGATAGACTATAATTTGGTAACGCCCATTTATGATTTTTTCATAAGAGTATTATGCATTATAAACCTATTATTAGAGAATCTATCATATAATCGGCATAAAATGGGTTCTTGTTTCTGTTCATTACACTTTTTTTTTAAATCGTTAAAACAATTGCTTGTTTTCGAATTTGCCTTAGTGTTTGGCATAATTTTAGTATAACTTACTTATATACTCGTATACATCAATTTACATATCAGCCAGTCCAAACCTGTTCTTCAATACAGTAGAAGCGGAAGTACTTACCTGTTATTTTTGATAAAGGTAGTAGCCGGCGGTAATTCTGAAATATTACTTTTTATTTATATTTAGTTCTTAATTTAAAACGTGCATGTAAAAAATATTTATCTGCACGAATTGCATGTTCGGTAATAAGAAATGGATAAAAGCATTTTCTGAAATCAATAGTACGAAAGTTCGTAATGATAAATGACCATTGGGCATTTGGTGTAGTTTTTGTCATTTGCATATTATGCCGATTTTCCAGCACGAATCAGTCAAATTAGGAGCTTTATTTTTATTTTGCGTTGCTTTTGCAAAATATCTGTTCGTGAGAGTTGTTAGAATTGTGAGGCTATATAATAAACTTAAACTCTGTTTTTGGATATCTGTTTAACAAAAGAATAGCAAATCGATAAGAACGTACCTACTCCATAATCTATTGATCTATGGAATTATACAGAAATATGAAACAATTCTTATAAAAATAAACAATGAAGACAGTGGTGCCTGAAAAAGTCTAAAAATCAAGAACTAAGGGCAATGCCGATACAACAACCAAACGCCGATAAGCAAACAATAATTTGGCATTTTGTGTTACTGTATGTGTTCTCAATAAAAATCAAGACAGCATTTCTCAATGATGTCCAAGGCCCCATGTTTAACGCAGAAATTCAGAAGAGATGGCCTAATTATTATTATATGTTTACCGATGGTTCAAAAAAGGGAAATAACACTGCTTGCGCAGTATATCAACAGTATTCTGGACAACATCATACATATAAATTACCTGATGAAGCCTCCATCTACACATCCGAAATGCTGGGTGTAAAGTTTGTCTAAACGTGAGAAACGTTTTGACAAAGGAAATGAAGAACTGTGTAATATTTACAGACAGTAAAAGTGCAGTAGAAAGATTATGTGAAACAAATAAATCCAAGCAATTGACTCATCTAGATATAGAGATATTAAAATTGTACTACGAGGTTTCAAAGCTCGGAGGAGAAGTTATTATCGCATGGATCAAAGGCCATTCTGGGATAAAGGGTAATATAATAGCAGATGTATTGGCAAAAGAAGCATTATCAAGCGGAGAAACCATAGTCAACAATATTCTACCGGTGTTAGATATAGATGTATATAGTAAACAACGGCTTAAATTAAAATGGCAAGCCAATTATGCGGAATCCGAAAGACAGTCATCATTTAAATATTGGCAACCCACACTTCTTAAAAAAAGGTGGTTTTATTCAGAGTCCAACAGAAGTTTTATTAAAACTATTAATAGGCTAAGGTCAAATCATGCTCTAACACCTTCAAGAATGTACAAAATGGATCTAGCAGACACTCCAAACTGTACTTGTGGTAAATATGGAGATTTAACACATATTCTATTAGAATGTGGATACCAACAAGGGAATATTACATGTTTTTATGAAAACTTACGAAAACTAAATGTGTGTTTCCCATTTCACATAAATGAATTAATTTTCTCTGGAAACTTAGAAATTTATAATTGTATTTATCAGTTAATAAGAAATTGTAAATATAAACTTTAAACAATATAATGTACTAACCCTAGAATTAAGATAAAATTTGTAAGCAATTTGCGAACATATCAATCATGTAATAAACCTTTTAATACGAAAAAATGAAAAAAAAAATGGAAAAAAAAGAGACAAAAAAAAAACAAATAAATAAAAAAAAATAGGCCAAACCAACTTAATATAAAAAAAGACCAAAACAAAATAAAAAATATATATATATATATATATATATATATATATATAATATATACAATATCAAAAAAGTAATACAAGGAAATAAAAAAATCAAATAAAAAAAAATATAAAAAATAAAAAAAAATAAAAAAAAATCACAAACAAACAAAAAAAGAAAAATCAAAACAACTCAATTATTTAATTTATTTTTAACTTACATTTAGTACTAACTCGAACTCTGATTGTGGCCAATGAGGCCAATTGTGTCGCAAATTCCTCGGTAGAATGTAGTAGGATCTGGTTACCAATATTGAAAGAGGAAGTTATTAATAAGAAAATACCAGTATTAGTAAGTCAGTAACATATAGAGGATACATCATTTATGTTTTTTAAATAACGTAACATATAAAATCAGAATTTTGATGTTTGTTGAAGGTAAACTAAATTCACGAACAAATAATTACAATGTCGGGATAGTATTATGAGGTTTTTTTCCTGGTTTTTTCCTCATAATTTACTATGGAATCACTAACAGGAGAATTTTACTGTCATCATGTCATGTGTTTTTTTTTTAAAGACGAATTACATGCTATGATTTTTTTTTCTGACGGATATTCTCAAGTTAAAGTTGATTTCATGTAATCGAATGAACTATCTTATAAGTAAAGTCCTCCCAGGAGCGCAACTCAACAATATTGGCAATATCATTTTAAAGTCGTCTACTTTAAAATGCATAATGTATGTCTGAATTGTCAATATAAATGAGTCAGATAAAATTAAATTATTAGAAGAATTTTTCACTATGTAACAAAAAACAAAATTTGTTTAATTTACTCTTTGTAATTTGAGAACGATTTCCGAAGTGGAAATTGAAACGTCAATAAACGTATTTTTATCTTTAATTATGGCTTATTCCCAGTTATATAGTAATTGAGTTATGTTGATATTCTTTTGCCTTCTTCTGTCCTCCATCATTTCCAAGATTTCTTCTGTCATCCAATCTCCTTTCTTGCATCTGGTTGTTGTGAGTTTTCTGCGACTTGGTTTAAATAATAATTGCATTTTTAAAGAATTGCCACTGTTGTTCTACACCACCTTCAATTGATTCCGGTGTGGATTCTAGGTTTGCATTAATTTCTTGTTTTAGTTTTTCGTTGACGTCTTCTGATTTTAATTTTTATATATTAAGTTTATCACTGTTGTAGCTTTTCTGTATCTTTTTTAAATCAAGTTGAAATTTTGGTACAAGAGGATTGTGGTCTGATGCCACGTCTGCATCTGGGTACGCTTTCACCGATTGTATTGCGGTTCGGTATCTGTAGTTTATTAAAACATAGTCAATTTGGTTTCTAACGATTTTATTGGCCTTGCCAGCTGGCAATTTCCAAGTGTAAAGGCTTCGTTTAGGCAGTTTGAAGAATGTATTCATTATCGCAAGATTATGTTCTAGACAGAATTCTATAAGGCGTTCTCCTCTCTAATTCCGAATACCGAATCCATATGATCTTCCTTCTCCAACTTTGGCGTTAAAATCACCCATAACTACTATTATATCTCTAGATGTTGTATTTTGTAATATTTTTTGAAGGTCGTCGTAAAATTTTTCAATTCCTTCCTCTGTTTTATCGACGGTTGGCGCATAAATCTGAATAAGGTTTAATGTCCCATTAGTGTTGTAATCATTTGTATTAGCATAATTCTTTCCGATATTGGTATAAAGCCTACAACTGATTTTGTAATCAGTTTTTTTTACTGACACTAATTGCCACTCCATACCGATGTTGGCTATCGGTACTACTAGAGTAGAAAAAGAGACGGAGTCGAGCCATCTTGTGTCACTTTTTCCCAATATGTCGATCTTAACTCGCATAATTTCTTATTCTATGTTCCTTAGTTTACCAGGCTCATACATGCTTCTAAAATTCCATGTCGCTATTTTAAAAGTTGAACTAATTGTCTATTTTATTTAAATTTATTGTCTACTTATTTTACTATACGTAAATAAAAACATACATTTGTGCAAATTAACACAGCAAAATGTCAAGAACGTCCTGTTTAATTTCAACTCAACGTTTTTTTACCGTGTATCGCACGTCTGCGTTTTTCTCGCAGCTCTCTATGACTGGGGTTTTGATTGCACGCGTACCTGTGTGGTGGTTTTGACGTAAGAGCCCACCCGTATACTGTAACAGTGCCACAATCGAAAACTTGCATCCCCTTGAAATGAAACACGATATCATACTTTGCCTGCATTTCGCTCTGTTTACTTTTCATATTCGACTGAACAATGGCGATAGTTGTCCAGACAAATCTTTCTCGGCTTTGGTACAGGAGTAACAGAAGGGTTTTCTCATTTATATAATTTGCAGATATATTCATTATATTCTTCATTTCTGTATAATACAACGAATTCTATCTATTCAATTATTTTATATTCCGTGGTAGGTTAAGCAAGAACCATAAAGCAGTATAGGGATATCGCTATCAAACATTACTGTCAAAGTTGTTTTGATCAAAAATACATGTAATATTCAATATTTAATCAAGATAATAATAATAATAATAATAATACAGTAGAACCTGCTTAATTCGAACTTCGCCAATTCGAAATCGTCTTTAATTCGAATTTTTATTCTGGTCCCTAGCATTTCCTATATAAGTAATAGGAAATTTTAAAAAATGTTAAAAAGTCGTGGATAATTCGAATTATATTTTGGATAATTCGAACTTTTCTAGAAGTTAAAAATGCCAATTTCATGCTTGAAATTTCCGCGAAAAGAGGTAGTACGAGTATTCTTTTCTGTTCTAACGTGCCACTTGTTTCAAGGCATTTAAGGCCATTGTACATTGTACCCGTACCTGTCACCTAAATTCTACCCCATCTGGCACGCCCCTTCAGTTGAGATGCGTTGGCGTTGCAATTGCAATCATCACAAATCCCGTCAATAAGTCACTTCGTATTGAGTAAAGATGTCGTCGCATGGTAAACTTCGCACATACAAAACTTTAACGTTATCGGAAAAAATAGCGGCAATTAAAGAAGTAGAAAATGGGACGAAGAAAAAATCTGAGATTGCCAGGGACTTTGGAATTCCTCCTAACACATTATCCACCTACTTGAGGAATAAATTTAAATTCTCAACAGTGAAAGGAAGTGCACTAAAAAACGAAAAAGTTTAAGGGAGCCAGAAAATCCAAAAGACAGTTGTGTGTTAAAATGGTTCAAACAAGCTAGGGATAAGAAGATTCCCATGAGTGGTCCCCTTATAAGATACAAAGCTGAACAATTTGCTATTGGAATGGAGAAAACAATTTTAAGGTGAGTACAGGGTGGCTAGACGGCTTTAAAGAACGCAACAAAATTTTTTTCAAATCCATTTGTGGAGAAAGTAGGACCGTTAATCAGCAAGAAGCCAACGAATGGAAAAAAAATTTGGAGGAGATGATTCAGGGTATAGATGAAAGAGACATCTTTAATGTTGACGAGGCGGGTCTCTTTTTTAAATACACTCCTGACAAAACGCTAGCATTTAAAAACGAAAAATATCACGGAGGAAAACTAAGTAAAGAAAGAGTAACTCTCCTAATTGGTGCAAACATGGACGGATCGGAAAGACTGCCTCTACTGATCATTGACAAGTCGGCTAATCCGCGTTGTTTTAAGAACGTCAAGTCAAAACCACTGGAATATGTAAGCAGCGCAAGAGCTTGGATGACTAGTGATCTTTTCGAGAACTGGCTAAAAAAATTAGACAAAAAGTTTATAAAAGAAAAAAGAAAATTTATTTTGTTTATTGACAATTGTACGGCACACACCACTATCCCACTGATGGAAAATGTAAAAGTTATTTTTTTTCCTGCTTACATGACTTCAGTTCTCCAACCTATGGACCAGGGTGTCATAAATTTTTTAAACATTTTTACAGACGTTTTTTGGTTGAAGACATATTAATGGAATATTGCGACACCCTTAAAATAAAGTTAGATATTCTACAAGCATCTCGAATGTGTAAGAAAGCTTGGACCCAAGTAACACCCGAAACGATCAAACACTGTTTCAAAAGAGATGGTTTCATAAAAAAAGAGGAGAACACAGACGGCACTTTAACAGAAGAGCTGCTTTCAGTTGACTGCTGGGGGGACATCATTTCTGATTCTGCCATCTCTTATGAAGATTTTGTCAACGTGGATGAAGATGTTGCAGTATGTGGTGAAATAACCGATGCAGAGATCATCGCTGAAGTGCTTAAGGACAATGATGAAAAATAAGAGAGTGATGAATACGACGTATCATCAGTTGCGGGAGAAATACATGTTCCGAGTGCGGCCAAAGCAACAAACTATATTACGCAACTTAAACGGTACTTTGAAAGAAAAAATGATAAAAGTCACTATTTTTAGTTCACTGAACATCTAAGAATTGTTTGTCATTACCGAGAAGTTAAATTTTAAAAAGCAGCTGAAAATTTCGGATTTCTTTTGAAAAAACTAGTCTATTTTCATTAATTGTAACAAATATGTATCCTTATTTTCAATAAATTTTTGAGACAAAATGTTTTATTGTTTTAATGATGCGTTCTCACTGGGCGTTTTTTATCTGCCGATTGTTTCAACCAAGATTTAGCCAAATATACCAATGAGAAAACGTACAAATGATAAAAATCGACAATAATTGACCATTTGTTGTAGCTTGCAAATGCTTTAATTGGTATTCTGGCCGAATTTTGTTGGCCTATTTTTTTCGTTTGACAAAATTCAGGCAAAAATAGTAACGAAAATTGATGATTTTTATCATTTGTAGATGTTTTTGTAGACATCTTTTTTTTGTGGATATATTTTTAATTCTAATTTTTGGATAATTCGAATTTTTGGATAATTCGAATTTTTTTAACGGTCCCTTGAGATTCGAATTATCCAAGTTTCACTGTAATAATAATAATAAACCAAAAAACATGCAACAAAGATCTTAGATTAGAACTGAGAGTAAGAGCACTGAGATGCTACGTGTTTTTGATACTGCAATATGGACTTGAAAGCTGGACATTGAAGCAAGAACACATAAATAAGTTACAGTTCTTTGAAATGTGGTGTTACAGGAGGATGCTTACAATTAATGAGTTAATGTGAGTTAATTAATAGACCGTATCAAAACCGTATCGTCCGCATATCTTAAACTGTTTATGATTTCACCATTGATTTTTATACCTTCTCTTAAACCATCAATAGCTTCCCTGAACAGCTGTTCAATACTTCCGAGTAAGTATTGAACAACGTCGGTGACAAAATGCAGCCCTGACGTACTCCCCGTTTTATCGTGAATTCTTGTGAAGTTTCGTTGTCTACTCGTACAGTTGCCCTTTGCTGTAAGTACACATTTTTAATTAGGCGTAAATCTTTGTTATCAATACTAGATTCTTTCAGTATCTGAAATAATTTTTGATCTTGCAGCTTGTCAAATACTTTTTCAAAGTCTATAAAGCATGCGTAGACTCTTTGTATCAATACTTGTATATAAAATAAGGCCTTTCGTGTTTGCAGTCCGCTTCTAAACTCAATCTGAACACTGCCATGTTTTCTTCAAGTTTTCTGTATATGCAAGAGTGAATAACAGAAAGACGGATTTTGAGTGCATGGTTCATTAAGCTTATAATTCTGTAATTAGAGCATCTGGTAGCATTTGCCTTTTTGGGAAGAGGGATGAAGGTGGAAACTAGCCAATCTGTAGGAATTTCTGCAGTTTCATAGATTTGGTTCAGTAGACTCGTTACAAGTTTGAGTTAGTTGTTTTCAAATAGTTTCAATATTTCTGCTTGTATGTTATCAGGTCCAGGTGCTTTGTTGGTTTTTAGTCTTTTTATTACATATGGTACTTCACTGGGCGTTATTTCTTGTCCTGAACATACAAAAACACTGACTTCTGTCTCTTACTCTTCCTTGAATAATTCTTCCAATCATTGCCTCCATCTCTCAAGTATTCTCTTATTTTCGTAGAGCAGATTGTTGTTCTCGTCTAGTATTAAGTTATGACTTCGTGATACGTTTGCTCCCGTTAAGTTTTTGATCTTTTTATGTAGGTTAAAAGTGTTATGCTTCTGTTCTAGGGATTCTATTTTTATGCATTGATCCATGATTATTTTGCTTTTTTAATCTTTTTCTTAATGATTTTGTTTATTTCTTTGTATCTTTCCTCATTCTCATTTCTGTGTTTTCTTAGATCTTCCATTAGCTGTCTCATCCATGGCTGGTTTTTATATTGTTTTCTGGTTTAAATTTATTATCTTCTACTGAATTACAGATGTAGCTCTTCCTAAAGAACAAAAAGCAAGGAAATGTGAAGACCATCGAGCTGTATCCCTAATGAGTCATACTGCTAAGATTTTTATGCGAGTAATTTATAACCGCATTCACAATAAGTGTGAAGAATACCTGAGTCGTTCTTAATATGGTTTTAGGAAAGGTACAGGCACCAGAGAAGCAATAATAGGATTGACACTAATGGCAGAAAGGTATCTCGAGGTTCAAAAACAGCTGTATGTGTGCTTTGTCGATTATAGAAAGGCCTTCGACCGCATTAGACACGAAAAATTGATTGAGGTGCTAAAAGAAGTAGGGCTGGATGGACACGGCATAGCCATAATAAGCAATACATACTGGAACCACACAGGATGTGTTCGAAAAGACAACGGAAATACCAATTATGTAAACATAGAACGAGGAGTGCGTCAAGGGTGCATTCTGTCCCCTCTTCTATTTAATGTCTATGCCGAAAATATCATCAGAGCTTCTTTTGAAGATCGCCCTGAAGGTGCCAGAGTCAATGGAATCATCATTAACAATGTAAGATATGCCGATGACACCGTAGTATTAGCAGAAACAGAAAACCATCTAAAAATATCGATGAACATACTATCAGAAGAAAGTCACAGACTAGGTTTGGATATTAATCTTTCCAAAACCAAAATCATGGTATTCCACAAGAACCCCCATGAACAAATTACACCCAACATACAAATCAATGGTATCACCCTTCAGAGCTCAACAGAGCATTAGCAGAAACAGAAGACCAACTAAAAATATCGATGAACATACTATCAGAAGAAAGTCACAGACTAGGTTTGGATATTAATCTTTCCAAAACCAAAATCATGGTATTCCACAAGAACCCCCATAAACAAATTACACCCAATATACAAATCAATGGTATCACCCTTCAGAGCTCCAATGCTTCATATACCTGAACAGAGAGCTAAACAGTCAGCTAGACCACTCAAAAGAAATTAGAAGACGTATTGAAATAGCAAGATCTGGCTTCATGAACATGCGTAAAATGCTCTGTAACCCCAAGCTATTCATCACAATAAGGTTAAGAACACTAAACTGTTATATGGGGTCTCTACTACTATATGGCTGTCAGACCTGGACAATAAAACAGTATGACGTCAACAAACTGAATTCATTTTAAATGTGGATGTACCGCCGAATGCTAAGAATAATAAAATGAAGGAAATAATGAACACACGACCTCATCTGGTTAATACAATCACAATTAGAAAGACGTCATATCTAGGACACATAATGCGCCATAAGGAATTTGAGCAGCTCCAGGTAATATTAGAAGGCAAAATCGAGGGTAAAAGGGGTATAAGAAGAAAGAAGAAATCCTGGCTCCGAAACATCAGAGATTGGACTCACAGAATAGGAAATGATTTAATCCATCAAGCCCAGAACAAAGAGAAATTTGCCATATTGATCGCCAACCTCAATAGAGAAGGCACTTAGGAGGAGGAGAATTACAGATATTTTTGATTTTATTTCACATATCCTCCACACCTATGTTTTCTTGATTAATATCTGAGATTACCATGCTTTTTATTTTGTTGTTGATTTCCTCTTTGACTTCGTCTCTTGTGATTTTATCTTTCAACTTCCGGATGTCCGGACGTTTTTTTTTCAAGTGGAGTTTGAAACATCCTAGTAAAAGGTTATGGTTTGATGGAACATCTGTTCCCGGATATGTTTTTGCGGAATTCTAAAATAGTTTGTTGATGATGATGTAGTCAATGTGGTTTCTAATCAATTTATTAACAATTTATTTAAACCACTTGATCTATAATTCTTGATTGAGAAGATTACAATGGTCTTTATACAGGACTATTGCTACACTTATCCCAAGAATAAGATCAATATAAGAATATTATAAGCATGTTATTCGACGACGTTCCCCATGAACATACTATTCTAAGAAGAATATAAATATGCAGTTTTGAAAGAACAGGACAGTGAAAAGAAATTTAGTACCTTTTGTGTCAAGCCATTTGTTATATTGATGCTGTATAACTCTTTAATGCTGTAATTTCCTAATTCCATGTAATGTTGTGATTTTTTGCTCACATCTGTCGTACTTAAGCATATTTTTCAGCAAACAGAAAATTGGCAATAAAATATTGCTACCTTTGTTAAAAACAGCGATTACCGGCAGTCTTAAAAATTCAATTAACATTCAGTACAACCATCCATTAAGCATGAAACGACTCATTGCTTTCTCAGAGACTTATAATTTACTGTAGTGTACAAAAAGTGTACATTTGTAAAAACAATATAGATATATATTCAGCGAAACACTTTCGTTACAACCGAATAATTATACCAATTCTGCATTTTATGAGGCGCGTAATAACCAATAGGTTTTTATTAAGCTTTCGGTAACTGCGTTCCTCATGCTTTTGGGTTGATGCCATTTCAAATCTACATCATAAATGTATACCGAAGAACTAAGTACCATCATAACTCCCTTTCGGCGAAGTCAGGGAGGGACTGGGTTAAATTGAAGTGATGTTAATATTTCAAAAGTTTCCATAAAAAAACAACAAACTCAAAAACACAATGTTTGATAAGCTAATTTAAGGTTTACAATATAAAGTTAAATTTTATATTTAACCCTTAAACGGACAAGGAAAGAAATTGAACAAAGTAAATAGATTGTAAATATGTTTTGGTATACATTTATTTAAAAACACATAAAAACAACATTTTTTATAAGCATAAGCATATCCTACAGATCAACACCACCCATATGAGTATTATATGGCCTCAGTATTTTTTTTTGTTCTTTACTGTACCGTTTTACTTGAAGCGCTGGGCTATGGGAAGTGTATGAGCTATAGGGATATGTAGTTCACCATCGAAATAGTTCTAATGAACGATGCTTTCAACTGAACTAATTGAACTAGTTCATTAATTTTCATAGAACTAGTTCACTGCGAACGATTTGCATTATAAATTATGTCTCAACTTCTAAAGAAGAAAATAATGAATGAATACATTAGAACATATATATATATATATATATATATATATATATATATATATATATATATATATATATATATATATATATATATTGTGAATGGATGAACTAACTAGTTTTAAAAAAAATTCCGATTAGCCTCAGATAACAGATTCATAATTCTTATGAATGTGACAATAACATTAAGTCTTATCTTAATCTTAGTCCCGTTTTGATTAGCTGTATACTCACCCTTTATCAGTTTACAGTTAATAACCCGTTTTAGCTGACTTCTATACAGCAGTAGTATTTGTATGATGGTTTTATGACAAAAGTTCCAAATTCTCCGCCCGATGGCGCTATTTTATTGGGAGACCTACAGAATAGTGCAATGTGACATTATCTTTTCGTCTGTCAGCTATCAACGATAATTGTTTTTTTTTCTGTCAACGGTCAATTCTTATTTTTTGTCAGTCATCTGTCAACGTCAAGTCTTTTTTTTTTCGTCTTTTAAGTTATTTATCTGACAAAATCTATCTGGCTTTCCCTTCCCCAGCTACTGTAGGTAACATACGTATCTTCAGTCTTTATAAAGAACGTATTAATCACAGACAAATTCGAGAAAGGATTCAAAATCTTGCAGTCTTTTAATGACAAGATAGTAAACAGAAATAGTTAAATTCCACCTTCAACTAAATATTTAATTAGGATTTAAACATATGGGTTTTTGTATTACCCTTTAAAAATGTTTCATTTGTTCATCACCAATCCTTAACCTGGAAAATTTTTTTAAAAGAGTATGATAGCATAAAGAGGTTTTCTTTACTGTAGGGAAGAGTTATCGATAGCAGTAGTACATTTTATACTATAGATAAAGTCACGTTCAGATGGCAGTGTACGGATACAGGATAACAGCGTTGCCAATTCTACTGCTATTGTAAGTTTTGCTACTTTTGTAAAATAAGCAGGGCCAAACTCACGGTAAACTAAGATATGTTTAGGTAAGCTAAAGTTGTTAATAGAAAATTCGTGAATGAAATAAATGGTAATAATTCCTAAAAATTACAGCCAATTTTGCTTTGCTTATTTTTTAAAGAAAGATGAAGTTTGGAAAAAATCATTTTTTTGCCTATTTTGTTCCTCGTGCATTTTAGGGAAAAATGTTTCAAATAAATGTTGCAGATCTTAAAAAGTTTTTTAATTTTTTAGTTTGTAAATTAAAATACATAAACAAATGACTGAGATAAATGCAAAAAACCCCTAATTGAGGCCCCTAGAACACAAGGGTGTAAGTGCAGTTGCTTATCACTTAGCAACTGATATCTAACAACAGGCACGTACTTTTGGCTTCAAACTTTCTACATTAACAACAATAACACCATCAAAAATTACATGTCATTGAAAACATGCTGAAAACTGAAAAAGTGCTACCTAGGTTTTTAAATTTATATCGAACTTTGAACAAAAATGTTTCAAAACTTTGTTTTTGGCACTTACACCCCTTGTGTTCTAGGGGCCTCAATTGTGCACTAATTTATTAAATGTTCATAACTTTATTTTTTGCATAATGACGTCTAATATAACTACTTGAAATTATGTCGATTAATGAGTTATTTAAGTGTGCTACATTTCAACTAGATCAACTAAATATTTTATTACCTTTACTGAGAAAAGAATACCCCCGAAAAACAATTTTCAATCATCTTCATTTTCATAATCTAGTTCATCTTCAGAGTCATCGTTTAATGAAATTCTAATAGGTTCAATGTCATCTTGAATGTTGTCTACTGTCCAAAAATTATTCTCCAATTTTATAACATGATTGACGTAATTTTTCCAATGTCCATTGTTCTGTACTTTATCATAACCTTCATAAATCAATGTTTTAACGTCGTTTTGTTTGAAACTTGAATTCTTAGAGGACACGTACCGTTTCACTTCACTCCACACCATTTCTATTGGGTTCAGTTCACAGTGATAAGGCGGAAGTCTTAAGATATGTACATCTACGCGGCATTGTTCGTCACTGTGATTCCTGTATTTTTCACCAATACAATCAATTTTGTATTTGTCATAAATATTTTTAAATACATTAGCAGTTTCCAGAAGTTCATTTTTTAAGTAATCTTCTTCAAAATAAATGTCCTTTTCATAGAGCCACTCCTTAATTTGACGTTTCACCGAATATTGTTTGGGAAAATTTAATTTCCTAGAGTGATAAGATGCATTGTCCAAGATAATGACATTCTTTTTATTTTTTGGGAGATTCGGTATTAACATCTCTTCAAACCATTTTTCAAATAGATCTCCGTTCATCTCTTCATGGTAATCTTCAGCACCTTTTTTGGCAAGAAAAGTGATGTCAGCACCTTCAACAAATCCGTCTTTGTTTCCTGCATGGACTAAAACAAATCTTGGTCCTTTTCCGGTCGGAGCTTTTAAACCTGTGGTAAGTCCATTTACGAAAGCCTGTCGGCTATTTTTTATTGTTGTATCTTGCCATACTTGCCCATTGGTTATTCCAGTATTAACCCATGATTCGTCCATATAAATGATATTGGCTCCTTCGTTCCTCAGTTTCTTTATTTCCCGGAGATAGTGACGCCTCCAAGCGACTATTTCTTGCTTTTCTATTAATATTGAATTTCTGCCTTGTTTGCCATATATAAAACCCATGTGCAATAGTCTTCTCAACGTACTCTTGGAAAAATTCGGAAGATGCTCCATTTGCTTAATTGTTTCTAGTACTACGTCAAGGGTTGGAGGAATATTGTCCATAAAAAAACCGTGCACTACTTGTCTTATTCTAGACCGAGTTGCTTCATCATCACGACTATTCAAATAACCGGTTCTTTTTTTTCTTATAGGAGTTACGAGTGGACCATTTTTACTTTCACTTCTATATCGAAATATCGTTCGCTCAGAGACTCCAGTCATAGCAGAAACTTCCCGCACTATTGTTGATACACTTTTATCATTATTACTGTTTGATAAATAGTTAAAAACATTTAACACTATCTTTTTGCATTTACTGTTTAACAAATTACCGTTTTTGAATTTTATTACACTCGCGGCCATTTTGACACTGACACGACACAAACGTCTGATATCAACTGAAAATTCTTTTAATGACTCTCAAATATTTACCTGAATTTATAATTGCTGGCATTAGACAATAATTTTGAATTTATAAATAGGTATTTTTTTTTAATTCTAAATTATTTTTTAATGTCTGTAACTGTAAATGCAGGTAGAGAAAGTGTGTCATTAAAAGGACATTAAGATTAAAAACGGATTATACAAATAATCATTTCATTTCCACGAATTGTAAACAATTTTGAACAGAAGATATAATTCCGAAAAGACCAGATTTCCGAAATATAACTTTCTATTTTTAAAATACCAACAGAAAAATTATATAATTAAAAAAATGTAGTATTTTTCCGTTTCACATTCATAAATATTTCCGAAATTATAATTCTTTTATAGGAGCCGGCCCATAACGTACGATTATAGGTACGATTAAAAACTGACAACAATGTAGTTATTTCTGGCATATAGAAAGTACAGGCCTATCTCTGTAACGCTGCCATCTGAATGTGAATTTATCTATAAATAATTTATATAAACAACAATTTTTAAATCCATCTCTGTTAACTCACTACGTGTGGCATCTCTTATGAACTGCAATCGACAACAGGCGGACAATAGGAAGCCATAATAGGTTTTGCCCGACCATCCGTCAATAAAATAATATAAAAAATAATATATAGCGAAATGGTTACATGAGTTCCAAGTGTTTCATGCTTGAATTATTATTTTATATTGAATTTCACAAGGGTTACTTCGATTTCAAATCGACCTGTTTTCTTTTTTGGGAGGAAATTTATTACAATTATGGCGGTGCTCACTGAACCGTTTTTTAAAATTGACGTTATTTATATGGACGGATGTTCGCTCTTCACCTTCAGGGTTCAGTTGAAAAATAATTATGGTCAGAGCTAATTAAATAAAAATCAAAGCAATTTTGGATTTAGAGGAAGAAACCAAAGTTTCTGATTTAGAAATTGATAGAGGTATACGAAACGGAGGCCCCGTACCTTTTAAACACTATAAAATCATAGATATTATACAAAACTAAGGGGTAAACAGAAAAAAGAATAGTAAGATATTCGTCACATTTATCTTAGATTTTTCTTATAAATATTTGTTATGTCTAACTCCAAATATACTGAATAACTCCAAAAACTTTTATAACTCTTGAATAACTCCAAAAACTCCAAGATTTTATCAGGAAAACTGTTTGGATATAAATTGAAGCTAAATAAATTTCAAAAAATTTTGTGTCGCAAAAACTAACAAACTCACCCCGCCAAAACCAACCTGGTTAAAACTATTCATTGTTCAATTAAAATTTACTTGACTTATATACAATTATTACATTCTGGAAGTTCAACTGGTTTAGAAGAGGTTTGAAAAAATCCGAGTTTAAAGTGAAGTGAAGACACTCTTCGGAATTTCTCAAAAAATCTCAAAATAAATTTTGCAAAATATTCGACCAACTCGTTTCTCTGACACACCAGGTATATAATTGCGTTTAGAAAAATGCAAATTACAACAAAAAGCATAGGTACTTTTGCTGGTAAATTGCTGGTATGGGAACATAAAATTCTTCGAATGATATATGGCCCTTGCAGAGACAGCGTGACAAACGAATGGAGGGGCAGATACAATAACGAGCTAGAGTCTCTATTCGGAAAAGAAAATCTAGTCAGATATATAAAGGCCAATAGACTCAGATGGGCAGGACATGTGATAAGCAGTAATGACAATCGCCTTATAAACAATGTGTTCTGGGAAAGGCCAGATGGAAGAAGGTCTGTAGGGCGGCCTAGAACATGGTGGAAAGATGCAGTCAGAGAAGATCTAGAGAAGATGGGAGTGCGACAATGGGAATTACTGGCACAGGACCGACAAACATGGAAGGCAACAGTAAACGCGGCAAAGACTCACGAAAAATTGTAGCGCCATTGATGATGATCATAAGTACTTTTATTGCCAGGAAGTGTACTCGAAATATTATTGTCACTATTTTCAATCACATCACAAGCAAGTGAAACGAACAAGTCGCGAGGATGTAATATCTAAACACGACTTAATGTGCACAAAAAACTTAAAGAAATGAGGAGCATATTTAAAAAACGAGTTTCCTCTGTACTCGTTGACATTAATGACAAACTTATTGTTAATGAGCACGAAATAAGAAAATAATGGCAACTGTATATATCAGAGTTGTTTGAAGATGACAGGAATAATATTGCCAAATTCTACCAAAACTGTACTGACGGCCCACAAATTATGAAATGCGAGGTAGAACATGCGAATAGAAGAAGAAGTTTCAAGTTTTAAATTTTTAAATCTGTTAACCCAAATACTGCAGATCAAAAATACGAAAATGTATTCCTTATAAAAGATACTTATTTTGTTATGTGGAATTCAAATCTGCAATACATAATGGGGGTTCCTATTGAATATTTCAAAGTTGCCCCCCCCCTAGCTCCAGGGGGTGTGGTTGGGGGTCTTGTTTGGTGTCATTTGATAGATTTTTAAAAATGTGTGTTTTTCAGTTTTTCGAATCAGTTTCGTTCGCGAAATATTCGACCGTCCCTCTTCTTTTATCACATCTTGTATAAATCTGTAATCAAATCAATCATGACCTATACCGCAGACACAAGACCTGAAACTAACAACAAGAAACGATTAAAAAGAGACAAAAATTAAGCAACAAAAAAAATAAGAATTTGAAAATGAATGACAGTAACACATTAGTTGACAACACATTAGGAGAATTATATAAACATAAACAGATAGTTCCATTGGTATCCGCCGACCACAGTCTATCCGATCAAAAGGTATAAATATGCCTGCACTTGTTTATAATAATTAATTAATAATAATTTAAGCATTTAAGAAGTTAATTGTATTCAGAGCGTTTATTTATAGTTCGGCAACAAGTATATTGCATTGTATTTTTAAAAATAAAGTTTTTAAAAACTAAGTTTCCACGAAAATAAATTTAATTGGCGCAGTCGATGAATACAATAACAACGCTCTGAATACAATTACCAATTAACTTCTTAAATGCTTAACTTATTATTAATTAATTATTATAAAGAAGTATTGAAGACCTATTTATACCTTCTGCTCGGATGGAGTGTGGTCGACGGATTAAAATGGAATTATCTGTTGATGTTTATATAATTGGAGTTTAAGATCAAACACACGTGCAGTTGTGCGCAATCTCAATGATGTATGCACTAAACAATCTTCTGTCGACAACTTTCTATCGAATATGTTCTGATATGCTTCATCATATAAGAAAGTAGACATACTTTTTTGTATTTGAAATAGCTATTCTTTCTTTTATATTTTAGTAATGAAATTTTTCAGCAGTTTTGTGAAATAAATCAGCCTTTGTTTTTGCTTACACTTTTTTTATAATTTTTTGGAAGAAACAAAACAAAAACTAAAATCTAACAGTTAGTTCCTTATACCGACTAATGCATCATCAATGCCAAGGTCAAGTAATTAAGAGCTTCTTAGGAACCCGATGCGATATCCAGCAATAGTGGAACCGACCAGGCGGGCCACAGCCACTCTAGATATAACGTTTAAGAGGCTGTATCTGTCAGACTGTTTGAGATAACGCAACTTAAGCCGATTCACCGGCGAACCTCGTAAAAACCTCATATCTCTTTCCTTTCACTTTCGTTTAATTTAGGATTCGCTTTTATTGGGATTTTGTTTTTCAAGTAAATTAATCCGAACAAAATGACTTTAATTGGAAAACTGATATAGATCTTTGTGATTAATTATAATTATAATTAATAATTATTAATTGAGTTGTAATAATTGTAAACAAGTTTATTATTTAGTTTATATTTTCAATTAAAATCTGCAATGTAAAAACCAAAAAAAGAAAACAAAAATTTTGTCATCCTTCGAATTGTTATTGTTATCATTTTGAGGATAATAATATCTCATTAAGTTCACTGGTAGTACATATTGGTAGTACAAATTCATTGTAGACAACTTATTGTACCAAAATAAGATTTTTGCTACTCTAGCTGATTGTATAGTAGACTAGAGATAGGCAACACTGATTAAATAATATAAAAGATCCCAACAGTAAGAGGTAAATTTCATACTCACGCATTGATATGTAAAATGGAGAGTACTGTAACACCTGATATTGTACACTGTAGGTCACATCTCAACAAAATTGTTCATAACGCTGCTAGAATATAATATTAAAAAACCGGTGAAAGAACATGACAAATAAACAGACATAATACTAACTTAATTTGCAGCAGCAATATACATGACTATAGTTTATTTTTATGAACGAGAGAGTAATTAGCATAATTTTAACTGGTACCTCCGACCACTTCATGGGCGTGCTCAAGATTAATTGAAAAATTACTTTGAATAATTGTAAAAAATAAATGAATTATTTCAGTGTTATAAAGTGTTATGTGTATGTAAACAAAAGTGACCTCTTTTATCACACACTATATTAGAACTGACTGGCCTACATTAAAAAGGGTTTTAAAAAATTCACATTTTTTTTAATTTTTAAAAATTACAAAAGAGAAAAAGAGTTTTAAAACCGTCTAAGATATGTTAAATAGATGAATAAAAATATTATTATAAAACTTACAGCAGCAGCTACTTGTTACAAATCCAAATCAGATTCAGAAGATGAACTTTCAGAACCAAGATTTATAATAACTGGCTCGATCATTTTATCAGTAATATTGTCCAGCTTCCACATTTTTTCCTCTTCTTTAATAGTGTGATTTACTGCCTTTTCCCAGTTTTCAGGTTTTACATTATTTACGGCCTCCAAAAACAACTGTTTAACATCATGAATTTTAAAAGTGGTATTTTTCTTGAAACTTCACTCTTTATCTGTGCCCATACCAGTTCAATCGGGTTTAATTCACAATGATATGGTGGGGATCTAAGTACTGTCATTCCACGATTTTTGGCAATTTCATCAATTTCGTATTTTTAAAATTTTTCTTTATGAAGGGCACACAACGAATAAAGTTCCTTTCTTATAGATCCGGGATGGTACGTAATATTTTTTGAACTCAGCCAATTCTGCAAGTCTTTTTTTAACCACTTGGTTGTGGGCAGTCCTTCTATAAGTCTGGAGTGATAACTTGCATTATCCATTACTATTACACAGTTCTTAGGAAGAAGATCTATCATTTGTTCGAACCATTCTTGAAAGACATCAGCGTTCATGTCTCCATGGTAGTCACCAGTACGAGTGGTGACTCGATTCAAAAGTTAATAAACCACCTTCAACAAAACCGTCGGAACTGCCAATGTGTACTATTATCAGCCTGCGTCCCTTTCCTGATGGTGGGTTTAAACCAGTAGATAAGTTATTTACAAAAGCGTGCCTTTGACTTGTAACAGTTTCATCCTGCCAAAATTTATTTGGTGTATGACCCTCGTTGATCCATGTTTCATCAAGATAAAATATTTTTCTTTGTTGGTTTCTCATTTCCTTTATGGTTCTTAGAAAATGTCTTCTCCATATGACAATATCGCTTCTTTCTAATAAAATAGACTTTTTGGGATTCTTTTTCCAGCGGAAGCCTATTTCTTTTAAAAGTTTCCATTACGTACTTCGACTCATTTCTGGGTAATCCTTATCATCTCGAACTGAGACAAGAACTTTATCCAATGTTGGAAATTCTTGTCTAAAGAAGAATTCATGCACTTTCCTTCTTTAAAATGATATTCTATTTGAAATTTTGGTTTCCCTGGAGCATTACGTGGCATTTGAAAACTACCACATTTCTCTTCTTTAATAACTCTGTAAATCGTAGATTTCCCAAGACCAAGTGTACTGCTAACTAACTCAACGGTCTCATCAACAGTTTCACATAAACGTTTGTCTGTAAATGATTTAAAACAATTAAATATTAATGTTTTTTCATTAACTGTTAAAGGACCAATTTTTCGGCGTTTACACGGCACTTCCAAATTTTCCATAACACTAGTATACACAATAAACTGCACCTTGCAACTGAAGTACCTACTTTTAGTGAACTGTTAAGAATTTTGAATACGCCACTTGGACCTTCCTACAAAATGGAAAAACCCACTATCACTGGCAACCTTATTTAGGGATTAGTAACCCTCACAACTATTGTATTCTATTCTGCTCCAACCTTTATACCTGGTGGTCATACTCAATTTAAAATTGTTTTCCTATATACTTCTGTAAACTTGTTGAAAAATATCTGTTTTTCATTGAGTCACCCGTATCAACAGTTTAGGGATTTGCATACATAATTTATTGTTTTATTACTCTCTCATACAAAAAAATACACTATAAACAACGTAAAAATTGATTATCTTTAGGCGCTACCTTAGCTTCTGCATCTCCTTATTGTAACATTATGTGAGAGCCGGTTTTGGCCACTCCTTTTAATGGAATCGATTTTTTTCTTATCCACAGCCACTTCTTCTTTGTTGACTATCATCATTATTCACTGCTTTACAACCCCACGTGAGTCGTAGCATCCTCGAGAATTTCTCTGTAGTTGTCCATATCTATGGTTTTCCTCCGCCAATCACGTTTTCGCATATCTATCATGTCTTCATTGTTTATCGATCTTATCAAGGATTCTTGTTTTGGGTCTTCTTTTTTTTTCTCTGACCAATGTGTCTAGTTCGGGAGCGTTTCTAAATCAAGGAGCGTTTTTCTAGTTGGATCATTTTGTTCCATTCGCATTACATGCTCTACCCCTCAGACGTCCTATCTTAATGTTTTACTGGTACCTTCTACTAAGGTCGAAGTCGAAATCTTCACTACACTCCATTGTCATTCACAGATTCTCCTCTTTCTTGATTATGTGACCCGGATAATTGACTTTATTTTGAAATAAAGCCCCACTTCTTGGGGTTTTCATTAAACATATCTTATAAACTCTTTAGATGGTCTTCAAAAAGCTTCCCAAGGAGATTATGTTGTCTAAATACACCAGGCACGTTTTCCAAGATAAAACTAACACATTTTCCATTAGTTTTTGAAATGTCCCAGGAGCACTACAGAGTCCATATGGCGTAACGTTGGATTGCCATAATCCAGATCGTAGGTAAATGCTATCTTCTCCTTATCTACTGGGTCCATTTCTACATGCCAGTATCCAGACTTCAAATCCAAAGTAGGAAACAAATTATCTTTTAGCCAATGTATTAAATACGTCGTCTATTTGAAGAGGATAACTATCTTTCTTGGTAACATTGTTCAAGACACGGTAGTAATCTCAGAACCTCGTAGTTCCGTCTTTCTTTTTGACCAGGACTACCGAAGAGACCCATGGCCTAGTAGAAAGTCCTATCACCTTGTCTTTTATGATTTCCTGAACAATCCTGTCAGCTTCCTCTTTCTGCGTCTGTGGTAATTGGTTGACATTGATTCATTCATTAAGCTTTACAATCCCAATGAATTGTAGCTAATGCCAGGGCATTCTAAATCCTATTCTTGGATGAGGTAGTTAATATTCCTTCATGCCAATTATAGCTTGCTATGTATCTTTGCTGCTTTCCTGACTCATTTCCATTTCTTCCTGTCCTTGCACTGAACTTTTTAGTGTTTAACATTCATTGTTCTTATATCATCTTCTTCTGGACCTTCCTTTACACCTGGACTATAGAGGTATCCAGTTAATTATCCTACTCGGCATATCTGGGTGTGGGCGCCTCTATATATGTCCTTTTCATTATTAGCGAAGATATTTTATGTATCTGGCTATATTTTTCACTTTAATTCTTCTTCAATTTCAGCATTTGGTTTCATTCTATCATCCTCATTATTTTTCTTTCAAGTTTTATGATGTTATCTTCCTCTTTCTTGTTAATCGTGGTTGTTTCCATCCCATATGTAACAACAGGTCTTATTAAGTTTTTAAATAGGTTCATCTTTGTTTTCTTACTTAAAATCTTGCTTCTCAATAGGTTCCTATTTATTTTATATGTTTTTGCCTTTCTTTTCTCTGTTTTTTCTTTTCCCTTTTCCCCTATTGTTACTCCCAAGTAACTAAAGGTAGATAAAGTTTCAAATTTGTGGTTTTGTGTTATTAGATATTTCTGAGTTTTTGTGTCGTCCTTTCTTATCGTCATGTATTTTGTTTTGTGCTGGTTTATATATTCTTTGCTTGTTTATCTAATTTTTCAATGGCTCTTTTAAGTGTCTTGTCGTCTTTGCTATGACGACTAGATTATCTGCGTATGCTATGACTTGAAGTTGATCTATAATAATGTTTTTGTTTACGAAGTTTGTCCTCCTTATTATTGCTTCTGCTTCTAATATCAGGCTGTGTCGATGAATTGTTAGTTGTAAACAGTGTCGGGGAGATAAATTCATCTTGTTTCACGCCAATGCTTACTTTGATCTCCTTAGAAATTGTTCCGTTGAAACGTATCTTTGATGTGATGTTCTTTAAGGGTACTGTTTGTATATGTCTTAACTTTATTGGTATTCCAAGATGCTTAGCTGTTCCATAATTTTCATCCAATTAATTCTGTCAAAAGCGATGTTGAAATCTATAAAAATTACGTGCATTTCTCCGTTGTATTCCTAGATTTTTGAATTATTTGCTTCAATGTATGTATGAAATTTTTCTTCTTTTTGTGCCACTCCTATCGGAGATTGGAAATCATCAAGGCTATTCTGACCTTGTTTACGGCTGACCTAGAGTTCATTAATGGTGCAGCCAAACCACTCTCTCAAATTCCGCCACCATGACATTCTTCTACGGCCTGGATTCCGTTTTTCTTCTATTTTTCCCTGCATTATATTTTGAAGTAATGCGTATTTATGTCCTCTCATCAGGTGACCAAAATATTCGAGTTTTCTTCGCTTTAGCGTTAACAAAATCTCTGGGTCTTTTCCTATTCTTCGTATTACTTCACAGTTTGTTATTCTTTCAACCCAACTATTCTTCAGCATTCGACGGTAGCACCACATCTCGAAACTTTTAATATTTTTCATGTTGTTCTGTTTGAGAGTCCAGGCCTCTACGCCGTATAATAGCGTGTTAAATACATAGCCTCTCAGCATTCTTAATCGTAGAGGGATGCTTATATTTCCGTTGCAGAAGAATTTTCTCATCTTTATGAAGGTGGCCCTGGCAATTTCGATACGTCTTTTTATTTCACTGTTTTGGTCTCCAGTTTCGTTTATTAAAGTTCCCAAGTATTTGTAACTTGATACTTTTTCAACTTGAGTGCCGTTTATACTAATATACGCTGGTTGTGTCATGTTTTTACTGAAGACCATATACTTGGTTTTTTTAATATTGATATTTATACCATAATTGTTGCAAGCAATATTTATGTCTGTAAGTAATCTTTGTAATTCTTCTACTGTTCTTGCAACTAGTACAGTGTCGTCCGCGTATCGAATATTATTTACAATCTCTCCATTAATTACGATTCCTCCGTTTGCTTGTAAAAGGGCTTCCTGACAGATGCTTTCACTATATACATTAAATAAAAGAGGTGACAAAATGCAATCCTGTCGTACTCCTCTACGTATTTCTATTGCTTGTGATGTTTCAGTTTCTATTTTGATGTTAGCTTTCTGATTCCAATATAGATTGAGAATTATTCGCAGATCTTTATTATCTATGTCCTTCCTTTCAAGAATCTTTCTAAGCTTATCATGGCGTACTCTGTCAAACGCTTTTTCAAAATCGATAAAACACGTATGTACCTCCTGATTAACGTCTAGGCATCTTTGTGTGAGAACATTCAAACCGAAGAGAGCTTCTCGAGCACCAAGCCCTTTTCTGAACCCCATCTGTGTATTACTAATATCTGACTCCAACATTTGATAAACTCGGTTGTGGATGATTTTTAGAAATATCTTTAGTAGGTGGCTCATTAAAAATATTGTTCGATGTTCTGAACATTTTTTAGCATTAGATTTCTTTGGCAGTGTAACGAATGTAGACAACAGCCACTCTTGAGGTATAATGCCAGTATTGTATATTGTATTAAATAAGTGGAATATTATACCTATTGATTTATCATTCAAGAGCTTTAGCAATTCGGTAGGAACCTCATCCGGTCCATTTGCCTTCGCAGTTTTGGAATTTTTAAGTGCCATTTCTACTTCATATTTTAGAATTTCAGGTCCCGTTTCGCCATATATCAGAACAATGTTATTTCTGTTGTCCTCAAATAATTCTCTTATGTATTCACTCCATCTATTAATTTTCTCTGTTAAATCTATAATAATCTTTCCATCTTTGTTCTTAAGCAAACTTATTTGACGTCTTCTTTGGGTTCCTGTAATTTCTCTTACTTTTTTATGTATATTGAACGTGTCATACTTTCTTTCATAGTTTTCCATTTCTACACATTGTTCTGTAATTCATGATTCTTTGGCATTTCTTATTCTTTGCTTTATGTTCTTATCAACCTCTTTGTATTTTTCTGCATTATTCTTCATTTTACGTCTTTCATCCATTAGTTCTAGAATGTCTGGTGTCATCCACACCTTATGTTTCTTTGCAGATTTGGTTAGGTGTTTCTTTCCCGTAGTTCTTATTATAGTATTTATATACTTAAGTTTTTCATCTATGTTGTCTGTTCTGCGGATTTGGCTTTCTGCTACACTGAGGCTGGTGTTTATTTCTTCTCGCACTGTTTGTCGTAGATGTTCATTTTTAAGCTGGCTTAAGTCTAATGCTGGAATGATGGCTTTTCTTATTTTCTTTGGTCTAGCTTCTATCACAGATACTACTGGATTATGATCCGAACCGATATCAGCTCCAGGGAAAGTTTTAGTAGATTTTACGGCATTACGGTATCTTTTTGTCACCAATATGTAATCTATTTGGTTTCTGACCACTTTTTCTTGAGTATGTTGAGGTGACGTCCACGTATATAGTCGCCTTGGGGGTAGTTTAAAGAATGTATTAGTTATTATTAAATCTTCGCTTTGACAAAACTGAACTAAACGATCACCCCTTTCATTTCTATTACCTAAGCCATATTCACCGACATTTTCTCCAACTTTACCCTGACCTACCTTGGCGTTCAGATCGCCCATTACTATGTTAATGTGTTGTCTCTTTGTTGTTCTCATCACCTCTTCTAAGATATTATAGAATTGTTCTATTTCCTCTTCCTCTTTGTCTGCTGTAGGAGCGTACACTTGTATGATGTTTATTATGTTCTTCTTATCTTTTAATTGTATTAACATCACGCGCTCTGAGAATGGAGTAAAGTTTACTACAGCATCTTTCCATGATGAAATGTATGAAATTAATTGTCGATTTACACGGTCTGGACCCGTTCTGATATTCTCCTAAATACACAGATTTGTACTATATATCTCCAGTACTATATTTATTATTGTTCAAATTGTAATATTATTTTTCAAAATTGTATAGAATATACGTTTATTTTTTAGTATTCCACTCATATACAGGTAATCTCATAGAAGTATTCGTTAATAAGTGCTTATTACAATAAAATAACAAAAGTAGCCATATCGAATGGGCATCGGGTGTTTGAAAACCGAAAACCACATCCAACAATTCACAACCACAAAATCGTTCGGTCTCTCTAACCGCCACTTAAACCAGTCAAACTGTTACGATCTCGAAATAATAGCAATCCAACTAATTTCTAATAAATAGTCTCTACAAATCGTCCAAGAATGACATGCACCTTTCGGTCCAATTCAGACCACTCCGACCTGAGGCCATTTTATTATAGGGCCTCAGTAATTTTCTCATCTCATTTACAATTTGTTTTGCGTTTAACGCAGTTATCTCGATGACTTTAAACGTTTGATTACAGCAATTTCAAATAATTCGGGCTATTATTATTTGGAATTGGTTAAATTATTGTTTATAAATTTATCGTTTAACGCCAAAGCGGTTTTTGACTGTTTTTTTTATGCGATCGAGTCAACCAAATGGTGGAGCAATTACAGAAAGGATAGTGCAGAATGCTACAAATCCTCCTGAGGTAATAAAGATCATCGAGTTTCGTTTGTGAGAGTAAGTTTTCTAGAGCGCGTGTTGAACAGATTATAATTTAATTAGAAATAGCAATAATCTTTTTTTTTTCTTATTTTAGATTATTTCTATTTTTTTTTCGTAGTATATAACATTCTTTATTATTAATAAACAGAGTCGGAAGGTGAGAATAAAAAAGAAACGGATGGTAAAAAGAGAAAAATTAAGGAAGCAGCTCAAATTTTACCAAATAAAGAAAGTAAGTCTTTCGAATAAAGAGCAGACTTTTTTTCCTTCTAATGTTTTTTCTATTATATTCGTTATTCTGTGAACTTGATCTATAGTGGAATGTTGATTTCTGAAACCATATTAATGATTTGGTGTACGATTTTTTCTTTTTATTATTGGTTTTAATCTTTTCAATAAAAATAAAAAAAAAAACAGTGAGTGTGAGTGAAATGTGAGTGTTTTGAAGAAAATGTGAAGATGTGAGTGTTCTCAACAGATCTGTTGAGAACACTCACATTTCTTTCAAAGTTTCGAACAATATAGGACAATGTTTAACAAATACAAAAGATCCCATCAACTACATGGATCGTAGTGGTGTTTATAAATTACAGTGCTCTGATTGTGATGCTACATATATAGGTAGAACCTGTAGATCACTAACTTCCCGTTCCTTAGAACACACTAAAAAAGAGAACACTTCCACCTTCTCCCAACATCTTGCACAATATAAACATACCCTCAACATCCCAGAAGACGTCTCTTTGTTACATAATATCCCGCAAAAAATTTTTCTAAAATTAGATCTATATGAAGACTTGGAAATAGTCAAAGAAAAGCAAAGTAGCCCCAATTGCGTCAATCGTCATGTATCGTTCAACCGGGACTTTCAACCCTTACATCGACAACTCTTCTCATAGTCCACGCTTCACAATATTGCCTTACGTTCTTTGCCCGTCTATCCTATACAAACTTCAACACCTTTAATCCTATACAATATTTGTGTTTCTTTAAACAATCTTCCTCTACAATATTGCCACACCTTCACCTCAAAAAAAAAAAATTTCGACCCCATTGTTAACTTCAGAACCATCCATATCTATCATAACAAAATATTTCAACAATTTTCTCCACTCTTCACATCTACATCACATTCCTATCCATTCTTTTCTCTTTCATTATTTCTTGGTCAACTCATTTATCAAACATGTACTCAATATTTTTAACTATTTATTCTCTCAAACATTATCTAACATTTTATCAAAATTCATATTATTTGTGCTTCTTCAAACAACCAGTCTCTAAACTTTTTCCACTCCTTCCCTTCATTACTTTTCGACCCTAGTGTTAACTTTATAACCACCCACATCTATCATACCATAATATTTTATCATTTTCTTCACTCTTCACATCTACATCACATTCATGTCCTTTCTTTTCTTTCATTATTTCTTGGTCAATTCATATATCTAACATGCACTCAATAGTTTTAAAGTCAGTAATCATTCAAACATCATCTAACTGTTTTTTCAAAATTCATATATTTTTCCCCTAATAAAAAATCCTTATCCAACATTGCTCACCTTCTTTTGATCAACAACTAAGTAGCACATTCATATTTCAAATTTTAGATTTTTACAAACTGAATTTATTACTACTAAAATACATTTTGTTAAGGGTGCTAGATGGTTCAAGCATAAAGGACCCCTATTATCTCTAATTGTTGATTAACTCCTTTTCTCCTTTAACCATCCCCTCCTTCTTCAGTCATTTTCTCTACTATTTCTCATCAAGTCTCTAAGGAGCTCAGCCTCTTCAATTTTAAATTAATCACATAGGTTATAACTCTGATTTCTTCAGCCTGTAGATTTTCAATTTACCAAACTTGTTTTCATTAATTTCTCACCATACTAACAGTCTTAAATAGTCATTTAAATACAAGGTCTTATATTAGCTTCAAATATTTACTATTTAAAAATTTTTACCTGTCCTAGATGTGATAAACATAAAAGGATAATTTTCATATATATAAGCTAATCTAACATAAAATACACTTTTACCATATTCCATACGACAAAAAGCAACATAGGTTGCCTAATACACAGGTCATCCTCTCAAACATGACTTTAACACCATTGGCGATTTCACATCGATTATAACCCAAATTTTAAATCCCAACACCTATATTGCTGTTATTATTATTATTTTTTTAATCATCAAAAATAATTTTTGAATCTTTTGGCTGTAGTAATACTAGGTATAACTAATATAGTTCTATGTTACATTGACATTTTTGTTTTTGACACCTTTCATAGGTATATTGTAAATCAGTTTCCAGCTGTTCTCCGTGCGTAGAGGTTTTCTCTCCGGCTCTGGAACTCAAAACTTTTTGCAATATATGTTACCTGAAGTCATATTTAATTTAATAATGAACATCACAGTTTTTTAACAACAAGATGTATAATCTTTGATAACTATAAGTAATTTAAAGGGTTTTTACCCATGTATTTTTGGTGGCTCAGGCATTTTAACCTAGTAAGTATAGCCATTTTGCTTTTTTAACCATAGTCAAAATTTCATAATCACGTGTGTTTTAACTAAATGGTTTGTACTTATTTTAGGCAGATTTTAAACCTGATTTGATGATCATAATGACTTCGGCTAGTTTTCAGAGTCTGGGAATATATAGCAATCTAAAAGCAGCATTATTAGGTGTGTTAGCTTAACTATGGCTCTTCTTGGTAGATTTTTTAATAATTCTCCTGTTATGAGATTATATTCTGAAGCTTTCTTAGGATTTATATTCTCCTTCATCTCTGTGGATACTTCTCTAAATGATGTCAATGTTATTCTTTCTTCAATTTGGAATGGTTCCCCCCATCTCAGTTCTTCACCATTATTGTCGTTGAGTTTGAACGTGCTTTCCAAATGATCTGCAAATCGTTCTGCTTTCTGTTTTTTGCTTCTAGCCCAGTTGCCGTTTTCCAACTTAATAGGAGGATAATGAATAATTGGCCTCTTTATTCATTCTGTTGCCTTCCATAACGAATAATCTGTATTCTGGTAAGCTGTTAAAATACTTAAAAAATAATTAATTGTTAAATTGTTTATATTCTCTATCTCCCTTTTTAGTTTTTGTCTAGCATTATTTAGATTAGTTTTGTCTCGTGGAGCTCTGTATTGCTGCCATCTATTTTTTAACTTCCTTTTTTTTTACTATCTCTGTCTCCAATTTCTTTAGGATAGTTGTAAGCTATTGTGAAAGTATTTTCCCAAGCTACTTGTTGGGTTTTTTTTATAAAAATTCTAATTCTTCTTCAAGTTGCCTCGTGTTTCTCAATGATACATCAAGATTAATTTTGTGTTCAAGGTTTATTTTGAAGTTCTCGTACTCAGTTTTTTTATTAGTCAATATTGGATTGAACTCTTTTTTAATCACTGTACTACTCATAGTTGGCTAATAGATGCTATTTTGGGCTTAATCTCCTTTTTAAATCTACAGCTATATCAAGAAATACAAAAATAAAACTCTACAAAACAATAATACGCCCAGTCCTAAAATATGGTTCAGAAACCTGGACTTTAACAAAAAGCAATGAAAACGTGTTAGGATGTTTCAAAAGAAAAATACTGAGGCGAATCTATGGAGCGGTAAATGAAAATGGTGTCTGGAGAAGACGATACAACTTCGAACTCTGTAGAATATACCAGGAACCAGATATCGTAAAACACATTAAGATAGGACGTCTGAGGTGGGTAGGCCATGTAATGCGGATGGAGCAAACCGACCCAGCTAGAAAAACGCTCCTTGAAAGACCTATTGGTCAAAGAAAAAGAGGAAGACCCAGGACAAGATTCCTAGATAACATAGACCAAGATATGAGAAATATGGAAATACGTGCTTGGCAGAGGAAGGCGATGGATAGGGACGACTGAAAGAGAATTCTTGGGGAGGCTAGGACCCACTCAGGGTTGTAAAGCCAACATGATGATGATGACGACTCATAGTTAAAATTATCAGTAAGTGATCAGAGTTCATGTCTTAGCCTTAATTGATATCCAGAAGATAGTTAGCTGAGATATTTTTGTAAATAAAGAAATCTATCAGGTCTGAAATTTTGTACCTATCGGTAGGCCAGTATGTTGGTCTATCAGTAGAGATAACTTCACCCCTTTGTTCCTTAACAGCTGACAATAGTTCTTTTCCTTTAGTTGTAGTTAGCCTAGAGCCCCAGTGGTTATTCTTTGCATCAAAGTCGCCTTCGATGATGTATCTTTTTCCTAAAGTGTTCATAAACTCTTTATATTGTTCTGCTTTAATGGAGTGTCTAGGAGGACAATATATTGAACTTATATTACCGGTATGTGTTTTCAGCTTCACACAGACTGTTGTAGCTTGTATGTGCTTAGTTGTATATTTTAATTCCTCATGATGTAACATGTTACCTTTAATTATGATAGCGCTTTCTCCTTTAGCTAAATTATCTGGATATACAGTAGAATATACTCTATACCCCCTAAATTTTACATATGACTGTTTAGTGAAGAGTTTTTCAGAAACGAGATACAGATCAATTTTTTAAATGTCTAGTACTGCTTGCAGCTCGATCTAATGTTGTAACAGTCCATTTGCGTTCCAATGCCATTACACGGAGGTCCTTAGCCTTTTCTGACTCTGACATCGATTTTAGTTATTTTGACATCAAGCTTGGTGACCTTTTCCAATATTATTTTTAATGTAATATCAGTTTCTTTTTCTTGTTGCGATGATGCATGTCTCCTTGCATTCTCTGTTACATCACTGTAACTTCTATTTTCACTGACTTCTGCCGTTTTTAGTTTTTTGCTTTTAATTACTCTATGGGGCACTATGGGTGTCGAAGGTTGGACTTTGACGGATATACTTCTCAAGAAACTGGAAGTCTTTGAAATCTGGGTGTATTGGAGAATCCTACGAATAAGTTGAGTGTATAGAGATCGCAACGAAGTTGTTTTGCATCGGATGGGAAAAGTTACGGAAGTCGTCAAAACAGTTAAAAATCGCAAACTTAAATATTTTGGCCATGTTATGCGCCACCCAGAGAGATATAATATACTCCATTTAATAATGCAAGGCAAGGTAGACGGAAGAAGAGGGCCAGGTCGAAGAAGAACGTCATGGCTTAGAAAGCTGAGAGAACAGATCCTCTGCATCTCTTTTCCGAGCTGCCGGCAACAAAATTACTATAGCCAATTTGATAGTCAACGCTCGATAATCGCTCGGCACATGAAGAAGATGGGGCGCTTTTATACCATTATCTTTGTTTTTATTTTCTGAAGCTATTTTCTTGTGGCATTTTAAAGTAATTACTATTTAAATGGGAGTAACCCACAATTAAAGGTTAAAGTACGTTTATTGACATTTCAATTTCCACTTCGGAAATCGCTCTCAAAATATAAACATTAGTAAATTAAACAATTTTTTTTGTGAGTCTTTTTTTTAGAAGGGCATCTAGACTCACAAAAACGAGGCACTTATCTTTTTCAGTAGGGGTAGATGGCTTGACTTTTCAAGCAAAACACCGTTAAATTTCTTTTTTACTTACAGTCATATTTGAATCATACTCAGCCATGCTCTGCCCTTGTTTATCCTTTCCCTGATTTCATCTGCGCTATTTCCCTTCTTGACCACCAAATATTTGCAGGATTGCACGCCTTTGATTCTGTCGTCTTCCAAGACTAGGTCACATATTTCATCTGTTCCCACTGATGCTTAATTCCTAATCTGTGATTTACCTGAGCGAGGTCACCAAATTCACATCATTCAAACGACACGTCAATTTATCCTGAAGTTTGTTTGAACATTAGTGAGATGGAAGGGGTCTAGCAGTATAAGATTTAGTTGCAGTCGTGGTTCGTTTTTTACCTCCAGCATCGGAGACCTTACCGTTAACTAAGTTACTAAGTTATAAAACCAAGAGGAAGATCTCAGATAATATGGGTAGATAACATCAAACAATCAAACTTCAAATTTGTCGGAACAAATTTGAAGTATGTTGCTTAGGATAGAAATCGATGGAAGAAGTTGGGACAGGCCATGTTTAACAATTGACAGAAGTCTAAGATGAACAAGAAGATCTAAGTCTTCTCTGATGCAGTTGAAACATGTGTAAAAGAATGCTGAGAGACTCGGATTGAATGGAAATCCGAGTCTTTATATGACTTCTATACGATCCAACTAGGAGATTCTCAACATTTTTCTGTAGCATTACATCTCAAAGATCTCCAGTTGTTTAAGTGATACTTCAGTGAGTGTCAAAGATTCTACATCGTAAAGAAGAACCGAAAATACAAAGCACCAAAGAAGTCTTAATTTTTGTCAACCAATCATGGGTATTCAAATCTGCTTAATATCACGTGAATGATCACACTTCAATGATTCTTTATATTGCCACCCAAATAAAGACAGCTGTAAAATTGTGTTGGGTGATTACTAATTAATGAGGTTTTATGAGGAATATGGTTTTCACTAACATTGTTTATGATTGTTGTTTTATTGTTAAAGTTGAGGCCGCATTCTTGACTTGTTTCTGCTACCATATTATCTAGTGATAAACCTTTATTTCCTGACATATTTACTAACAGTTAACCAACTTGGTTAACTGTTCGGAACTTTGCTGTTTGGCCATAATACAGATTGCTAATAATTATTCTCAAGTTTTTCAAATTAAAATCTCTTTTTATATATTCAAAGTGTGTTTAGAGGCGTCTTATTTTTTCTATGCTAGGTATGTCATCTTGACAAATATGACAAGGGTTGAGTTTACCGAAAGTACAATCTGATTATAGCCGCAAATGTCAAACATGGAACAAAAAATTTCGGTATAGCAGTGTTGGCATGTTTTTATAATGTATATGTAGATGTTAAGATTAATTGCAGTAAATTATTAGAAACTTTTTTAGCAATTACCCTTTGATAGATTAGGGGTAATTTGATAGATTTGACCATCGTCAAATCAGCTGTTGCCAGATTACAAAGGATGTTTGCAATTAATCTCGACGGAGACAAATATCTACTCGATTAAGAAGTCTTAATTTTTGTCAACCAATCATGGGTATTCAAATCTGCTTAATATCACGTGAATGATCACACTTCAATGATTCTTTATATTGCCACCCAAATAAAGACAGCTGTAAAATTGTGTTGGGTGATTACTAATTAATGAGGTTTTATGAGGAATATGGTTTTCACTAACATTGTTTATGATTGTTGTTTTATTGTTAAAGTTGAGGCCGCATTCTTGACTTGTTTCTGCTACCATATTATCTAGTGATAAACCTTTATTTCCTGACATATTTACTAACAGTTAACCAACTTGGTTAACTGTTCGGAACTTTGCTGTTTGGCCATAATACAGATTGCTAATAATTATTCTCAAGTTTTTCAAATTAAAATCTCTTTTTATATATTCAAAGTGTGTTTAGAGGCGTCTTATTTTTTCTATGCTAGGTATGTCATCTTGACAAATATGACAAGGGTTGAGTTTACCGAAAGTACAATCTGATTATAGCCGCAAATGTCAAACATGGAACAAAAAATTTCGGTATAGCAGTGTTGGCATGTTTTTATAATGTATATGTAGATGTTAAGATTAATTGCAGTAAATTATTAGAAACTTTTTTAGCAATTACCCTTTGATAGATTAGGGGTAATTTGATAGATTTGACCATCGTCAAATCAGCTGTTGCCAGATTACAAAGGATGTTTGCAATTAATCTCGACGGAGACAAATATCTACTCGTTATTGCTTCATATATATTAAAAATTGCAGAATTCATTAAATAGTATAATCAAAATGTACTTTTCAAAAGCTTTATCTCTTTAGATTTGAAGCATACAACTTATGCATTATAAAAACATGCCAACACTGCCAAACCGAAATAGATTTGGCATTTGCAGCTATATTCAGCTTGTACTTTCAATAAACTCAACCATGACAAGTTTTAATTCTCTCTACAATCAAAATCTGATTGTAGAAAAATCTTAATATATATTGCTTACTATAGACGAAATATGTTTAAAGATCCTATTAATTTTCTCAGGGAGAATACTAAACATAATTATCGAACTCTGATGACCTCATTAAAGTCGATTGAAAAGGAAAAAACAATAAGAAAACAACTAAAAATTATCATTCCAATCTGTTTTATTCCGAGAATTACACGAATATACAAATCCCGACAGACAGGCAGAACAGACAGACACAGAAACTCTGAGCATGAGTAACAAAAAGGCGCATATATAGCGAGTGACAACCGGTAATTAGTAGGCTGAGCATTAGCTGCGTTCTATTCATCATCCCAAGAAGGCGGTACCAGGAGAAAATTAATATTTCTCTTTTAAACGCATCATGATGTTGGCATATTGGATATTTTAAATTTATTTTATGTTGGTAATGTATTTATAAAACAATAATGATGGTTGTTTCTTTTGTATTTAACCGTCGTAGCAATTAAATTTTACAATTAAAAAGAAGAAGAAATGAAAAGGTGCAATTTATTCAAGGTCTTTAGTCTTACTTTATTTGTAGGTGCATCTTTTTTACGTCTATGGGGGTATACAATAAGTTATTACTAAAGTTTTCGGCCTCCAGAAGACAAAATATTTTGTTTTCAATGTTTTGTCGATACTTTTACCTCGATGATCTAAAAAATTCGCCAAAAAGTGTCTATGTCATTGTGCAATTTGTCAAATGCCAAAGCCAATGTTATATTTTTTGAAATACCAAATCGTGTATTCTCAACCTCAATATCAAAAATCGTTACCTTAATAATAACTACCCTCAGTAATAAATCCTATTAAAAAATATTAATAAAGTAATCATTTCTTCTACCTAATTTGCTTCTCTTCTTCTTATGGTGCCCTATCCAATTAGTGGATGTTGGCGACAATTCTGGAATACTCCTCTCGGTCTTGTGTGGCTCTAAAAAGTGCATGGGCATCGAGATTTGTCCAATCCCTTATGTTTTTAAGCCATGAGTATTTCTTTCTTCCGATGCCTCGTTGCTTCTCTTAAGACCTACTAAATCAATGCCATCATGGCAACTAAAAGAAAATTTTTTAGATTCTGCACGAGGCGGGGCAGGCTATATCCATCAGTACACATACATACACTGGCTAATATTGCAACAATTAAGGACATAATCCTGTCCTTCAGCAGAGATAAACGAATACTAAAGACTCCTTGCAACTGTCGAGGGCAAATACTCACCAGGTTTTTTAAAAGAAAAGTTCTGTTTCCTCCAGCTAAACTTCTTCATAGCACTGGACATGAACTCCCTGATTTTGTATTTTGAAATTTTAGAATTATTCCCTATTAAATATCGCAGTTAAGCTCTGCATGCCAAAACGCTCACAAAGAGCTGTTCCTATTGTATGGCTGGTAACCCCTTAAGTACCTCGTCTGACATGCTTGGCAAAGTTCTCCCAAATTCCTCTTGTGCGCTCCTACATATCGTCCACACAGACACGCTATCTTCTGAACCCCCCTGCTTCTTAGTAGTCCACTACTTCTCCACCAAAAATATCATTCTTTACGTTTGGTACACCGCCATTACTCCGAAAAAAAAAGAAGTACCCCTTCCTTGAAGAGGCGTTAAGCCTAAACAAGGTAAAAACTCTGGATCGTACCTAATTTTAATCCTACCCTTTAAACATACAGGTAGTTTTGAACTAGCAAACAAAAATCGTTCTGTCTTACCTTTTTATGCCGTAGAAAACGGTCGTGTTTTTTCCTCTATCTAAGTTTGCTTCTCGCAGATAGAAGATGCTTTTCAATCTCTCTGGTTTTTGTTGCAGTACCAACCAAAAGTATTTTTCGCTCGCTATTTCCACTCATCTTTGTGATAACAACCATTTATAAAAACAGTATCGTGACACACGTGATAAAATTCGCTACATACAAGTCTTCAGTAGGTACGGTGCAGCTAAGTTAGAAAAGGAGCATGTTAACTTCGGAAAGGATCACTACAGGAGCAATGCGACCAAGTTGTGGCATTACAGTTGAAAAACCCTGATGGTTTCCACGGCATCAACTAACAATAGCCACGGAGAAAGCTATAGCTCTTTGAGAAAAGGAATGCCAAACGCTAAAACGTTTAAAACATATCTTCTTCTTCTTCTTCGTCTAGCCATTCACGTCCACATCTGAACATAAGCCTCTTCAAGTCTTCCTTTCCATTGTTTTTTATTGTACGCTACTTGTAGCCAATTTATCCCGGCAGTCCTTTTCAGATCATCTGTCCATCTCATAGGAGGTCTGCCTCTGGGTCTTTTGTGTTGGTATGGTCTCCAGGTTAAAATTGATCTGTGCCATTTGTTTAGATCGCTCCTAGATACATGTCCAGCGTATTCCCATTTCAACTTTAATGATTTTTGCACCACATCGGTGACTTTGGTTTTCTGTCTTATCCATGTGTTTGTTTTCTTGTCCTTAAGTGATATACCTAGCATTGCTCTTTCCATCGCCTGTTGTGTGATAAGTATATTCATATTCTTTTTTGTGATTGTCCATGTTTGTGCCGCATAAGTTAATATCGGAATAATGCATGCATTAAAAACATATAGAAAAGGTTAATGCGATTGAATAATAAAAATAAAATGTACTGGCATGTTTCGCAAAATAGGAAAACAGAAAGCAAAATAGGTATATAGATGGAATGCAACCGTATACGCATTTCTGACCATTGATCTCTTTAGTATGGTGCAGCCAAGTTAGAAAAGGAGCATGTTAACTTGAAAAAGGATCACCACGGGAGTAATGTGACTAATTTTTGGCAGTAAAATTAGAAGACCTTGATGGTTTCCAGGCAACAACTAACGATTACCACGGAGAATATGCCAGAACATTTTAGAACATACCATTTTGAGCGACATGCCATTATTTTTCTTTTATTCTTCATTAACTTTTTCTATTTGTTTAAAACGTTTTTCCGTTCCTCAAAGAACTGTAGCTTAGTACAGATTATATCATTAATCTGTAAGAAGTGTTTGTGTGTGTGTGGTTGGAATATTGACTGCGAAACCTATGGTTTCATTCGCCTAATCATGTTTGACTTTGATTCTTAACAATGATTAAAATAAAAGCTATTCATATTTATAATTTACATTATTAATATTTTTAAAACAATATCATTACGTTAAAAATTCTACATTATACAATTGGTAAACTTACAAGCATCATATTTTTTATTTATTTATTTTTTTTTTAATTTTATACAATTTTGTATACAATTTTCTAGTAGAAGGTATCCAGTTTCGTATCCATGCATCCAGTGCCCAGTGGTTGTTTGTCCAGTATTATCCAATTCTGCAAGCAGTGTTTTTTTTTTTATTTATTTTATTTTTTTTTGTTTTATTTTTTTTTATTTTTTTTTTATTTTTTTTTTTTTAATATTTTCAATATTTTTTCTGTATTTCGTTTTATTAATATTGTCTAATATATATTTTTTATTGTTGAAATGCTTTCTTTTTTATTTTGTTTTATATATAAATATATATATATATATTTTTTTTTTCTTTTCTTTTTTCATTTATATACAAGTTTTGGTATACATTGGTCTTTATAAATTATTGTTTCATATTCTTACTTTAAAACTGCTTATGTATTGATACAGCAACTTATAAACTTCTAAATTGTTAGAAACTATTAACCCATAAAGGTTGATGGGTTTTACTAAAATTTTTATTTTCATAATGGTTTCCATAAAAACATTGGTCTTTATTCTATTTTTACTACAATTTAATATCATATGTTCTAGTGTGCCATATTCTCCACATTCGCAGTTTGGGGAATTTACAATTTTTAATTTTAATAAGTGAGATGGTGCTAGGGAATGATTGAATCGAATTCTACAGATAATTCTGATTGCATCTTTTTTTTGTTATAAAATTACAGAACCATGGTTTGGTATCAATTTTCGGCTGAATGTCTTTATAAAAAGGTCCCTTGGTGGAATGATCATATTTATTCATCCATTCCTGCCTAATTATATTTTTTGAAATAATATAGAGGTCTTCAGGAACTAATGAATAATTTACAACAGTATCGGAATCTAATGCTTCCTTGGCCAGAATGTCTACTTTTTCATTGTGGATGATCCCACAATGAGCTTTAACTCAAACAAACTTAACTATTTTTCCTTCCTGATACAAGTATTTAAAATTAATTAATATATTTTGTAAGATATAATTAATATTAATATTAGTAGATATGTTTGAAAGTTTATGTAAAACACTTTTACAATCTGATATTATTAAAAAAAATTTATTATTAAATAATTTATTTTTAATATAATTTAATGTTTCTAATATAGCGAGTTGTTCAGCTGAATAACTTGAAAATTCACTCGGAAGTTTTTTTGCCTCGAAATAGTCTCGTGTAGGGTCCCAAAATGCACAGGACGTTTTATCGTCTTTTTTTGATGCATCTGTAAATATGATATGATAATTTTTAAAATCATTTTCTATGTCTGAATTAAACATCACATTTCTCAACGACATGGGGTAATTAGAATAATCTCTTAGAAAACGTATGTCTATTTCAGGCACATCAGTTAAGTTTGTTTGGTATATCGGTAACAGTTCGTTTTTATACATATTGTCTTTATATTGTAAGCAGCCTTGATATGATTTACATAAAACCAGTGATTCTTTTTTCTGCCAGTACTTATTAGTTAAATCCATTATAAAAAGGTTGTGAACTTTATTAACTAGACTACTATTTTTAGATGAAATTTTGCACAAAAATTGAATTGATCTAATAAATGACCTGTATAATAACAGGGACATTTCTGAATCGGCTCCCCAACTGTAAGAACTTACAGCTCTTAATATATTTAATCCTTTCTCGGCTTTTTTTAATATTCTTTCGATGTGCTCTTTCCAGATTAATTTTCTATCAATTGTTACTCCTAGGTATGTTACGTGGGAGATGACGGGAAAACTATGGTCTTGTAAAACAAGCTGATTGGGAATAGTTCGTTTCCGGGTGAATATACATGCTTTTGATTTGGTGAGTGAAATGTTTAAACTTTTCTCGTGACACCATTGGTTAAATCGAAGAAAAAATTGATTTAAAGAACTGTAACCAGATTCAAAATCACAATTATCAATTTAAATGCAGATATCGTCAGCATATTCCAGTATCTTAATATCCCTGAATTCGTCTGTTAGCTTTTCTAGGTCAAAGGTATAGATTGTATACAATATAGGACTTAAAACGCTACCCTGAGGTAATCCCAGACTTGTTGTTCTTGTATCTAAAATTTCCTCATTTATTTTAAGGTTAATTATGCGATTACGATATAATTTTATTATTTTTCTAGAAAACTCACAACTAAAACCAATTCGCACCATTTGTTGATGTAGAATTCCTAGATTTACTTTATCGTAGGCTCCCTGAATATCCATAAACAACGCTATGGTAGAACGATTTAATGAGAATGAGATATTAATGTCAGTGACTAGATGAGTAACATTTTATATTGTGGAATGAGCTTTTCTAAACCCAAACTGATATTTTGGTAGTTTGAGATTGGATTCTAGCCAATATTCCATTCTTGTTTTGAGCATTCGCTCGAATGTTTTAAGTACACATGATGCCAGTGATATACCTCTGTATGATTCTGCTAGATTTGAATCCTTTTGCGGTTTTAACATTGGAATCATAATGTATTTCTTCCAATCTTCTGGATACTGCGAGGTTTCCCATATATTATTTATTATTTCTAACAAAGTAATTTTGCATGATAATGGAAGGTTGTATAACATTATATAATGAATGTTGTCGATACCAGGAGCCGTATTTTTGTGCTTTTTAATACTGCTCTGGAGTTCTTTGAGACTAAATTTCTTTAACAGACTGTCCATTGCAATTTTATTGATATTTTCTACTTGAGGAGGGTAAACTGCTTCTTCTTCTTTAACCCATGGTGGCGTGACTTGGTTTATAAAGGTTGTTTTCCATTCTCCTGCTACTACCTTAAGAAGTGTTTTGTATAAACTTTTTACCTTGCAAAATACAGTAAAAGATGAGTTATCCTTGTCTATCGTTGATATAAAAATGCCTTTATACTTAACCAATAACTCGTTTTTAAGGTTGTTTTTATTGTTAAAGCCATCCTAAGGATTATGATTATTATTCCATTCTTTCAATACAAATCGAGAAACTAAACTGCAAAATTTATGTTTTTACCGAGAACCAATTATATTTGTAGCGGATTTTAGTACCGTTTACGATATAATAAATAAAGTGTTCGCGACATAACGATGATAGAGAATACGTGCAGTAATAAAACCCGTGGATCTGTTGTAAAACTTCGTTCTAAAACGAAATATAATTAAGCTCGTATCGTTAATACCAACGATACTTTTAGGCCAATAAATACAACAAATTAGAGGTGGGAGAATTGGTATCTGAGAACCATACTGTTTTGAGAATCAACAAAAATGATTGTTATTCCTATAAAACTATATTATGTATAACTATAACGATCGTTTAGACTCAGGTTCCTAGGATATTTGCTTGATGTATTTTTGTTGACAGACATTCGGTGCAATGTAGCTTGTGAACCTGCAGAAAATTATATGAACGGAGGAAACTCTTTTTATAAGTTAAGAAACACTATTTTTTATAATGAGCGATACGTTTTAGGATAATAAAATAAAAATTCTTCAACGAGATTGCGATTCCTCCTTATTCTTCTTAACTCGTTGACTGCCAAGCACGAGATAACTCGTGGTTGGCTGTCTGTTCCTAGACGCCAATCACGAGTTATATCGTTTTTGTAGATATTATTCGTGGCGCTGAGCGCGAGATTATTCGTGGGATATGCATGGATATTTTATATTGGAGCGTCTACAAAAGGTTATTAAAATATAGGTAGACATCAGAAAACAGATTTATTTATTATTTTTGGTTATGGTAGAAGGACAAAAACTAAAAATTCCAAAATAAAAAAGAAACATACAAAATTCAATAAAAAAGTGCTTGATCAGTTTTATTCATGTTGATATTCTTTGAAGCAGGGTTCTACCCATAAAGGAGGCTTTTCTTCAAATGCACCACATCTATATCTTGTTTCTCGACGACGATTACGAAGCTCTTGTTAGTCATTGTTTCTTTTCTGTTGATGGTCTACTTTCAAAATAATGAAATTTTGTTGGAGGATTTGGTGTAGCTTTTGGCATATTATCACCAAGGAGCGTTGAAATAAACATTTCTCGAAATTTTAAAGATTTTATTTTGCTGCCTGTTGACTTACGGTAGAGCAAGTATGCATTGTTTATATATATTTCGACAAAATGCAAAGCTACTTTTTTCGGCCACCTTATGTTTTTTTTAGAGCGCTGTAGTAGCTTAGCATTTAATCTGACTGGTCTATACCTGGCATTCCAGCGTTGTAATCCTTGATTACGTTAGGCTTCAAGGCAACTTTCCCACTTCTGGCATGTACCTCAACCATTTCTACTTTGTGCATATTTGAAATTATTAAAACTTCTCGTTTGTCTTTCCACTTACACACAACTACCAATTTATTTCTTTGCCATACACACTCGCTCTTTTAAAAAATTTTTGAGATCACGTATTTTAGATTCCCTTTTCGATTATTGCGTAAAGTACCACAGACGTATGTTTTTCTGGCTGTCATACGCTTGTTAAGGTCTACTGAATTGTAAAAATTGTCCATATAGACAATATATCCTTTGTCCAAATATTTATCTAGTAAGTGCAATACGACCTCTGCAGTATGTCCCATATCAACAGTGGCGTCGTTGGCTTCAGATTGGCTGCAATAAATTCTAATTTTCAGGACCACTCCATGGGATTCACACAGTTCATATAGTTTCACACCATACTTATGTTTTTTATGTACTACCGAAAAAATAATCTGCCACGCCAGAGGATCATTGCGGGACATTACGGGCTCAAAAAATGTCAAAACACATGTTAATTAATTTGAATGGTTAAAAATGTTAAAAACATGTTTTATCGGAATCAGTAAACTAGTATAAAGCCATCTCTCGATAAATGTAGATTATTCGGATAGTTCCATTCTACATTACTTGAATTATGGTTTCGACATAAGAAACCTGAAATCTTCAGGTGTATAACACAAAAAACTGCGAATGGTGCTAATTATGCCTGGATCTCGAATTATTTCCATATCGTGTAAACTTTGGATGTATGTACATGTCTAAACCAATAATTTAAATAAACAAATAATACTTTGTGGTGAGGATGATATAAATAATTACGCTTCGTCTTCTTTTTTGAAGCTTTTTCTCATTCGGAGGTTGAAAAGCATCATAGCTATCTTAATCTCATTAGCTCCATTAGTAAACAACTTGAATAATCTGCAACCAAACCATATATATTCCAAACCAACATAATCTGTATCTAATATCCTGGTACCTGATTTTATTATCTTTATTTCCAAACCACATAAGACCATATGACCGAAGATGTCTACGGAAGAATACACTTAAGCAGGCCTGTAGGTTGCCTTTTAGAAAATAAAATAACTCACTAGTGCAGAAGTATATAAACAGCATAAATTACTAGATAACATAATAGTAACAGGGAAAGCTAAATACAAGCATCTATCTTCTTCTTCTTACGGTGCCTTATCCTTAAGGTCGTTGGCCATTACATTTGCCCATTTAATCTTATTTGTAGCAGCCCTGAATAGTTCTATGGAGGTCATGTTCGTCCATTGCTGTAGGTTTTTAAGCCAGGAGTTGCGTCTTCTTCCTGGTCCTCTTTTGCTATTGACTTTGCCTTCGATTATAAGTTGGAGCAGTTCATACTTCTGATTTCTTATGATGTGACCAAAATATTGTGTTTTCCGTTCTTTTGTTATAAGCACAAGCATCTATAGTTTACAATAATTAAAGAAGCGTCAGCCTTAACAGAGAATATTTTAAACGAAGATAATGAAAATCGAGTATAGTATTAGACAGCAGAAGGACTTGGTATATTATAGTATATGGTTTCAGACAAACAACCGAAATAAGAGCCAGGATAGAAATAGCAAGAAATGCGTTTGTAAAAATGAAAACAATTCTCTGCAACAAAGACCTTAGATTAGAACTGAGAGTAAGAGCACTAAGATGCTACGTGTTTTCGATACTGCAATATGGATTTAAAAGCTGGACATCCAGGCAAGAACACATAAATAAGTTACAGTCCTTTCAAATGTGGTATTACAGAAGGATGCTTAGAATAGGATGGACACATGAATGAACACACAATAGGCAAATAATGCGAAATAATAAACACTAAACACGATAAAAATAAGAAAGTTACAATATCTGGGACAGGTAATGAGCGGACAGCGATATGTACTTCCAAAAGTGATAATACAGGGAAAGATAAGATCAGGAAGGAGTATAGGAAGAAGGAGAGTGTCACGGCACTTAAAGAAGAAGAAGTATATGGTTAAGAGTGTTAAGTAGCGATAACAAAAAAAGAGGATACATAATGGGAAACAAAGAAATAAAAATTCTCGTCCGGCAGATGACGCCATATTGATAGCCCAAGATAAAGGTAGTCTGGAAAGATGTCCATAGATTTAACATAAGAGCAAAAGAATTTAATATGACAATCTCATCTCCGAAAACTAAACCAATAGTAGTCAGCAAAGAACCAATCAGATATAATTGAAATAGAAATTGATGGCATCAATATTGAATAAGTAATGGAAATAAAATACCTGGGAATTACACTACCCACCTATGGAGACCTGGACAAAAAAGTGAGAGATCAAATACAAAAAGCAAATAGACTGGCAGCATGCTTTAATGGCATAACACTATATAGCGAAACAGACACATTAACACTGAGATAATGACACATCAGAAACAAGACCTGACACAACCACAACGCAAAGGCTACTGGAAACGGCAGAGAAGAATTACAGGAAATACGCTCAGAGACCGACAGAGAAGTGAAGACATTAGAAGAAAATGTAACGTACAGTGTATAAATGAATGGAAGAGACCCGTGTCATCAAAAGATAAGTCACCAATCGGCGGAAGAAGTATCGGACGACCACGCAAAAGATGGAGTGACAACCTTCCATAGAGGTATTTATCCGCCAATGAACAAGAAGAATTGTTTATAAAGATGAAGAAGATGAAGAATGCAGGTAACTGGATAATAAAAGAAAGAATGTGCAGCAACACAGCTGCAGCAGAGACGGAATATCCTCCAAGATGCTGTCAGCAAGTAACCAGAATGAACAGAAGATAAGTAATGAAATAATACAAAGGAGAGATATAATATAGAGGAGAAACTAGGATATAATAACACAAAAGAGAAAGCATTAAAGATATAGGCAGAAGGGAAATGTACCTAGAAAATAATGAAGAAACAATGTAAACGAAACTATGTTTAAACGAGATATGAAGGACGAGGTATGGGACGGAATAATTAATGTATGCGGTTCGGCAATGGACTGCAATGATAACTGCAGTATCTTGAATATATAGTGAAAATGGTAAATTTAATGCGATACTATCAAAGAAGGCATTCAATATAAAAATGGAGAAAATTAATCATACTACTTAAAACAAAACTGAGTAATACAGCTTAGAAACTCCGGATTGGTACTTTATTGCTATAAATATATGACCACCGAATAGTAATTTAAACAAAACAAAAAAGAGAAGACCGAAACTACTTTGATTTCTTTTTTTACTAGAAACGTAAAAGTAGATTGGGGAGATGTTTGTTCCCATCTCTATACTAAATACCAAAATAAAAATGAATTCGCAATTCAATGAATATTGACGGATTCAGCGTTAAAAATTGACTAGTTTATTTAAAAGCCTAAAAAATACGTTTGATTGCATTACACTAATTAAATCGAACACAATGCATTAAATTGATTACCTCTGTGATAAAAATGAACGCAATTGATTATTTGATGTGTTTTAACTCGGTTCCTAAAATTGGATTTAAATAAAAATTTAAAATCAAAATCTTTTAGTGTATACGGCTGTTCGTCCAAAAAACTGATGATTCATTCGGATAAATTATGTAAGTTTTTCTTCTTCTTGTAGTTCTTTTACCTCTTCCTATGGATCTTTCACCCTTGATTTTACCTTGCATTATGAGCCTTATTATCTCATATTTCGCACCTCTGGTAATGTGGCCTAATTACTCCAGATTTCTTGTTTTGATGTGCTTCATGACCTCGCAGCGTCCTTTTGTAGCCTTCTTAACACTTCTGCATTTGTAACTCGTTGAGTACATGGTATTTTTAAAATCCATATGTCAAATGATTCCAACTTCTTTATATTATCCACTTTAAGTGTCCACCTTTCCATTCCATACAATAAAGTCGAGAGCACGTAGCATCGTAAGGTCCTTATCCCTCAGCTCCACAGGAAGGTCTCGATTAACAAACATTGTTTTTATTTCAATAAATGCCTGTCTTGCAATGTCAATGCGTGTCCTTATTTCTGTACCTTGGTCATTGTTTTCATTTATCCAGGTTCAAAGATATTTGTAGTTATTCACTCTTTTTACTTATTTTTCCTCGATATTTAGCTTTCCTACTGTATGTTGCTTAGAAATAATCATGCAGTGGGTTTTCTTAACATTCATTTGTAGTCTATATTTTATACTGATTTGATGTAATCTATTTACTAAGTGTTGCAGTGCTTCTAGACTGTCTGCAAAAACAGCGGTAGCATCTGCGAATCTTATGTTGTTCAAGAGTTTTTCGTTTATTAATATACTGATTTATTGATATATATCTCTAAGGTCTCGTCTTTCCATGGCCTCGTCCATTTCATCCCTCCATGATCTTCGGGGTCTATGTCTTTTCCTCCTTCCTAGTGGGCTCCAATCCGAAATCTTTGCTATCCACCTTGTACGATCTGTTCTTCTCACATGTCCATACCAAATTAAACGTTTTTCTTCGATGTAGCTAAGTATGTCTTGGTCTACTGTCATTCTTCGTTTTATCTCCTCATTTCTGATGCGATCTATTTTTGTCACTCTGTATGATTACTTACCTACCAAAGGGTCTGCTTGATTTTTTTCCTTTGATGTGTGTTCGTTCTAAGTGGTTGTTAATACATTTTTTCATCATCTAGAGAAGAAATTTTCTGATGTTTTTTTGAGTCTGCATTTACAGAAGGTAGAATCAAAGCTATTTTTAGTATTTCTGCTTTTGATTTTCTAGTTGTTGTTTTAACCAATGCAGAGTATATTATATTTTGGCATTTTGTCGTCTATGAGATGTATTTCAGTAGGTTAGTAATTGATTTTGAAGTTTTGTTTTTAATATCACAACTTTATCAATTAATCCGTAAAGTTTAATACGAAAGAAAGTAGCCCAACAAAGGAAAAATCTCTCCATTTGGGTAATTTATTTTCGCGACTAAATTAGTAGTACCTAAATCACAACAAACATACAGAAAAGTAGTATTAAAATTAACAAACCGCTCTGTATATTATTTTAGCAATTGTCGGTTTCTTAATGGCTTTATTATTTGATTGCGACATGCCTTAACATTTCTTTAATAATAAATGTCGATAAACCAGTTCCGAAACATTTAAACTCTTTCATTTGTCACGCAAAGCATAGATTTACTGTGGAAAGCCTACATAACGATTAAACAAGAAATCACAGAATAATATTCCGCGATGAGGGACAATCCCTAACAAAAAGGGCGGCTTTTTTGTAAGTGCGATAGAGATAGTAGCAGGGTCGTATTTGAGCAAAGGGCAAATACTAAAGAGATGAAGGCAAATATTAAGTCAATGACGACTGATAAAATACAAAGTATTCTATCAGTAATAAAATGAAAAAATATGTCTAAATGTTGTATGTTAGCTATTGCTGAATATTTATTGAACATCTTATATATTTCTTATACAAATGATTCTCTTAAACCAAGAAATACAAACAACAGTTATAAATAATTAAAATTCTCGATATCACACTGATATCGATGATGATGATGATGAATACTAATGATGAAAAGCATAAAAAATAATCAACAAATAATAATATTTTTACATTTGAAACGTGCAATAATTTTAATGTATTTAATAGGTGGTACAAAATCTTAAAATCACAAAAAATAAACCACATGAAAACTTACAAATTTTATTTTAACACGTCCCCTGCCATGTTGGTCCGATGGGACCATCGCTGATGTTGCCAATGGGACCAACGCAAATTTTGCATTAACATGCCATATTGGCCCCATGGGACCAACGATTATTCCGATTTGTACCGAGCCGCTGGTGTTTATAACCATGGGAATGGACCAACGAGGCCTACAAGCTATGTGCTGTATACAGAATTTGTGCGATTTATGGAATATAACAAATATGGTCCCATATTAGTCAAAAACGTTATTTATAACTTTGGGATAATATTTATTGATACAAACATGTTGTTCAACAACAGAAACATCAAATAATGTAAAACAACCAATAAAAAAAGTTATATACGTTTTATGTAATTCATTAAAACAAACTATACACAGAAAAGGTTCCTTGTCACACCTTGTGCAAAAGGTGTCTACCTTTTTAGTTTTGTTCATAGCATACTAACGACCGTATTGTTCACTTCTCTTTTCAAATTTTTATAATTAGTAAATATTACTAATTATAAGAATTTGGATTAGATTACGTATGGCGCATTAATATGGTGTCTAAATGCCAATAAAAGACCACCAAAAAGAAGCTGAATAAGCTTCAAAGACAAACATGTTTAATCATAATGGGAGCAAATATCGATTACCCCTACCGCTTTCATAGAGGTTATATTTGACCTTTTTTCATAACATGCTATACCATATAATGATATCTATATGCTCTCTTCTTAATTGACAATATAAAAGACTTTATTAAAGATGAATAAGACACCAATAATTAGAAGAACAATGTGGGTTTCATAAGAGGCGATCGTATGTAATATTAGATATTTACCTATTTAAAAAAGCCATAAAGCTTACAACAAGTGAAGCGGCTGGATCTCTTAACGACACGATCTGGAAGAACAAACACAAGACAAGACACAAAAACAAGAATCTATAAAGCAGCAATTAGACCTATGTTAACATACACGTCGGAGACAAGACCTGACACATCTAAAACGAGACGACTACTAAGAAACAATAGAGATGAACATACTCCGACGAATATCAGGAAAAAGTTTGTTGGATAGGAAGAGAAGCGGAAACATAAGAGAATAGCAGAGGATAGGATAGTACTAATAGCACGAGATAACAGAAACAGAAGCAAAAGAAAAAGCCGTAAGAAAGTAAATACAGAACGTAGTCTTCAAATAATTTAAATTGAAAGAAAAATAGCATTGAATTCGTATACAAATAAATAACAAAGATATTTAACAGTTGGTTGACGTAAGATAGCGTACCAAAGAGGAGAAACTTTTTATTATTAATTTAACGAAAATTCGTTATTCGATTATGATAAAAAGTTTATTTGTAGTAAAACCTCATAAAATGAAATAAAATTCAGGTTTTTAAAAACCTGCTTCATTTTATAGTCAATTTTATGTAATCGCTATGACTATGCACTATATTGACATATACGTCAATAACGTTGTTGGTGACGTTTACGTCATAACTGAAACCAATACTATTTAAAATGGTCATACAATGGTAAATGTCTAATTACTATTTTATTGGGAATAAGCCACAATTGAAGGTTAAAGTAAGTTTATTGACGTTTCAATTTCGACTTCGGAAATCGTTCTCACAATACGTAAATGTGTACAGACAAAAGTCTGACAACTAGCCAAGCGGGACAGGCGGCCGAATCACATTCGCATTACTGTTTACGGTCTATGAAAAAGCCTAGAATTGAAAAACTCAAAGAAAACAAGAAAACAAGAAAGACTGAAAACAAGTTACGACAGAAAGAAATGTGTCAGATATGAAGAGATGAAGAAGTTTAGAGTATGGAGAGCGACGACAGAGGCTATGCACCGTGTGTGTTTCCAAGTAATATAAAAGTATAGAAACAACACGAACACAACGGTCTTTTTCAAGAGACATCCAAGACATATTCAAGACACCTTTTTATGTGATATTTCGTTTTATTTTAAAACATATTAAGTCCGGCCCTGTAGAGATATAAACAGCAATGTTTGTAATTTTATTTAGCAGACGTGAAAGCTTTGACAGCAGTAATGTGTAGCTATTAAGTAAAATGTATATTTGAATAGAAGTTGTTTTGAGGGAGGACTTATTTTACTGCTATTAATCAATAAATTGGTAAAAGCAGTGCTGTTGACCGTCGCTTTTGTTTCACTATGCGACAAGAAGGGTAGATTCAAAAAGCACGAAATTGAATAATTTCCACATGTACTTTGACGGCGCTTTTGACGATTGGCTAAAAGCTTTCTAAAAATTCAATTTTATACAACGACACTCACGTTTCCTTGTGACCTGTCACATACAATCATTGTATTCGTGTATAAAGCCTGATTGTACATATGTATTAAAAAATCTTATAATTACTAAAACTCTACACGTTCCTATTAATATTACTGTTTATTTTATTAAATTTTGGCGGTTTTAACTTACAATCTGCTTAAAGTTTTTATAATGTTGCACCTCAAATTTTTATTACGCCAGAAAACATTTTAAATTAGAAGATAAAATCGGAGAAAACCAGGCAGGTTTCACAGAAGGGAAAGCATGCTTAAATCACATTTACACGGTCGAACAACTAATAGAAAAAAGAATGGCCAAAAATAGATCCGTCCATCTTTTGTTGGCATATGACTCAATACCTAGAACCAAGCTATGGGAAGCAATGGAAGACATCGAAGTTCCACGAAGATTAATAAACGCGGTAAAAGCACTCTACAAGAATAACAAAGTAGGTATCAAAACGGGCAATAGAATATGCAGTCCATTTAAAATGACAAAGGGACTACTACAGGGTTGCTCCACATCCCCCACCCTGTTCAAAATATTCCTGGAAAAAACCCTGAAACCATGGAAAAGAAGGTGCGAAGGAATAAGTATACCAGTAAGGAACGAATATCTATATACGCTAAGTTTTGCTGACGACGAAATAGTGATCGCACAAGACGAGGATGACCTCAGTTTTATGATGAGAAAACTGGAGCAGGAATATACAAGGAATGGGATGGAAATAAACCTAAAGAAAACTGAATACCTAATAACGGAGAATACAAAAATAAAACAGCTGGAAATAGACGAAGGTAAACAAATCAAAGGAACAGACAAGTATAAGTATTTAGGTTTCATAATATCAAACAAAGGAACAACGGAGGAAGATATAAAAAATATACTAGGACAAACAAGAGACTGGATACAAAAATTGAACCCGGTACTATGGTATAAGAGCATCAGCATGAAAACAAAGAAAAAAATATATAATACCATGACAAGAAGTATCCTCACTTATGGGTGTGACAATTGGACAATAAATAAGAAAACCAAAAACAAAATAAGAGCAACATAGATGGAATTCCTAGGGAGAAGCTGCAGAGTAACAAGAAGAGATAGAATAAATAACATGGAGATTAAGAGGAGAATGGAGAGGAGAGGTCAAAATATGAAATTTTGAGACTCATAATAAAGGAAAGATTCAAGGAAGAAGATCTCTTGACTGAAGGCAGAACTTGTTGAAGAATCTACGTGATTGGTATCAATGCAGATCGATTGATTTGTTTACAGCATCAAGTTCAAAAATAAAAATAGCCATTATGATTGCCAACCTCCGTAGGGAGGCGGCACTCTAAGAAGAATTGATACAATCATGGGAGTAAACCTCAAAGTAAAGAGAATCAACATTTATACAGATAGCCAGGCGGCTATTCTAGCCGTAAAGAACCCACTTAACAAATCAAAGCTGGCGAAAGAATTCAAAAATCTCCTTAACAACCTGGCAAAAGACAATATGTGTACTTAATATGGGTACCAGATCATGAACGAATGCGTTGCAATTAACAGGCAGATATGTTACGGGCAGAGAAACCTTTGTAGGCCCAGAACCATTCTGTGGCGTCACTAATGCTGCTGCAATAATCAAGGTTAAGAAGTGGATGAATAAGGAACCAACAAAAAAAATTAAGACCTTGTCAGGGGTATATCTAGACTAAGAAAATGGTCAAGAATATTGGTTAAAACTTCAATAAACGTAAGATTAAAACGGTCATCTAAAAATTGTCGCCTGAGAAAACACCTATGCAAAATAGGTGCAATGTGCTTAGGAGTATAAAACAGGAATTAACTGGCCAACTGAGGATTGAATCAGAAGAGATCCTAACACTACCAATACTTAAACGGTTGGCTTTCATTGAGGCCTTATGACTTATTGGAGTTAAATGAAACAAAACAATGTACGGTACATGTACATGTGTAATGGGTACATGATACAACTAGGTATTATGACCAAGTGCCAGAGATAGCGGGTCTTGCCTGAACCAAGAATATGAAGTACACTCTCGCTAAAAAAGTTCAGAAAAAAAAGTGAAATTCAGAAAAAAATTTAGATCGAAAAATTGACGTTATTTTTCCAATTTGCAATTTGTTTTTGCGAATATAATGGAAAGTATCATATCTACGATGAGAAATATATGGAAGTATATTTTTTAACTTTTTTAAGTTAACTTTTTTGTTTCCAACTTTATACCAGAAGCAACTAAAAATTACTTCTGGTATACAGTTTTAGTATATACAAAATCAGAATAATCTACAAGAATGCCGAAAATTTAGTAAAGGTACTTGTGCGAAGGTGCAGGTGTCGTTGTTCTTACAACTTGTCCTGATACCTTTGTTTCGAGCACCATTCATAGGTCGCTGGTTTTACCCTTGGGAAGTTTTGTCCTTAGGTAAGTAAATAAGTTCACTTTTCTATACTTTTGTGAAGAACCATCCAGAAAACTGGGACAAATGAAAGTTTCGCAAATAACGTTTTAACAAGTCTACGAATTTTGGACGCCGAAAACTTGCCTATGATAGCCGATTTACGAAATTTAATCGTCTTGAGTTTATGTACAGAAAAAATTAGAGAACTAGACTCGGTGGTGCAATAGAGACGAGTTGAGTAAAATTATTAATATTCCGACTGTGTTAAAGATCATTCCATTTGACCCTAGGTTGATGGAAGACCGAACAAAGTGGAAAAAAATTGTACAGTCAGCCAAGACCCATCCAGGGTTGTAGCGCTACGTGATGATGATGATGACTGCGTTAAACTTACTGAAGTGCGACTAGCGCGAACAGGAGCTTCGAGCTTACCCAATGCTGGATTAACTCTCCGTCCATTGGTAAAATTACCTGAGTAGGTTGCTTGTATAGCTGTTGGAATTTTTTGGATGACTCAAATCGGTAATTAGAAAATTACTAATGATCGTTTCATTGTTATGATTCTTTGACGACTTTAGAAGATTATGTCTAGAAAGTTGTTTTGTTTGAATACAAGCCATCGGCACAAGTAGATATTATTAAATGGCACAAAAAAATTTCACAAATCTAAACCTTAAAACTAATATACAGTGTAATATGATAAGATGATACAAAATGGAATAAAAATATTAAATGTTGCTTTTACGCAACAGGACTAAATCTACAAAACTCTGGATCCACAAAAGATTATACACAGGACTATTTAAATGTGTGAGCTTTTCAAGGGAATAAATATAATTGGATATAGCAAACACTTTAAAATATATACAAACATATAACGTGGCATCATGGTGGTATCATCTTGTGGTAAACAATATTCTGTGAGTAATTCGTGCATGTAATCTGTTACGATCATTTAAATTACTCTGCAAAGCAAATAAATAGCAACCAATCTTTCAACTGTACCTACAATCGAAAAGCAATAAGGAACAAGACAGTTAGTTCTCATCCTTTCCGTCCAGTAGAATACAATATTTATGTTGGTGCCCATATCTACGACTGTGAGAGAAGCGATTTGGAGCACAGCAGGTGGGCGCGAGCGCTCCCCTGCGGCTCGCCCGTGACCTACGTTCTTACCACCCTCATTAACAGAAAAATCATTATGTCGAAGAGATAGAAAAGAATCTGAAGTTATCGCTGTTTTAAGATATAATTATCCCAGTCGAGAATTGGTTTATGATTCGGGTTTATTCGCACTTACATATTTACGTCGTCGATTATCGTCCAGTTATTGCTAAGTAGAATTGAAACTGGAGGTGGTCTTCTCTTTATAAGGCGGCCATTTCTAATTTCTAATTTAAAGCGGTGTTTTTTAATATGAGAGCATCTAAGCTTGCAAATTCATAATAAAAAAACCAATTTTTACCTACTTATAACTCAATTTTCCTAATGAAAAAATATTATTTAATTCATTTTATTTTGACAAAAAAGGCTGCGACCTTTTATATATTGATATAACAGTTTTGATCATTTTTATTCTAGTAATAAGTTTGACCAATTTTTAACATGTAGTCGCTTCATTTTCTTCTTCTTACATAACCTTACTTAATCTAACCTATTTTCGTTATGGAGATTGGGAATTATCATAGCCATACTAACTTTCCAAGCCACTGCTTTAAAGGGTAGTTTTGAGCTGGAAACATACATTTTCTTTGATACATTAGACACGATATTCGTCTTCTTCTGACATTCGTGCCCTCTATTTTAACTTAGATTATGTGCCGCAAGGTTTCTTTTTTTTTTGTTGTTTTTTCAAATTCTTTATAGTTCTTTGTTTTTCACACATAATATCTTCCGATATTATATTATGCACATGCTTTCGGCGGGGCTAGACTAAAATGCACCTAGATATATTGGCAGCATGTAGAGCATGCTGGTATAATCTAATCTGGAGCGAATAAGAGCTCTATAGATTCTCAAAAAAATTTTATCTTTAGCTCCCCATTGGTGGTAGGTTAGAGTTTTTAAAATGATTTTTCTGTTTAAACAGTTGCTTTTAGTGTTTTCAATGTGATATTTTTATCATTAAATCTAGGTGAATTTTGACGTTTTTCTAGATTGTAATTGATCTCTTGTTTTAGCTGGTCTGCTATTACTTTCAGCTTGAACTTATCTATATTTATTGCCTGCATTGTGTTTGGGCACTATGTTTTATTAAGATAGATATAGTCAACCTGATTTCTGACTATGTTGCCATCCTTATCTGCTGGTGAATTCCATGTATACAGGTGTATTTTAGGCCATTTATAGTAGGTATTATTTAGTACTAAGTTATGTTCTCGGCAGAATTTTATGAAAAGATCATTTCTGTCATTACGAACATCAAGTTGGATGGATCTACTATGGATCCACATTTATCTTTAACGATTTTGACATTTAAATCTTTTCAAGCTCAGTGTAAAATTTTTCTATTGTTCTTGCTCGGTATTAGCTGTCTTTTATAAATGATAAATTAATTTGGAGATCGTGGGGGAGAGGGAAAGGTACCAAGATTTCAGCGATCATTTTAGATTATATAAATAAATCATCCTGCCGGTTTCCTTTGTTGAGATAACCTAAATTTCAGGATTGTACTTAATTGTCTAGTGAAAATTTAAAAACATTTAGCGATAAGAAACAAACCATTGAATGGTCTACGCACAATGAGATAGACTTGCCGTGGCAAAAAAAATGGTTTATAAATTTTAAAATTTATAATTTTGATACAATCAGAACTGCATTGGAGGACGTAACTCGCGTTAAAGAAAAATATGCTATTAAAATGAGAGACATCCAATTCGGTTTCTGAGCAAAGGATAAGGCGTGTGAACAAATTGCTATTTAGTGACCATCTTAGAGAAAATCAATAACAGCGAAACCATATTTGTTACATACAAATACTGTTGCACAAGCATGTGTCCAAATAATTTTAAAACTTTTCAATTATATTGGTTTGCAAAAAAGATACTGGAATTAGCTTAAATTGTTTCTTAATCTATTTTTTTGTTTCAGATATGTCACGACTAGAAAAATCACCTTTACTGGCCAACGGTTACAATCATCCTCCTCATTTAAGTCACATGCAGTTTATGCAATTGCCTCATCCCGCTGCCGCACATTCAGCACTATTATCACCTGCCATGCCGCACAATTTGGCAAGGCCCGATGGGTCCGTTATAAAGAACCAAGGCATGCCTACCATGGAAGCCATTGCAAGGTAAGACAGTGATTGATACATTTACATTGATTACAAAAGAAACAGACTATTAGTTGCACTATTACTAATACTCTAGTTGCACTGTTACTAGTAGTGTTTGCCACGATTTATTTAACAAATGCTGCTTATATTAAATGGACTCATTTCAAAGCACAAAATATTGCCTGATTGTTTTTTTTATTGGGGAATAATGCGCATCAACCATAGAAGATTATTAGCGGGGATACAATATAGACTAAAATATATTAAAATGATTAGTATAAAATATAAACTATAAAGTTTTTACAAAGTTGATTATAATTTAGAATTTTTCTTAAAGTATCACTTATATTTGATTATACAATTTCATTTTCATCAAAAACCTAATGATTTTGTCACAATCCGCACTGTCTAAAGCACACTTTACATTACTTGGTAGTCCAGTAGATTTTCTTTCCATTTAAAGTATTGGACAGTCTATAACAATATGGTCTAAAGTTATTTTGGTGTCACAGGCGTAGCATATTCTAGGAGGTTCCTTCCTTAGTTGGTGTTCATGCGTCAGTCTGGTCTGTCCTATTCGGATACGATGTAGTACAACCTGGTCCATTCGCTTTACTAAAATTTGTGTTTTCGGTGGTAGATCTGGGTCTGCTTGCCGCAATTTATTATTTGGTAAGAGTTGCTATCTTCTTAACCATAAGTTTTTTGTGTACTCATTGATGCATTTTTTCATATCTAAGTGAGGAATTTGGTTAGTTCTATCATCGGATCTCTCCATTTTACAAGATTCTTTGGCCATTTGATCAGCTATCTCATTTCCTAGTATCCCCACATGATGTACACAATATCCACACAATATGTAGTTGTTTATGATTATTTTGTAGAGTCACAAGGTCTTTTTTAATTTGTTCTAAAATCGGATGATTGGGATATATTTATTGAATTTCCTGGATTACACTTAAGGAATCTGTAAATATTACTGTCATATCTACAGGTCAAGAGTTTGTTGTACGGCCTTGAATATAAAACAGTTGACAGGATGAGTATTTATTTTTAATATTGTAGAAGTATTGGAGAAAGAGAAATGAAGGGGCATTGTCCTTAGTATAAGTTGACAGATCTGTGTTACAATATGGAATTTGTATAGTCAAAGGAAGAGCATAATCAATATTGGTATGCATATTATCCCGAAATGTGAAGTTGCTAATTCTTTTGCTAAATGATGGCCAAGGATTAGGATTTTGATTGTAATTAGAATGGTAATGTGTGAGACGTAATCTTCTAATAGAAAGTGGAGGATCATTTGCTTTTTATTGGTATTTGCTATCAGTGGCGGCTCGTGGCTTGAGAGACAAGGTCGGCAAGGTATTTTTTGTCTCCTCAGATAGGTATACCGTCTAATAAAGACTTCAATCATCATAGGAGATTTTTTGTTTTCTTGTTTTTGTTTTTTTTTTGTTTTTTTCTATAAATTTAGAACCTAAACATGTTTATAAATTAACTCTAGTCTACGTTGTTTGGAAGTAGCAAAATGGGTAATAACGTCATCGTAAAATTTATTAGAGTTTTGGAGAGATTTTAAAAGTTTTTCTTTTTCTATTGACATTTGAGACAAGTTTGACATTCTCTCTTGTTTCATGGTATTTTGACAAGAAGTTTTGATTCTTTTGAAGCAAGAGAAATCTCGTTCATTTGAGGCAGACGTTGGTGGTAATGAGAGAATTAATGACAATAATTTATTAATTTTGGTAACAGTTTGTTGTAATGAATTGCAGTACATAAAATTATACATATCTTGTAACTTATCCCATCTTCCGAAAATATTTTGGATCGGCATATAAAACTTTTAATTCATTTTCTAATTTTATTTTATTAAATAATGATGGATAATTTTTAATTAACCTGTCTAATAAATATCTTGGAAATTCTTTGGCATAACTTTTAAATTTTGAATCGTCAAAGAGGTCAAAAATTAGCAAATCTTCAAAATTCGAAAAACGAGTATCTATTTGCATAATAATAGTATCCAAAATTTCAAAATATACTCGTTTTTCGAGATCTGTTTCTGTGTCATGCCTTTTTCTTTTTTTTTGGGGTTCGGAAATATCAAGCGACTCCAAAAGTCACTGCGTATATACTGAAAATTACTATCATTACGAAAATCTCTGAGATTTTGCACCAGTCTTGTTATTCTATTTTTGGAATGAATAATGTCAGTTAACTGATTTTGAACAACATTGAACATCAAATCGGTTTGGGTAAACACTTGCTTAAAAATATTTAAAAGTATGTTAAAAGAGTAATCATTTAATAAAGTTTTCAAACCGATTGCTTTACGGATCGAGATATCATCACTTTCAAAATCGTCACATTCAATAATAAAATCAAAAACTTCCAAAAGCTGTTCACGAAAATCTGCTACAGTGAAAACTAACTGAGATTTAAAATTTCATCACGTCTGACAAACTGTTGGCATTTTTTTTTTCGAAACAAACCGTTCTAAAACATTAGTTCGTTTAGGCGAGCTTGAGAAAAATGAAGCAAATCCGCTTAAACTGGCAAAAAAAAAAGACGACATTCTTTAATTTTTTTACATGTATCTTGCAAAACTAAATTCATTCTATGCGCATGACAATGAGTAAATAAAGCTTGCGGTGCAATAGTTTTAACTTTTGCCTGGAGACCAGTTAATTCACCATACATCACGGTAGCGCCGTCATAAGTTTGCCCTACCAATTTATTTTTGAGATCAAAAAATTTTAATCTGTCCTTTAAAACATTAAAAATATGTTCTGCCTTATGGCTTTTACTCACGTCTGTAAAACCTAAAAACCTCTCATAGATATTACCACGTAACGCGTATCGAACAACAATTGATAATTGTGAATGACATGATATGTCGGTAGTTTCATCTACTTCTAGTGGAAAGCAAATGGTTTCCTGAATCTCAGATTCAATAACGTTACTCAAAATGTAACTAATTGATTCTATTAACTCATTCTGGATTGTTTTAGATACATCGCTAAATGTCTTCGAATCAGAAAGTAAATTAGACAATTCCAAATCGTATTTCTTAAACATTTTTATTAGTTCTCTATAATTACCTTGATTTAACGAATGCTTCTATTCATCATGTTCCCTAAAAGATAATTCCTGACAACTTAAAAAAATTACAATATGAATTTTTTTTATTGAGTTAATGCCTCGACAACTATGATCATTGGCATGGTACAGTCAGGTACCTAGTGTAGTGTGTGTGTGTATGTGTAGAGTAATTGTCTTGATACTTAGCAAAGTCGACGTCATTATCTTTGCTAAGAGACGCTAATTGTATCCGAGCGTCTGCGGTCCCTCCGGTGAGTACCGATCGCAAATGGATGCAATATGAATTAAACGACGTAGAACTGCTTGATTATTTTTTTACAATTTCGTTATGTTTAATAGCATTTTCACGTTGGGCATTATCTAATGAAACATAGATATTTTGTTTTCCAAATAAATCTAATTTAATCTGGCTGTAAGTATGATCTTTCGAAATATCATGTTTATGTAAAGTCCTAAATAATTCCTGTAAATTATCGTAACCAGATTCACACCACGTATTTTGATGTTTGCCCCTATTTGTCGAAAATGAAATGCAAGGCCAACAGAAAAGTTTGTTTTTTATTTCACTCCCGGTAAGCCATGAGTAGTTGCTGTACCAATTATCTGAAAATGATCTATTACTTCCCTCATCCGCACTAATATTTATAAGCCTGGACATTTTAGGCAAAGGACGCCCCTTATTTTTAATAACAATTTGTTCTTCGTATGGAATAGATGAAAACCCATTATGCAAAATATAATTTACAATATCAGACTTATCAATATTTACAGTTTCTCCCATAGCTTGCATTTTTTAGGTTAATTAACCTGAATTTGTTTACACTTTAATTTAAAAAAAACTTCTAATATGTCAAAAAACCCTTTAACCTTTAACTATTTACGGCAGACGTAACGTATCGCAGTATTACTTTAGAAAATAAAACTAAATCACAAAAAGAAAGACTAGTTCGTGCACTAAATATCACTTCACAGGAACGTAGATTCCTTGTGGACTTCACTTTACTACATATATGAAATAACATTTCGTCCCACGCTCGCAATGTACAGTTCGCGACCAATCACCAATCCAAATGAAACATCGGCAAATTTAAATTCGCCGTACTTGGTAATTAAGTTCATATGGAAAGAAATGTATATTTGGTTGCTAATCAACCAATATTCCCTTGATTTTTATAAGTAAAGTCAAGGTTGAGATCGGCTAGCCGAAAAAACAAAACGTGCCTTTTTAAGAATTCATAGGCGGATGAATGTCTCCGATATCGAATAATCTATTTGAAAAGTGTCTACGCAGGGATTACTTAACGCTCAGATTGGACGAATTCTTTTAAAAACCATGAATAAAATTTAGTCTGGTCGAATTCTTTTAAAAACCATGAATAAAATTGAGTCTTTATTATCTCACAGATATTTTTTTAGTTCACAAAAACAAATGACATCAACTGATTACCTATCACAATTATTTATTGAAATACTGATTAAATTAAATATTAAAACGGTCGGCATCGCCGACCCTGCCGACCCTGACCGGCTGCCACTGTTTGCTATACATATTTAGATGAAAATAGAAAAGATAAAGAGGTGAAATAGAGGAATATATAATGTTAGCAAGAATGGGCAATACAATACTCCTTTAAATATTTAAATTGGTGTTCCCTCTTAAAAAATTTTAATGTTAGAAAAACCGCTGTATCTAATTTTGAAAAACGTCATAAATAGAGTTTGGAAGTATAAACGTGGTGTTCACATTTACTGCTATGTGATTTTTACCCAGACATATATTTTCTTCCGTGAACCCAATAAAACACGGCTAGCAACCGTTGGGTAGGGCTTATATTACAGAAAGAGATACAGTAATATCTTTCCTAATCCATTGTAAGTGAAAATTGGATAATTTAAGTGTAAGTTAGAGGCCAAAAGAAGTCAAGTAATCTTCTTAAAGCGGCGAGAAGACGTACGACGACGGTCTATCACCCTCTTCGCGATTAACCCCCGGAAGTTTCACCCTCTGTCTTTTATTTTTCTGCTATTTACCTTTCACGATATATACAACCTTATTTACTTTCCAGTTTTAGTTCGCCCCGTGAAAAACTGACTCGTAGTCGTTGTTTACCAGGAGCATAAATATACGTTACGAAGATTTTTTAAATGCTCTGCTTTATAGTGTTGTATATAACGCATTCTGTAGTAATGTACAGTTGCGAAATAAAAGTATATGAGTGGCTCAGAACCAGAGGTGACTATACAACAAATTCATTCTTTTGAGATAATTAAGGGGAAAGTTAATCGGTTATATAAATTTCTAAATAAAGTAACATAACTACATTTTGGGGTTTTTGTATAGGAGAAACTAAAATTATTCAGGTAGAATAAAGCAAAGAAAATATTTCAAAATTAGCTTTATTTTTAAAGAAAAAATGAAAAAAATGTTGTATAGGCCTTTTTTCGCACAAACAAAACTAAAAAATATCTTGAACCGGAAAAAAAATATTACTCCGCCTCTTCCTCTTCCTCTTGAATCTGTGCTACACCTGTATCCATCTCATTGGTACACTTCTTCTTCTTAGAGTACCATATCCCTACTTAACGTCGGCGACTACCATGCTTAATTATTTATTTAGCGTATGGATAATTACAATACGATAAAAGTAGTATTTAGATAATATTAATGTCCAAATTGCACAGCCATTCAATTGCACCAGGAGAACACTCTGCAAAATCTTGAAGGTCTCCGCTGTATCTGCGGATTGGGCAATCCGCCATGATGTGTTGGATGGTCTGTCTCGGGGATCCACAATCACATTGTGGGCTTTCTGCATGACCCCATCGGTATAGAGAATCGGCACATTTGCCATGACCCGTGCGTATGCGATTTAATTTTGTCCATATAGGGCGTGGCAGGTTTGATCCAGTAAAGCCGATCGACGTACTTGTTATTTTGATGACGTCTGGCTCTGTTGTTGGCATCCATCTTTTCGTCCACTGCTCTTGCTTATTGTAGCTATCACCCATTCCCTGGACGGATTGGACAGGGGGTCGTCTGGACTTCAGTCTTTGTTGGTCTCGTGCGGCGTGCGGAATATACTGGTGAATTGGCAGACGATTATTTGCCATGATTTTCTGATATTCTCTGACAAGTGCTGCCGTTCGTCGAATATCTGGAGATGCTATATTGCTCAGAATTGGAAGCCATCTTAGTGAAGTTGATTTAATAGTACCAGATATTACTCTCATAGTGTAATTTAGTTGAACATCAATCTTGTTGACATGAGCGCTATTTAGCCATACCGGTGCGCAGTATTAAGCGACAGAATACACCAGGGCCAGTAAGGAGGTTCGAAGTGTATCCGCAGTGGCACCCCCATGTCGTTTCAGCAAGATTTGTTATTATGTTGTTACGGGTTCTCACTTTGGCAGCTACATTCGTAAGATGGGTTTTAAACGTCAATGATCTGTCGAGCGTTAGACCCAGGTATTTAGGGTTGTTATTATGTTTCAAAGTCTCGCCTTTGAAGGTGATGCTAAGGGTGTCATCCGAAAGATGATTTGTGAGATGGAAGAGGCTTGTCTCAGTTTTGTTTGTATTAGGGCGAAGTCGCCATTGTTTAAAGTAGTCGCAGAGAACCCTTAAGTCTTCGGTAAGCGCCCTTTCTCCAACATCTTTGGCTTGGTTTTGAAATGCGATAGCCAGGTCATCTGCGTAAGCAAATTTTTTTGATTTTGTCTCTGGAAGATCGGCTGTGTAAATGTTAAATAATAGTGGAGCAAGCACTGAACCCTGTGGGAGGCCATTATTTAGCTTTCTGACATTGCTCTTTGTATCGTTTATATATACTTGAAACAGTCTGTTGGTTAGGAGGTTATTGATTAGTTGGCAGGTTTTCAGGCATGGTATGACCTTCATTAGCTTGTAGACCATGCTTATAATATTGTTATACTGATCTCGGTCTTGCTCTACGTGTAGCAATTGGTCCGCTGTCAAACCTGTCCACTGCCGCAAATTCCTCAACCAAGAGAGTTTCTTTACTTCGATTTTACCGTTGAGAATTATCTAGGTCACATCATGCGAAATGAAAAATACCAGTTCCTCCAACTTATAATCGAGGGTAAAATTGAAGGCAAGAGAGGAATGAGACGCAAGAAAATGTCCTGGCTCCGAAACATAAGGCAATGGACAGGGATTAACGACATACAATATCTGATACATATTGCAAGAAATAGAGAATTAATGGAAAATGTGATCGCTAACATCCATTAGTGGATTTGCATCTGAAGAAGAAGAAGAAGAGTTGAGAATTAGCCGAAGGAACTCATATCTTGGTCCTCTGATTATATGTCCAAGATATTCTCGTTTACGCCTCTTAATAATATTTAATAGAGTTCGTTGATGTCCCATTCTTCGAAGAACTTCTTCGTTTCTGGTTCTGCTAGTCCATGGAATTTTTAGTATCCTTCGATACAAACACATCTCAAACGCCTCGATTTGTACACTGGAGAGTTTTAAAATATTCGTGGTGGATAGGATGCACGTACTTTAACAATGATATTAGATCTTTTTTTGCTCTACTGTTATCCCTCTTCTTTCAGGAAATAATAAATCTAACTTAGTGTATAAATTTCTTGAAGGATGGCCACATATTTTTTTCGTGAAGTCTACTTCAGAAAAATAACTATCAGTGTTATTCATTAATCAGCCAATCGCGTCCACTGCTGGACATAGGCCTCACTCAGTTCTTTCCAGTGTTCTCTACACTGGGCCGCTTGTAGCCAGTTTCCCGCTACACGTTTTATATCATCAATCCATCTAGTCGGTGGTCGTCCTCGGCTTCTTTTATAGTTTCTGTGCCTTAATTCCATAATACGTCTTGAACACCATCCATCTTGTGTTCTGGCTAAGTGCCCTGCCCAGTTCCACTTAGCGTCGTGGTTTTTTCGATGACGTCTTGAACTCCTGATCTTTGCTCGATTTGTTGGTTTGTTATGTGGTCTCGAAGGCTCACGTTCAGCATTGCACGTTCCATGGCTCGTTGTGTAATTCTGAAGCGCAGATTCGCAGATTTTTGCGTGAGTGTTTAAAGTCTCTGCTCCATAAGTTTGTACAGGCAAAACACATTGGTTATAAACCTTTCGCTTGAGACACATGGGAATTGAACTTTTTAGAATATGGCTTAATTTGCCAAATGCTGCCCATGTTAGGCTTATTCGCCTCTGTATTTCATGTGTTTGATTGTCTCTGCTTATTTTGATTTCGTGTCCCAGATATTTGTAAGTGTCTGTTTGTTGTATGGTATTATTGTCAATAGCTACATTTCCACTCATTACGAGATTTGTTATAAGTTTGGTTTTCTCAAAGTTTATCTTTAATCCTGCTCTTTCAGACAGACTTTTAAGCGAATGCATCATAGAAACTGTATCATGTAAGTTATCTGCGATTAATACAACATCATCTGCAAACCTCAGGTGATTTAATCTTTCTGGATCTATATTTACGCCCATATATTGCCATTGAGTGTGAGCCAATTTTGGTGAAATATTGTCTCCTTGTCTAACCCCTCGACCTAAGCTCAATTTTTCTGTGTCTTGGTTTAAAAACAATTCACCAGATTTACACAACACATTCAATTGCTCTCCTAATTAAAAAAGAACTAGCTACCATACAAAACAGCCACTATACTGTACAATTTCTATGGGTTCCTTCACATATTGGACTTCAAGAGAACGAAGAAGGGAACCGCATTGCTCAACAAGCTAGAAACAGTGATACCCGAGTGAAGTGAGAAATGTAGTGCTAAATGACTTAAAATCATTTGTTAAAGTGAAAGTTAAATATTTGTGACAAAACAAGTGGTTCAACTTAAAAACTTCGCGAAGTAAAAACATATATAAAACCGTGAAAATACCAAATTTCCAACAGGGCTCATCAAGTCGTTCTTACTCGACTTCATTATATGAAAGTATATGAAAAAATATATATTATAGAAAACTAAGCCTAATGATTACCTAAGGTAACTAAGCCTAAATTAATAAAATTAAAAAAACTTGTAGTGGAAATTCTTCATTATGATGTCCTCTATCAAATTTTTTTGATATTATTTTATTGTAAAATGACCAGAAAACAAGTTGCAACGCCCAAAAAATTTTGTTTAAACATTTTCAGTTATTTTTGTTTAGGTATAACTTTGTTATTTTTCATTTTGTGATAAAAGTAATACTGCTAAATTCGTAGAAAATTTAATTTTTTACAAATAATGTCCTATAAAATTGTTTGTAGAGTTACTAGTCGACGAGATATAGTGCAAAAACCCTTTGCAGCACTTTTTCCAAGATGGCGGTCGGCGGACAAGGGTGGCGAACCTACAATCTTGAACAGAAGCTTATAGTAACTCCTTCTACACATTAAAAACAATAAAATTGCTTCTTATAAAAAATGCAACCATAATTGTAACTTTTCAATGGACTAATTATAGAAATTATTGAAACTATGCCAGAACAATATCTTATGATTCCGCTACCAATACTTTTATTGTATTTATTAGATAGTTTTATAATATCAACTATCCTGCAAAGGTAAAAAGTTTTTAAACGGCTACTTTCGAGCGTCTCCCTGATCTGGAAACTAATTTCAGCCGAGAATCCGTAGATAATCCCATTGTTTGGTAATATTAAATATTGCATTAAGTTGAAGAACTCCTTCCAACTTACTAAGATTTGCCTGGCGCAATCTTTGAACTCAAATCCTTCAACTCCAGAGTTAAGACACGAAAGGGTGTGAGGATTAAGTCCGAACAAGGCGTAGCGTGCTGTTGTATCTTTCGCTTTGCTGGACTTATAACTTATGGCGTTTAACTTCCCGATTATAGATTACAGCGTGTTATACAAGAAATTTTGGGCGAATGTCTAACATTGTTACCTTTATTCACGCCTAGTAAAGTATTTATGAGCTAGATGCAACATTTATAGCACTTTAAAATATCGTCTTAAAGTTTTTAAGGTAATATGAAATACAATATCATTGAATTTTTTAAAGTTAGAGACTTATATTTTCTTCAATTTAGATCTAAACTAAAAAAATTAATATTTTTATTCTTCTTCTTACGATGCCTTATCCTTAAGGACGTTGGCCATTACATTTGTATATTTAATCTTATTTGTAGCAGCCCTGAATAGTTCTATGGAGGTCATGTTCGTTCATTGCCGTAGGTTTTTAAGCCAAGAGTTGCTTCTTCTTTCTGGTCCTCTTTTGCTATTGACTTTGCCTTCGATTATAAGTTGGAGCAGTTCATAGTTTTGATTTCTTATGATGTGACCAAAATCCTCCTCTCTTTCCTTATTCATCCTCCGCAAGACTTCCGCATTTGTCGTATGGCTCATGTAGGATATTCTGAGCATTTTACGGTAACACTAGAGTTCGAATGCTTAGATTCTTTTTTGTGTTGCTTCTGTCATTGTCCAGGCTTCAACACCATAGAGCAAGGTAGAGAAAACATAGCACTTAAGTATTCTAGTTCTCAATGAGATGCCCAGCTGGCGGTTGCATAGAACTTTTTGCATTTTGTAAAACATTGTACGTGCCTTTTCTAGGAGTATTCTTATCTCTAGTGAGTGGTCCCAAGTTTCATCACGATTACTTCCAAGGTACGTTGTTCTTGTTACTCTTTCCAGATCTGTTCCGCCGACATTGAACTTCACCCTTCTGTTTTGCTGCTTGCTGATGACCATCGTTTTTGTCTTCTTTGTATTCAATTTCATTCCAAATTCTCTACAGGCTATCGTTACTCGGTCCATTAAGCGTTGCAGGGCTTCAGCATTATCTGCCAGTATGACAGTGTCATCAGCATATCGCAGGTTATTTATACATTGCCCGTTTATAATTAAACCATCCGAGGTGCCTTCCAAAGCTTTCTGAAATATCTTCTTAGAGTAAACATTGAACAGCAAAGGTGATAGGACACATCCCTGTCTTCACTCCTATCTCGATATTGATTTTTCCAGATGCTTCGCTTTTTATTCTGATTTTAGCCTTTTGCTCTTGGTAGAGGTTTGAAATGATCCTTAAGTATTCATCGTCGATATTACATGACCTTAAAATATCTATTAGTTTATCATGTTTCACCAGGTCAAACGCCTTCTGAAAGTCTATAAAACACAAGTATACATCAGAATCGACCTCTCTACATCTTTCAACTAGCACACGTATTGAACAAAGTGCTTCTCTTGTTCCGAACCCATTCTTAAAACCAAACTGAGTTTGACCAGTGTGTTCGTCTAGTTTATTGAATACTCTATTGTGTATTACTCGTAGGAAAAGCTTCAACATATGATTCATCAGGCTAATAATCTTATGGTCTTCACATTTCTTGGAATTTCTCTTCTTTGGTAGTGGTATAAACACCCATGTCAGCCAATCATTTGGTATTATGACTGTTTCGTATATTTTGTTAAATATATCTTCCATTACTTCGATGTGTTCGTCTAGTAATATCTTTATTATTTCAATTGGGATATTATCTTCCCCAACAGCTTTTCCGTTCTTTATCTGGTTTGCCGCTTTGATAATTTCTTGCTTTGTGAAGATTTTGTATTTTTATTACTATCTCTCATTGCGCTGGTACTTTCCGATCACAAGTACTACTATGACAAAATTATTAGGACACCATTTATTTTCAATCGGTTTGGGAGGATCATTCAATGTAAAGTATTTCTAAAGTTCAGTTTCTGCAAATTATCAAAAACTCGGGTATTTGAGTTTTTGATAATTGAGAGATAAATAAGAGATTCAATAAATATCTACGCATATACAATACTTAACACATCTACTTAGTTCTCCTTTGTTGAAGTAACCTTGCATTTCATTCACACTGCTCTTTTCTGGATGTACAAGATTTAATTATGTGATCTGGGCACGTAAATACAAAATCAAGTTTTTATTTAATTCAACATACATTTCAGTGTTTAAATAAATTTCATATTAAGTAATTATTTTAAAAGTCACTTTAGCTTGGGGAAATATCATCGAGAACATCAATTTTCATCAATAAATAGCAATTTTGAAACTATCCATCTATAAATAGCAATTTTATAATGCATGACTGCTTGACGAGATTTTGAGTTATTTCAGTTAGTTCTCCTTCGCTGCTATTACTTATTAAATCTAAACAATTTACCTATCGACTGTGTTTTATAGTTGAATGATTGGCCTTAATAGATTGTTCGTCATGTAAAATGTATGAAAAATATTAATTTATGCGAAAACAAAGCATTAAACGCCAAGGCATAGTTGTGGAGGTACAAAAATACACTAATTATTATTTATAACTGGGAATAAGCCACAATTAAAGATAAAAATACGTTTATTGACGTTTCAATTTCCAATTCGGAAATCGTTCTCAAAATACAAACATTAAATTAAACAAATTTTGTATATTTTGGAAAAATTGAAAAATTGGAAAAATCTACTAAAATTGAACAAAACATAAGCAAAGAGGAACTAAAGGCTATAAGAACTTTAAAAAATGACGACTCCATAATCATCCTACCAGCAGACAAGGGGAATGCAACTGTAATAATGGATAAAATTCAATACGAAAATAAAATTAAAGATCTATTAATAAACGGACCTTATACAAAATTAACAAAAGATCCAACAAAGTCTTTGGAAAACAAAATATATAGAACTTTATTTAAGTTTAAAGATGTTTTAACAAATTATCAGAGAGGATTAATTACACCTCATTACAGTAAGACTCCTCATTTTTATGGAGTACCGAGAATTCATAAAACGAATATACCACTTAGACCCATTTGTAGTACCATAAATTCTCCTTGTAGTGAACTATCAAAATTTTTATTAAATATTTTAAAACCTTATACAAATAAAAATGACACATTCATAAAAAATACACAACATTTTTTAAATAAATTATCAAATATTGAATTTAATTCAAATAATACTTTGGTAAGTTTTGACATAAATAGTTTATTTACGAATGTGCCATTAAATAAGACTTTAAGTATAGTCAAGACAAAATTAGAGAGTGATGATTCATTGGCAACTAGAACAAGACTAAACATATCGGCTATAATGGAGTTATTAACATTATGTACTGATAATACATATTTTCAACTAAATAATGAATTCTATAAACAAAATTTTGGTCTAGCAATGGGCTCTAGTTTATCTCCATTCTTAGCCGATATATTTATGGAAGATTTTGAAACAAATATCATATCTAAACAAAATTTCAAACCCACAGTATGGTGGAGGTATGTAGATGATGTATTCTCAATATGGCCTCATGGATCAGAGTTGTTGGACACATTCCTAAACGATATAAACGATAAAGAAGAGACAATAACATTTACCATGGAAAGGGAGTATAATAATACGCTACCTTTCCTGGATGTTTTAATCTCTAAGAACGATACTGGATATGAGACTCAGGTGTATAGAAAACCAACACACACCAATAGATATTTAAATTTCAAATCAAATCACAACATTAATGTAAAAAAGGGAATAATTAAATCCTTATACGATAGAGCCAAAATTACTTGTTCTAACGAAAATTCGTTCTTGGAGGAGAAACATTTGTTAACATCTGTTTTATTAAAAAATGATTATCCTTTATCGTTTATAAATAAGGAATTTTCAACAATCGATCGAATAGAACAGAACAACTTAGGACGAGATCCTACAGCATACACAAGGAATAATATGAGGAAAATAACAATACCGTACATAAAAGGATTATCAGAAAAACTTAAAAGGATAGGAAATAAATTCAACATTTCAACAACATTCAAAACAACAAACACGTTGAGATCTATTTTGTCCAAAACCAAACCTAACAATGAACAAGAAAGGACAAAGAATTGCATTTATAAAATACCTTGTGAATGCGATCAGTTTTATTTAGGTGAATCATCAAGGCCATTAAATGTTAGAATAAGTGAACATCAATCTTATATTAAAAATAGAGAATTTGATAGATCTCAAATATGTAAACACGCATGGGATAATGAACATAGGGTTCAATGGAATAATTCAAATATAGTCCTAAAAGAAACGGATGGTAAAAAAAGAAAAATCAAAGAAGCGGCTCTAATTATGCTAAATGAGGCCAATTGTGTCGCAAATTCCTCGGCAGAATGTAGTAGGATCTGGTTACCAATATTAAAAGAGGAAGTTATTAATAAGAAAATACCAGTATTAGTAAGTCAGTAACATATAGAGGATACATCATTTATGTTTTTAAATTACGTAACATCAGAATTTTTGATGTTTGTTGAAGGTAAACTAAATTCACGAACAAATACTTACAATGTCGGGATAGTATTATGAGGTTTTTTTCCTGGTTTTTCCCTCATAATTTACTATGGAATCACTAACAGGAGAATTTTACTGTCATCATGTCATGTGTTTGTCTTTTTAAAGACAAATTAGATGCTATGATTTTTTCTGACGGATATTCTCAAGTTAAAGTTGATTTCATGTAATCGAATGAACTATCTTATAAGTAAAGTCGTCCCAGGAGCGCAACTCAACAATATTGGCAATATCATTTTAAAGTCGTCTACTTTAAAATGCCATAATGTATGTCTGAATTGTCAATATAAATGAGTCAGATAAAATTAAATAATTAGAAGAATTTTTTCACTATGTAACAAAAAACAAAATTTGTTTAATTTAATGTTTGTATTTTGAGAACGATTTCCGAATTGGAAATTGAAACGTCAATAAACGTATTTTTATCTTTAATTGTGGCTTATTCCCAGTTATTAATAATAATTAATTTACAATGCCACAACAAAATAGCTTCAGAACAATACAAAAATACACTACAGTGACTTACCCTATATTGTAAGTAGGCCTTTCTCGCTCTTCGTCTATATCTATATATACCTGTGAAATTAATCATGGCGCTTCTTTGTGACGTGTACACGCATTCGCCGGCTCAGATTTGCATTTTAATTACCAGCATCGAGCGCTGAAATGATAATGATGAGTCGAACAACCGTGTAAACAAGTAGACTTCTTCTTGTAGACTGTGTGTTTGTAATATATACAACGTTGTTGCTAATATAAGACAATTTAAGAAGTAGTTTTCATATATTGGCTATCGCGAAGTACAAGCAGAAACGATAAAATTACAAATATGTAACATGAATAATAATAAATAATAACTAACAGTGAGAATAGTTGCTTTTCCATTAAAGAAACGACGGGTTTCCGTATCAATGTACCTTTTACTAGAGAACTGTTTCATTTAGTAACGTGGTTTATCTTTAAAATAACTGTGGAAATTTAAATACATCTCTTAAAGTTGTTTATAAAAATAATATTTTTTTATGTAACAATAAAACACTAAAAACTTTGTTTTCAAACTTCCACAAAATTTATTTTAACTATTATCACTACAGCTGTTTCGGCTGATTGCCTTTCTCAAGTGATCTATTTTTGGCATGCGTTTACAATTTATAGTCTCTAATGAAATAGGTTGAGGAGGGGAGAACTGTTTGTCTCAAGTTGATCATTCAGAATTGTATCTGTGTTTTTTAATTTGTTGACTTCTATAGATTCTAACAAATATAGCTTAAGGCCTTTATTTTGAATGTGAAGAATTTTAAATTTGTCATTAAAAGAATGATTATGATCTAGAAGGTGAAGTGCGTATGTCGAATCTGTTTTTCTATTATTGAAAGCCCTTTTATGTTCTGCTATTCGTTTCTTAAAGTTTCTACCAGTTTGACCGATGTAAGTTTTTGGGCAGTCGCCACATTAAAGTTTGTACACACCACTATTTAAGTGTTTTTTATTTTGGCTCTTGTTATTTTTAATACATTTGCCTAGGTTGTTATTTGTTCGGAAAGCTGGTGTTATTCCTTTCTTTATTATGTGTTTGGCTATTTTTGTTGTTATTTTGCCTGTATATGTAATCGAGCAGAAGGTACTGGGTTTTTTCTCTGGTGGTGGAAATATTTTTTTAATAATTTTTATAAGTAAAAAGTGCCAAATTCTTATTTTTACAAATAGGTTAAAAGAAATAAAATAATACTTACTCACAATCAATTTAATTTTATCACCAAAACGACCAGTTTCGCTTACTACACTTTGCTAAGCATCTTCAGGTCTAACGGTACCAGGTAAATTAAATTCTGAAATTACAAAAGCCCACGTTAGGGTGCTGTCTTCTAAAGATAACAATTAAGTAATTATGCCAATATTACATCTATGTGATTATTAATATGAATAAAATTGATGAAGTTAATTGAAAAGTAGAAACTGAAAGTAAAAACCCACAAATTGATATAAGATAAAAACAAAAAGAGAAATCATACGATTTCTACCTGGCGAAATCGAATTCAAATATAGGCCGCCGTGCTCCCTAAGACTTGCGAAGCAAACAGCTTGATGAATGCATCGGCAAGGGAGTCTAAAAATTGCACTCCAAATGCCGTTCATCATGGCCTATATTCGTAGTGAATTCGATTTCTGGTACTCCAAATGAAGTAAATAAACAAAACAAATGACGGTATTATATTTTGATTTGATACAGAGCAGCAACAAGCCGCATATACGTATTTCGATCTCTTTAGATCTCCTCAGTACGGTATAGTGCCGTATAGTAGTATATAAAGTAGTAACTATACCGTACTGAGGAGATCTAAAGAGATCGAAATACGTATATGCGGCTTGTTGCTGCTCTGTATCAAATCAAAATATAATACCGTCATTTGTTTTGATATAAGATAATTTATTGAATTCAAATAAATTAGTAAATAACCAAAATACTGCTTACATGCCGGTACAAGAATTATTAATTAATGATTTGGAAAACATAGTTTAAACTATCCTGGATTGCTGGTGATGGGTGATCATCCGATGATTGTACCTGGTACCGTTAGACCTGAAGATGCTTAGAAAAGCAGTAGTAAGCGAAACCTGTCGTTTTGGTGGTAAAATTAAATTGATTGTGAGTAAGACTTATTTTACTTCTTTTTGCCTACTTGAAATGGACTCACACATGACAGGCAACACATTCATGCTTATATTTACATTGAAAAAAGTTAATTCTAGATTTCTGGAGTCTTTGGATTCTTCTGGTCTTCTGGAGACATGCTTTTATAGTTCTTATGAGTAGGATCGCCGTCTGTGGCATAGTGTTCTAGTGTTTGAATCATGAAAGATATGATTGACTGTTTCATGTTTTCTGCTACAGAGTGTGCAACTTAAGTTTTCCATTAGGCGTCCACATTAGAAACAGATGTTGCTTAACTGGCGAATGTCCATGAAAAAGCCTGTTATGATTTTTATATATTAGGGTATCTTTTATTATGATAAATTGAAAGATACCGTAATGCTTCTAATGTCGTAAATACATGTCATGGAACAAATCTGGCCAGATATCACAATCCACTTATCAGCAGGATTACACTCACATTTAAAAACATTAAAAAATATCAAAAAATCCCTACAATAGACACAAAAACGCTTAAAGAACCCATTGGAAAGGAATGTCTTCAACACGAGCTGTACGTGAACTGTAGCAAACTGAACATAGACATCAATTTGTTAAACTGTTTTTTCGGGCTGTTAGGTGTTACTGCTTCGCTTGTAAGCTTAAACTGCCAAGCGAATCTTCGTTACAATCTTTCTTCATTTATTATTTTTACTTAGAATAGAAATAATATTAACTATTTTAATTTTTAATATTATTTTTAGGTCTGGAATATGGGAAAATTGTAGGGCAGCTTATGAAGACATCGTTAAACATCTAGAAAGGTATGTAAAATATAATATAGTAATTTAATAATGAATAAAGTACTCCACGCGGATTAATTATGTAGATAAGAATAGGTAGAGGATTTGATTAGGCAATCAATACTTTTTTTTAATTGCCGTATTGCCAGATTGCAGTAAGAGTATAAGAAGGCTTTTAGAAGCCTGGAGCATTCGCCTTTGCGAAGTGTCCATCAGCTTAGCGTATTTCGCAGTTTTTAGTACGCTACACCACACGGGACAGCGTAGGTTACCACCGACTGGAAAACTCCATTTAGCACCTTTCTTTTGGTGCTACCTGGGCCCCTAATGTTTGGCATCAGCCGTTTCAATGCCTCTAGATTTCGGTTCGCCTTCTCTACTGTCTTTTAGATGTGTACTCCAAACCTTAGTCTTTCCGATAACTAGACTCCACACCTTCCACTATAAAGCGAAGGGATGATTTTTACCGGCTCCCTTTGAGAACACCTTAGTTTATTGAGGCGTTAGCTGTAAATCGTTCTCTCTGATCCACCTACTAATGCGACGCAGTGCTGTGTTATCCGCATTAGCCATGTCCGTTTTCTGAATCGGCTTCACAACCAGTGCGAGATTCTCAGCATCAACTACAAGAGTACATCTCCTTGTCATATATAGCCTCAATACCTCGTCGTACAGGACATTCCACAGAATGGAATCTAGTACTGAACCCTGCGAAACACCTTGCGACAAACTGATGCTGGTATCTTATTTTCTTATGGACCTGTCAGTAAAGTTTCTGTCAATTACGTTGACCAGGTACTCACTAACACCCAATTCCCTCAGCCTGGACATGATTTTTGCCCATGATGCCGTATTAAAGGCATTCTTGATACCTAGCAGGATGAGAGCCACCCATCTCTTTGTATCCTGCGCAACTAAAGATATTACTTCTGTTACCGCATTTATGGTGCACCTTTTGGCTCTAAAACCATGTTGGTGGTCGCTCAACGCATGCTTTTTTTCTAGCTCTCGCTCAAGGCGGCCTTTTACAAGCTGTTCGTACAATTTAGCTATCGAACTAAGAAGATAAATTGGCCGAGATTGCACCTCTTCCTCTTCACCTCTACTTTTTGGGATAAAGACAACCTTAGCTTCTGTCAACATTATTGGAAACTGCTGTTGTTGAAGCAGTTTGTTTAGCAATCTCAGAAAAACCTGCGGGTATTTTAGTGCGACGAGTCTTACTGTCTTCATCTATGCCAGGTGCTTTTCGGATCTTCATCAGTCCAACAGGCAATCGTTACTTTAACGAAAAAAAAGTAATTGCGTCTTAACTACTTTTTTTCTATCTCCTCTACTTTCAAGTATACCCTGCAAAACATACAATTTTGAGACACCCAGTACAACATCGAAATAATTGTTTTACATATTTGTTTGAAATATGCAGGCAATTTCTGACTTTTGACATTGATTCTTAAACATTTATTTAACGTTTTAAGTAATGTATTTATTTATTTATTTTCTATTAACCAATTTGCAGGGAAAAACATTTTTATTATATTTATATTGATATTCGACGACCTTATCAATGAGAGTATCAGTAAGTTAGATTTCCAGGTTCCCTTTGTAAAGCGTTATGTCGACGACTTGATCCTAGCAACACCACCTGATAAGATTTTAAGCACCTTATCAGTCTTCAATAGCGTTGATCCTCACCTTCAATTTACATGTGAATTGGAGGTTGATAACAGTATACAGTTTTTGGACATGCGAATCATACGCACACATAGCAACATATTGGGCACTACGTGGTACAGGAAAGAAATAGCGAGTAGCCGGTTCTTAAATTACCACTCTACACACCCAATGAGATACAAACATAACCTTATACAAGCTCTTAGTTTTAGAGTACATACGTTGACCCATACGCGGTACAAAAGGGAATCTTTGGATTTACTCAAATCCATCCCCATTGATAACTCTTACCCCATATCCATCATCAACAGATATCTTTTCTCTAAAAGCTATGGTCATTCTATTTCGGAAGCACCTAACGGTGCAATACTAGCCTCCATATCCAATAGCTTACAGACTGACAATTCCCCGTTAACCCCAAAACCAGCCACAAAATATGCTTCTCTTCCATATTTGCCACAAATTACGAACAAGTTTACTAAACTATTCAAAAACTTACCCGTCAGAATATCCCTAAAAAACACTAAAACCATTGGAAAATTATTCTCCAAGTCCAAAACTCCACTAAGCTCGTTAGAGCACACTAATGTTGTTTATCAAATCCCCTGTTCTGAATGCAATTCCTGCTACATTGGCCAGACCAGTCGTTTACTTCTATGGCGTATAACTTCACATAAAAGCGACATTAGACTTTACAAACCCTCTTGTGCCTTTGCACAACTCGCCATTTCCACCAAACATCACATTGACTTCTCAAATACTAAAATACTGGCGAAATAAAATAACCATCAAAAACGCTCCTTTATTGAAATCTGTGAGATCCTAAAAAACCCATCTGCAATAAACAAAAGAACCGACATCGACAATTTGAGCCAGGTTTACCACTCTCTTATCTTACGAAATAAATAATACCAATATTCATCATTTAAAATAGCCTTATTTTAAAGCCTTATTTTGTTAAGTTAGTTCTAAATTTATGAGTAAGCTTAAGTACATATACAATAACATCTTTAATACTACATATTGAGTTGTAAGTAATAAATTATTAGATCTGTATTTCTTATAAACTCTATGTCATCTTTGTATTTTAGAGAACTGATGAAGCTTTAGAAGTATAAAGCGAAACGTCTTGTATAAACTAATGAAGTAGTTGACTTCTGTTTTTATTTTGCCAACCTGAATGACCGAATAAACCTCTGAATTCACTAGTTAAATACTTTATATATATATATATATATATATATATATATATATATATATATATATATTTCATTGTGGGCAGTGATATATGAGGGAAATTAAATACTTTTTCGTTAAACTATTAATATTCATAAAGTAGAAACGAAGCTTGCAGATGTCTGCGCAGTCTGAAATAGAAGATTTTAACTCTGCCGTCTCTCATGTCAGACTAATTGCTCGAGTTCGTGTAGTGACGAGGATTAATTAATTTTTGGGGTCTTAATTCAAATTTAAATCGGCCAATGTTTTGTTAATTCTGCTTTGTTAATTGCTAGGACGGTTTTCTGTAAGTTTAGTTGTGGAAGGAGGGCGCAGATTTTCTTTTTTGCATCTGGTTATCCTTTGTTATGTTTTAATTGATAAAACGTGCTAAAACCTTTGTGACGAAAGTGAACAAAACATCGTTGCCTTTAAAATGAAAACGAAAATGGATATTTACTTAATTTAAAATATACATTATGATAATTCATTCATATAGTTACATAAACTATATACTTCGTTAAAACTAATTTTCTAAAAACACTAACTAAAACATTTTTGTAGAAAACCTAAATATAGTTGGTGGTTTTATAGACTTCTCCAGGATATAGCAGAGGACTCGGAAAATTTTCGTGATTAACAGAATCAGGATAAATTTGATTCTCTAAATAAAACTCTTCGTGTTTTTGATAAATCCACCAAACTTCCCAAAAAGGCTGTTATTTTCGGGCAAAAAGTTTCCGGTATAAAACTGCACTCCAGACTGATCACTATACATATATATCGGTCTACCAGTAGCTGGATGAACGACGCTTGCGACAAAATTATTTTTCCGAGCATTGTCGTGATTGACATAGAAATTGTGATCGAAGCTAGGTGAGTTGGAAACCTGGTTAATTACGTCACTCAGATGAAAGGGATGTCTAAAATCTATGGTCGTACCCTCGACTTTCTCAAACTGACCTGTAGGTATAAGAGAATCATCAACGGGCGTAATATGGTCAGCATTAATTCTAACGACATGATCGTACAGCTCCTTAGCTCCAGCATCATTACCTGCTAAATAAAAGTAGGAATGATTGGTTAGATTTACAACAGTCGATTTCGTAGTCATTGCCTTGTAGTTTATAATATAAATGTTACTAATAGTTAACTCGTACGTTAAATTTACCACTACAGAACCAGGATAGGCTTCTTCTAGATCTGGCGAAAGATAACTTAAAGTAAGTTTAAATAATTTAAAATTCTTGATAAATTGAAAATTAGGATATGTGAATAGAATTTGGAATAAATAATATTATTCATATTATTTCTTGACTGTTATTATTCGTTCTATTTTGAAACATTGGTGTGCCCATACTGTATAAAGTACTTATTATGGAAAGGTGTACATGCATATTTGTTTTAAAACGCCAATGTTTAATAACAATAAATAATCACTCAAACTACAACAGTTTTTTAACCAAAGACATTATAAATTCTCATGAAAATGGAGTTTTTGGTCTTTGAGTCTCAATGAATGATAAATGAAACATTAGAACTTGTGTCTTTCTGAAAATAGATAATTTATGTATTTTTTTATATATGTAACATATAGACCCATTAGAAAGAGAGGATAAATATATACATTTTCAATCTAAAACTCGCTAGTTTCTCCCTTTCGCATTGGTAGGTACATGACCATAGAAAATAATGATAAAAACATCGATGGAACATCGAAACGTCGAGGAAGATGTCTTCCTTGACTACAGCAACCATAAAAGTATTGATGATGGCGGAACGAACTCCACTCCTAACTAAGACACGACTATCTTATTTGGTCGATGTCTATCTTCTACTGTCTTCTACTACTGTCTTGTTTGACCGATGAAACGACTCTCAGCTACTGGCTGCAAAAACGGCGGTTAGTTTAAGAAATGTTTTTTACCAGTTAACTGCTGCGTCTAGGTGATAATTACCAAAGCGGTCAGCATTTTTAACTACAGACAGTCAAAAATCAGTCTTTTTTCGGACTTTTGAGACGGCTGCTCTGAAGAGTTCATTTGATGTACATACGTACCACCCTCTCAGATTGCGCAGCCATGACATTCAATGTAGTATTTCATGACATGACAATGTATTACAACCATTTAACTGTTCGATAATGTCTGGCATGGCATTCACCCGATCTTTCATTCATGCACAATTCTCACGCATTATAGCACTCTCTCGCTACGACGGAATTCTTCTCCCTCCCACCCCTTCGCATTCTTCCTTATCTTCTTGCTTGGTCCTGGGCACCCTGCCTCCCTTAAGGTCACCTTTCTTCTTGTCCCTTTCTTTCTAATGTTCTTCTCACATATCTCTGAACTGCTTTCCTTCGATCTGATGACCTAAGCATCTCCTCCACTAGTTTAGTGACTGATTGGACCCTACTTCCTAGCTCTCTCTCAAGCAGGCTCCTTTCACCTATCCATCTATCGCATACCAATAGAGTGTGTGAGACAGTGTCTAATATTTCACAATAAAGGCATTTGTTATTTTCTGCCTTTCCAAATCTGTAAAGGTATGCCCTGAAGCAACCATGCCTGTGAGCATCTGCGTCAGGCAATAATCCAAATGCCGGTGCCCTCAATCCATTTTCGTCTACTGCGCCAGTCTCATTTAGTTCCACTTCTTTTGCCACACCATTATGGACCTCTCTCTTTCTTCTTTTTTTAAACGTTCTGTTGCTATGTCTTCATTTCTTTTCTCGTATTCTTTCTCTTTCCTTCACTAGCATGTCCATCGGAATACACGCGGTGATAACTCCTAACGCCTCGACGGAGGCTGTTTTGTATGCACACGCCACCCTCATTAGACTCTTTCTATCTGCTCTGGTGAGCTGCTTTCTCTTGTTAAAACTGCGGAACTCCAGACAGGCGCAGCGTAAAGAACGATCGATTGCACAACAGAATTAAGGGCCCCCTCCTCTTAGTTTTGGGCCCTCCGATCTTGGGCATGATTCCCCCAATACGGCGGATCTCAGCTCAGCTCTTTGAGTCACCGCTTTTACTTGCTACACCCACTTTCCGTTTTGACTCAGAGTCACCTCTAAAGATCTCAAGCATTTCTTTGGAACCACTCTCTTTTCTGCACATTCGAATGTTATCCCGTCACTGCGGGACTCTGACAGCCGTCATGTCAACCAATGCTCCTTTTTTCTACCACAATTTCTCTCTCTGACAAATAGTTGGATACTAAATTCATCAAGTACCTTGGACACCTTCTCTCTCGTCGAGCCTTCATTACCTCGTTCCATTTAAATGTGTTGAAAGCATTTCGGATGTCAAACAACAGTAGTATTGTCCACTTCTGGTTAACCTCCACCCCTCGTAACTTCCAGTAAACTTCCATCAGCGCATCTACCGTGCTCCTGTTCTTTTTGAAACCGTACTGCCTGGGTGACAGCCCGCCTGATTATTAAATCACTGTATCTATTCACCTTCTTAGGAGCTCCTCGTATAATTTACCTATGCACGACAGAAGACAAACAGGTTGAGATCTTCCAATTTGCCGGAAATCACTGAGTTTCAAGCAGTACATTTATGTGTTCCAAAAGCCACGTCGCGCGTTGGTTCTATACTGCCGATCCGTTTCACCGCATCAACACTAAAAATCTAGTTACCTAAAACTATTTTTTTATTATTCAAGTGTATCTTTCCATTTGGATTAGAAAGTTATCCTCAAAAGATCACTTTAAGTTTTTTTTTACCTTATTACCTTTTGACCTTATTTACCCCTTATAGCTTAATTACTTGTAAATAACATTACTTATTTGAGATTCCCAGAAGGTCGTTCTAACAGTCACAATATATTTATATTCAAATGGTTTTTATGTATAAAAATGCAGGAAAGTTGACACAATGACAAGTGGTTTCATCCACTTGTAAAAAGTTTTAATTGAGTAGACTGACACAATACTTGAAAATAACTACCATCAACATCTTACAAATGAAATACAACACTTGTGTTCCTTTGTATAGTCTCTTATATGCACAAGTTATGAATACAACAATGACACATCTAATAAAATACATAAATTTCAGGCAATATGCGGTACAAAATTGAATTTTATCAAATTATGAAAGTGCTCTTTCCTCTTATACCGAAGTTAATGTTGAATAAATGATAAACAAAGCTGTACAACAAAACAAATAAAACCGTACATCATAATCGAAAATATATGGGATATAAATTATAAGAATACTGATTATATATTAATATAAATGGAGACAAGGTGGTTTACAAAATACTACCCAAAAAATACAACTTGAGAGGATAAAGAAATATACGAACACTGAGAAATCTGGTAATATAAGGTTATGAAAATGACACAGGCAAAGTCGAGTCCCTGTAGGAAAAAGAAGAAAAATTACTTATATTTATATTATAAATGGAATATATTAGTGTTGGTTTCTAATAATAGTAGTATTTGCCTGTGTAGCAATTATTCTGAAATGAGACGGTGATGTAATTTGTAAATCGACACGGCGGGTATTATCATAGGACATACAGAGTTATATGGAACATCAGCATTTGTCAAATGTCAAGCGATTAACCGGCTTTGCAGGGTCCCAGTTCACTAGATCCTGCTGGCGGCTTAACGTTGACGCTCCTGCAATGATTTGTTAGAGTTGGAAAACGATCTGCCACCGCACACAACACACAACTTCATCTGACGGGGGCTTGAATAATCACGGTGTCACACCAAATAACGATTCTGCCGGTTCGTGCACATGCATTTTTACCAATGTAAATCTACTTTCCCCGTTCCTCTCAAGTCGCGCTTAACTAACAAATAACTCGCATTTCTCATTTAATTCAAAGGCTTAAGTTATTATGCAAAGGGTAAAGAATTCTCGGAATCGTGACTTACTTCAGAATAAGAAGGAAAATGATAAGAATATGATAATGTACTATTTAAATACTCTTGGAATAAATTATATTATTAAAACAGAATTTAAGACGAACGCAATAAAAGACGTGGCCTTATTTATCATTTATTAGATTAACCGTTTCTATAACCTTTTAAAATCTGCTGCAGTATTTTTTTCCTTAACGGATAAACCAATCAATGTTTTTTTCACATTTCCATTGCACCATCTGGTTCATTCTTGCACTTGAATTTATAAGAATCCAAAAAGTGAGTATTTCATCGAGAAAGACCAAAATTACTGTTGGCTTTTGAAGATCATAGGAAAATAAATTGATGTCATTTTTTTTGGTTTTGTTAAGAAAAACATTTTTTAACTTTAAAACTCTGTGATTAGGTTCAAATACATCTTACAATTAATCAGCCATAAAAAAAATAAAACTTGCTACATTGGTTGTGGGTTTACGTATTAGTTTTTTTTTTTAATTTATATGCATATAATTGCTATTAATTGTCTTTTATTTGTCTAAATGGTATTCACAATTTTCTTCCCTGTAAAGATGGACTTTCACGTTTTTTCCCTGTAGAATCATTGGCTGTCTATTTTTTGTAAAAAAGATACAGAGATATGCACAGAAATAGAGCAAACTATGTAATAAAAAACATTTTACAATAAAATTCCAATTTTTCAGCTATTGACAATACCCTGTAATCTTCTTGTAGTTACATACTTTTGGCTATCCCCTGTATATATGTTTCGACAGACTTATGCATATCAGTGAATTTTATCCTTTATATATGTTTACTGGTATCTATCAGTGGACCTTACAGACTTTGACCATACCCTGCAGTCTTGTTTTTCCAATATAGTTTTATTATATACATTTGTTCTGAATACAACCGTTTGGTACCGCAGAAATCACAATCCAATAAAAATACGCCAAAGTGCCTTTTTGACACGTCGCCATATTTGTTTTAATAATTGTCTTCCTCCACCTTTTCCATCGATATCGCATGCCTCATGATCCGTCTAGCCGTTTCCGAGCTACGAGTACGTCTTTTTTGCAAAACAATATATTGCAAAGCTGATACTTTAACTATATAAATAAAAACTATGTACCGTATAAACAAAATGAATTATTATCATTTAAATCACGCTACCAACAACAGTTGACATCTCTTTTTATTGCTACAATAATTAATTTATACTCTTCAGTTAGCACATAAAATTTCTTCTAACCCAATTGCTCACTCAACTATTCCACTGAGCAAGTATGTGAAAATCTAAAATCAACATAATATGCTTGGACATTAACGATGGTGAACATATTATGTTGGTAAAGTATTTCTTTCAATATCCCATTAATTTTACTTTTTAATTATTGTAAATGTAGTTCTAATTATAATAATGTTTATGAAAGAATGTGGTACTTTTTAAAATTTTTATACGCTGTAATATTGAAAAGGCAACACCCAATAATGCATAAGAAATATTAACTAAATATTAATAAATAATGTTTATTGAGTACACTACCTTATTTTTTGTAGTCACCTAAAAATATTGGAGACTATACCTCCATTGAGAACACTAATTGATTTTAGTAGAGAACGAGGTATAATTATAGTGCTGCCAAAAACTATAATTGCGTTTCGGAAAATTGGCAATAAAATTAGTAGAAATGCGTACTGGATACTTTAGGTTAGACCAAAGAGAATAGGTAACAATGTCGTACAATCTCTAGTATAAGTTTATTGTAGGATCAGATCCCTTGGCTTGTTGCATTCAACCATGTCTTATTCCATTGACCCAAATATATAGATATTTTTTTTATACCATAATTATCACTACGGTGATGATTATTACAATTACAATCTGATTATATAGGGAAAATCACTATAAAAATTTACTCCAAGAGTCCAGATTGGAATACATGGGAGAAGAGTACAGTATGGAGAGACAAACAAATAGTAACATTAATACTACCAGCAACGAGGTCCGTACTGCGCTAATTAAAATAAAAAACGGGCGATCTTCAGGACCTGGCAATATAGCTGTAGAGCTACTTAAAGCAGGAGGTCCACTCCTAATCGAACGAATAACTTTTCTAATGAATCAATGCTGCCAACAAATTAAAATACCATCGGAATGGAAAACCGCTCACCAAGTGTCCATCTTTAAAAAGGGTAATCGAAAAGATCCTAACTGCTACAGAGGATTGAGTGTCCTACCTACTTTCGGCAGATTGTTTGAAAAGATAATAAATAGAAAAATACAAGATGATGTAGGACATCTAATTAGCGAAGACCAAAGCGGATTTACTCCTGGTAGATCTTGCACTGATAACTTGTTTATACTCCAACAATTATTAGAAAAAAGAATAGCGGTTGGTAACGAAGTACATCTAGCCTTTATCGATCTAGAAAAAGCGTATGATACAGTACCAAGGCCTAAATTGTGGCAAGCTTTACAACAACTCGGCATTAGTCCACACCTTTTAGGAATAATCACAAAAGTATACAGGGATAACACCACTTACCTAAAAATCGGAAATAGACTATCAGAGCCGATAAAAGTAACTAAAGGACTGAGACAAGGATGCAGTATGTCACCTTTACTGTTTAATTTATATATTGAGGCAGCCCTTCAAAATTGGAAAAACCACTGCCAAGGAATGGGAATCCCAATAGGAAATGACGTACTGTTCTCCCTGAACTTTGTGGATGACCAAGTCGTTCTAGCTCAAGATTCTTATGATCTAGAATTTATGATAAAGCGTCTATACAGAGAATATGTAAAATGGGGGTTAAAAGTCAGCATGAAGAAAACGGAATATCTACTTATCACTTCAGATGCAAGGTTTGAAGTGTTGATAGACGAGGACATGGAAATCACACAAGTGGAAAAATTTAAATATTTAGGTGCATTCATTGATAAGAACGGCTTATAATAATAGGTTTTTTCAGTCTTTTAGTAGCTTACCATAAGGAATAATCTGTACTACCGTCATTTGTTAACACCTGTAAGTAAGAATTAATTGAGTCATTCTTTAATTGTAAGATAGCCCTTTTGAGTTGTTGACTTGCACGATTTAGTTTAGTCTTAACTTGAGGGGACCCTATTTGTTGCCAAATTCTTCTCAGCTTTCGTTTTTCAATTATCATATTTCTTACTTAGTTTGGATAATTGTTTCCTTTTAACTTAAGTTTCAGTGTAGGGGTGTTTTCCCATGCTGATTTATTTTGTCTTCAAGGCTCAGTTTAAAATTTGCCTAATCCGTCAATTTGTTTGTTAGTGTAGGGTTACTTTGTTTTTAATAATCTTGTAACTCATGGTTAGTACTATGGACGAATGATCAGAATTTCTTCTTCTTCAGCCTTCATTTATCCAATGTTGGACATAGGAGGCCTCCAATTGCTTCCACTCTTCCCTATCTTTTGCAATTCTCATCCACTGCTTTCCAGCTACAGCAGTTATATGGTCTATTCATCTCTTGTTAGGTCTTCCCACGCTTCTTTTTGTTTCTCGAGGTCTCCAGAATGTCACTTTATGAGACCACCTGTTGGTGCCTTGTCTTGCTACATGTGCTACCCATTACCATCTCAATGTCGCTTTTTTTTTCCATGATGTCGGTTACTTTAGTTCTTCGACGTATTTCGTTGTTAGGAATTTTGTCTCTGAGGCATATATTTAGCATGGCCCTCTCCACGGCCCGTTGAGTTACTCTTAATTGTTCTGCCATTTTTCTTGTTATTTCCATAGTTTCCAATCCATAAGTTGCAACTGGTAGTATACAAGTGTCATAGGTTTTTCGTTTTTAGTGAATTGGGATTTTTCTGTCTTTTAAAATGAAGCTCAACTTATCAAAAGTAGCCCATGATAATTGTGTCCTTCTTTTAATTCCTAGGGTTTGATTTTCCTTTTCGTTTTTAATTGCATGTCCTAGATATACATATATATATATATATATATATATATATATATATATATATATATATATATATATATATATATATATATATATGTATATATATATATATATATATATATATATATATATATATATATATTGTTCTACCTTTTCTATATTGATGTTATCTATCGTGATGTTTTCTAGGCTGTTGCTTAATATCTTTGTTTTGTCGAGATTCATTTTTAATCCTATTTGATTCGATTTGTGATTTAAATCTTGTAGCATTGATTTTAGTTCATGGATATCTGTGCTTATAAGTACTATGTCGTCTGCAAAACGCAAATGGTTAAGATATACTCCATCTATTTTTAATCCATTTTTGGCCCAATTTAGTTGTTTGAAAACATTTTCTAATGCCAAAGTAAATAACTTGGGTGAGATGGTGTCAAATCACACCTTTGCCAAGGTCTATTTTCATAGTTTCCAGATCATCATCTATTTTTACGTGAAAAGTAGCATCATCGTATATATTCTTAAGGAGGGCAGCATATCTTGAATCTACTCTGGCGTCGTCCAATGCTGTTAAGAAAGCCCATTTCTCGATACTGTCGAATGCTTTGTGATAATCGACAAATGCCAGATGTAGTGGTATGCCAGTATGATCAGAATTTAAGTCCCAACAATCGTCAATAACAAGGAAATTAGCTGAAGCTTTATCTTCTTATATTTGAAGCATACAGCATCTACATTATAAAAACATGCTAACACTGCAATACTGAAATTTTTTGTTCCATGTTTGACATTTTCGGCTATATCAGCTTGTACTTTCGGTAAACTGAACCTAATCCAAATATTTTTTAATCGATTTTTCACAATTTTTTCCTAAGAATAGGAATAATTTTTATAAACGTTTGTACTCCTAATAAACGTTTACAAGACGTAACTAATTTAGTTTAAATGGCATACAGTTATAAAGGAATTTTTTTTATTATTACAATTTGTCAATTGTTTAAGCATATTAAAGGTTAAAAATCTCTCAATAATGCACAAATCCATAATTTAATAAGGAAAATCATGTAGCCTAAACTTTTCCTTTTGCCAGTCATCGTAGCTCAAAGATAAGCTATGATTTATGTATTGGAGGATATAATGAATTGCCCCTTCCCAGTTTCCCATCTTCAACGCTGGCATTCAAAACTGACTTCCGGTTTGCTTGGTAAAAATCCTTAATTTCGTATGACGTTTGCAGATTTGTATTATAATTAATGATAATGCCAACCAACATAAGATTATTTTCGAGGCGCTAACACTAATTTTACTTGAATTTTACCCCTATTTTGTCAGCCGTAAGATTTCAGGACCGTATCAAATATACTACCAGGGGCGTAGGTGACATCGTAACATAATGCATAATGAATATTTATTGGCATAACAGTGTTAAATGTTGCATACAAAATATTATCAGATATTATATACAGCTGTCTTAAATCACTTTCGGAAGAAATAATTGGTGAATACCAATGTGGTTTCAGACCAATAAAAACTTTTGGTCAACTATAGACCAAATACTTATGTTAACAGGTATACATAAAAGAGATGCTGAATTTAACATACCAATTTACAACTTGCACATTGATTTCCAAAAGGATCCAACTATCCATGTTAAGAATATCTAAAAATTTAGTTAATACAAATGAAAAACGCAAGAGAATGCAGCGATTACCGCACTATTAGCTTGATGTCTCATGTCCTAAAGTTACTCCTAAAAGTCATCCATAACCGAATATATCACAAACTGAACATAAACGTTTTTTGCAAAGGTCTAAGAACGCGTAAAGCTCTTTTTTCATTTAATATCCTGATACAAAGGTGCCTGGACCTCAATCAAGACATATACACATATTTAATTGACTATAATAAAACATTCGGTAAAGTACGACATGAACAATTAATGAATGTCCTGGAATCAAAGAAGATGGACTACAACGACCTCAGAATCATATCAAAATTATACTATAAACAGCGAGCAAAAGTACGTGTTAACAAACAGCTGTCAGAAGAAATTGAAATTAAACGTGGAGTGAAACAGGAATGGGTAACTGTCGCCAATTCTTTTTAATGCCTACTTCAAAGAGATCCTGAAAAAAGCCCTTGAATGTGAAAGAGATGGAATAACGGTAAATGGAGTTTCCATTAACAACATTAGATTTGTCGACGACACTGTGATCTTAGCCGAAAATATTGAAGATTTTCAGAGACTGTTGACCAGAATAGCGGAGTATGGAAAAGAGTACGGTCTAACAATGAACACCGTCGAACAAGTGGACAAACATGCATATCTGGGAACAATGATTAACTCTACAAATGATTACATTCAGGAGATCGAAATCAGAATAGAAAAGGCTAAAGCAAATTTTAACAAAATGAGCAGAAGAGTGCTATTTACAAGGGATTTAGAATTGGAACTAAGAATTAGTTTGCGAGGTGCCATGTTTTTTAACTTTGTTCTATGGAATCAAATCTTGGCCCTTAAACGCGACATCAATAAAAAAACTCTAATTCACACTCTAATTCTCACTCTCACTCACATTCGAGCTGTGGGTATATAGAAGAATTCTGAATCCTCTAATGTCGTGGACAGAACACATCACAAACAAAGAGGTTCTGAGAAGAATGAATAAAGAAATGGAAATTTTAAGTAAAATTAAAACAAGAAAATTGGAAATTCTCGGACATATTACATCGTGCTCCAACTGATTATGTAATGAAAGATACAAGAAAAAGAAGCATAGGGAAGCGTAGAGTGGTACGGATGTACGGATCAAATGAACGTTTCAGACCAGGCGTCTCAAAAGTCCGAATAGCTATGATGATTGCCGTCCTCCGCCGCGGAGATGGTACTTGAAAAATGACTTTGGAGGCTTCCAAGGCTATGGTGAGAATATATGGAGATATGACAAAGACATTCGACATTGAAAATGAAGTTAGGAGAGGTGATGCCTTATTAACAACCCTTTTTAATCTAACTTTAGAAGCTATTATCAGAAAAAGAGATATGAAGTACCCTGAAGTGAATATTTGCTGTGAACTTTACCTTCCATCATATTGGAAGGTAAACTGCATGGCAAAAGAGATGGTTTGATGGCTTATCCACAGAAATCTTTCGTAGAGCAGTTTCCAAAGCTACAATTCCCAGTTGGACCACCAACCTTAAAAAGAAGATAACGCAATAATAATATAAAGAAGATATTAACGGCTGTATACAAGATCCACTCAAATATGCGCATATAAGGATGATGTTGCCATAATAAACCGCAATAAAAGAGCATTAGTCGAAAAATCTATAGATTTGAAACGGGAAGCCTCTGCATTTGGTTTAAATATAAATAAAAGAAGGTATTTGGATTAACTTATCCTAGTGAGGGTTCGTGGATAATAAAAATGAACCTTGAGCTGGTTGATTTAATACTGAGCGGAGATATCGTTATAAAGACTAAACTGACTGGGCCACTTAGAAAGAATGCCAAATAATCGAGCTGTAAAAGTATTTCAGAGACTTCCTGTTGTCACTTTCTCTTGTCCAAAACAATAGGACAGGAGAAATTCCCCGTAAAAGGCAGATTGATCATGTAGACGACGATCTTAAAACCGTGAACGTCAGGCAGTGGCAAAGGAAATTATGGAGAAATGTCAGAAGGAAATCTGTCATTGCAGAATGAAAGATCGTTGTTAAGCAAGCCAAAAGGCACAAAGAATTGTAGCGCCATTGAAAGAAAAAGACGAAGGATAATACGAAGGGGAAGAAGAAGCGGACGACGAAGAAGACGAAGAAAAAGAGGCAGAAGAAGTAGATGAAGAAGAAGACGAAATAGAAAGACGAGATAGAAGACAAAGAAAAAGATGAAGAATAATACGAAGAAGAGGAAAAATACTTCAAGCAAATTGAAGCTTTTGAAATGTGCCTTTATTTTCGAATCCTGAAGATATCTTGTACAAAGATATCTACGTTACTAACCAGAACGTGTCTTATTAAGAATACAAAAGAATACAAAAAATACTTCACAATAGGGTATACAAAAGGTGTGAAAAAGAAGTTGGATACGATCAATTTGGATTCAGAGCCGGAATGGGGACCAGAGAGGCCTTGTTTTCATTACAAGTACTGCTGCAGAAGTGTTACGACCAACAAAAGGATGTCTTTCTATGTTTTGTAGACTTTGAAAAGGCATTTGATCGCGTAAACCATAATAAAATGTTAAATTCCTTGCAGAGCATCAACTTGGATAGTAAAGATCTCCGATTAATTAAGAACTTATATTGGAGGCAGAGTGCCAAGATTAGGATCGACGATCACACATCTAGAAATATTAGTATAAATAAAGGAGTAAGGCAAGGATGCATACTATCCCCTATGCTGTTCAATCTTTACTCGGAACTACTATTCAAGCAAGCCTTGGAAAACCTTTCCACAGGAATAAAAATTAATGGAGAACCAATATCTAGCATAAGATATGCAGATGACACTGTCCTACTGGCTGATACAGACACAAACTTACAGAGAGTTATAGACCACCTTAAGGATGCTTGTCGAGAGTTTGGAATGAAGATCAACGAAAAAAAAAACAAAAGTAATGGTGATCCAAAGAAAACAGAATATCCCCTTAACTATAAAAATAAATGGGAATATTTTAGAACAGGTAAACCAATACAAATACCTTGGCTGTTGGAGTAATTGCAAGGTGGACCCAGAATAAGAAATTAAAGCGAGAATTGCTCAAGCTAGGGATAGTTTCTTTAAGATGCGCGTTCTATTCTGCGATACACATATAAATATTAAATGAAGATTAAAACTTGTAAAATGTTTTATCTGGTCTGTTCTTCTCTACGGAGCTGAAACGTGGACTTTAAAAATAAAGAGCCTGAATAGAATCGAGGCATTTGAAATGTGGGTGTACCGTAGAATTTTAAAAATTCCTTGGACAGCACGAAAAACAAATGAAGAAGTACTAGCTAGACTCAATTTAGAAAAAGAACTATTGAGAACAGTCAAAAGAAGAAAAACCAGTTATTTAGGGCATTTGTTGCGCAACGGGAAATACTACATCCCTCAGTTGATAATTAAAGGCAAAATAGAAGGAAAGCGAGGAATTGGAAGAAAAAAATTGTCCTGGTTACGTAATATCAGAAACTGGACAGGACTTGGATTTGAGGAGCTCTTAAGAGCAGCTGAAGATAGACAAACGTTTGCCACCATAACCGCTAACCTCCATTGATGGAGACGGCACTTGAAGAAGAAGAAGAATACAAAAAGAAAAGGAACTGTCAACCACAATAACATTATGAGGAACAGCGAAAGATATAGAATGCAGCAACTAATTTTTTCAGGGAAAAGTAGAAAGAAAACGAAGACCAGGAAGGCTAAGGATTTCAAGAAGCAGTCTTGAACCAGAAAATTTAAAGTAGGAAAAAAATTACTTATGCTGCATAGAACACAAAAAATGAATAGTGGCAAGTAATGAGTCAACATGGCGAAATAAGAAAATGAGGAAAAAGTTGGAGGATAAAAATTACACAAAATCTGTAAAATATTAAAAAAAATAAGAAAAGTAAAAGAGTCGAGAAAAAGTAAGCGTAACTCAAATATAGTATCTGGACACCCCCATTAGATATCAACCAATATCAGACACATATCAATAATAAGCTTCTATTGCAGGAAACCTCCGCTAACGATATTAACGACTTGAATAACTGCATCATAAACGCCTTACAAGAAAGTCACCGAGTGCACTGTCCTAAAAGAAAATCAGATAGTAAAATAAGTCCATATACTGAAACGCTCTTGGATCAAAGAAGACAAAAAATGAGAAGCGATAAGAATGTAGATAGCAACACTTTAAGAAAAATGAACAAAACTGTTTCGAAAGCAATTAGGAGAGATTTAAGGAAATTTAATACCGATTATATTAAACGCACCATAAAGGAAAATAATAGCCTAAAAGTTCTACGTAGAAAGCTAACGAATGGGAAATGCGAAATTCATAAATTAAGAAACAAGCAAAATGAAATAATATCACGTAGAGACGAGTTAATACAGGTCGTCGAAGAGTTTTACGAGGACTTATATAGAAGTAGACGAGAAGATAAAACAGGAATACAAACAGCCATTTCAAAGAAGATCACGAATCAAGGTTCCGAACTAATGCCAGAGATAAAGCTAGATGAGATTCGACAAGCATTAAGAAAAATGAAAAATAACAAAGCCCCAGGAGAAGATGGAATCGTAATAGAAGCTATCGTAAATGGAGGAGATATGCTATTAAATAAATTAAGGAAACTATTCAATCTATGTTTGCAGCAAAGAGAGGTGCCCAAAGAGTGAAACAATGCTACAACCATCCTTTTGCATAAAAAAGGAGATAGAACGGACCTAGAAAATTATAGACCTATTAGCCTGTTGAACCACATATACAAGCTCTTCACTAGGGTAGTGACATCAAGATTGTAGAAAAAAATTAGATTTCTACCAACCGAGAGAGCAGGCAGGATTCCGCTCAAATTATGGTACCAATGATCACCTCCACACAGTAAAGACACTCATTGAAAAATCTATAGAATATAACAAACCTCTTGTTCTCACTTTCATAGATTTTCATAAAGCCTTCGACACGATCGAATTAGACAGCCTTATAGAAGCAATGAATGACAGCAGGATTGACCATAGGTATAGTGAGCTTATTTATAGTATTTACAAAAATGCCACTATGACTGTTAAAATAGACAATAAAACCCGACCAATAAAAATAAATCGTGAAATAAGGCAAGGAGATACATTGTCGCCGAAATTATTCATAACGGCATTAGAATATGTCTTTAAGATGATCAATTGGGACCACAGAGGAGTAACGATAGATGGCGAAAAGCTTAACCATCTCCGTTTCGCAGATGACATTGTCCTTATCACAGATAATTTAGGAGAAGCTACAGATATGTTAAACGAATTGGATTTTGCATGTTCGAAGGTGGGCCTGAGAATGAACTTGACCAAAACTAAGTTTATGACAAATTTGGTCCCCAATAACCATTTGACTATTCAAGACAAAGTGGTAGAACTGGTGGAGAAATATACGTATTTGGGTCATGAAATAAGAATCAGCAGGGATAACCAAACATGTGAGATCCAAAGACGAATTACTTTAACATGGGCAGCCTTTGGAAAACTGCGAGACACACTTAGGGCCAACATACCAATCAGCCTCAAAAGAAAAGTGTTTGACCAATGCGTATTACCGGTCATGACCTATGGGGCGGAAACTATGACTTTAACCAAGACCACGACTTCGAAACTGAGAGTGGCACAGAGACGAATGGAACGGTCTATGCTGGGAGTGACGTTGAGGGACCGAATAAGAAACGAAGATCTGCGAAGAAGGACGAGTATTACTGATGTTGTGGAACGCATAGCGGAACTAAAATGGAACTGGGCAGGCCATGTAGCGAGAATGCACGATTCACGATGGACGAGCAAAATTACAAATTGGAGGCCAAGAGCAGACAAACGCAGTAGAGGAAGACCACCTACACGTTGGGCCGACGACATCAGGCGTATCACTAAAAATTGGCAACAAAGAGCACAAAATCGTGAGGAATGGAGGAGTTTAAGGGAGGCCTATGTCCAGCAGTGGACGTGATAAATAGAGGCTGGATGATGATGATGATGAACTCAAATATGATAAGGTTTAATCAAACAAATAAACTTGTAGGGAAATATAGGAAAATTACTGTAATATAATATGTATACAAATGGCTGTAATGGAATCAGAAGCATCTATTATGCATAGAGGCGTCAACATATGAAAATATATTGAGGAAAGTTAATAAAAATTATTGAATCTGTATCTTACGCGTTTCTTACTGTTGACTGAAATTAGTTCTTGGTGCGCCAATGGAAAGAGGATGAGGATTCGGCAAACAAGCAGCAACTTTCAAGCGATGACTCGTGATTCGTGATTGTTTGAATAGGACGGCGGCGGACGAAGCATTGCGAGCTGATAAGACTCCGATAATTAATCTTAATATTACGTTCTTCAATTGTTCTCGGTCGGTAATATAATGTTACAGTGTTTGCTTTTTAGACTCCTCTCCCGAAGTCCAACTCCCAACCGCCGATACTGTACTTATCTTCATCAATGTATCTGCTAATTAAACTGAAAGGAGGACTTTTTTCGTTTTATTTGCAATAAGGTGCAGGATTACATTCTTCTTGTATTATGTGTATGTTAAGAATGTATTGTGTTTATGTTTACACAAACTATTTAGACATAAATTGACTGGAAGAATGTAACCATTTCGGTTATTTTAATAAAAGATTTAAATATTTATGTTAATTAAATTTTCCACTATGTTTCGTTAGTTTTTATATGTCCCGGGTTTCTTATTATATTTTGACCCCCACTTATTTTCCTTAATTTCGGGAATACAAAAAAAGTTTCAAATAAAAGTTGTATTATTTTATCTAGACCGTCCAATAATGTAGCACCAGACCAAATTTTGTATACAGGTAGTGCCCAATAAAATGCATCTTCAATATTCCAAATGGGACACCCTGTATTTTTTTATAGTTTTGATTTGCATTGCCTGATTACTGATTATTAATATATAACATTATGTAGCATTAGTTTTGTTCTATAATGGCATACTACATGGTACTACAAAAGGAGAACCATAAGTGGCTATGCAACTGACATTTGAAAATGAAAAAATTATTAATTTATTTTAAACTGTCAGTCATAGATAAATAATATAATAGTAGAAATAGATAGGCAACTCAATGTATAAATTTCGTTCATTAGGACCCCTTGCGGCTGGGGTCAAATTCAAATGGACGCCTCTTACATACATAAGGGCACTAATCATCTTTTGGCGGCAAATTCAAATGGACACCCCTTACATACATAACCTTTAGCGCCTCCTGCGGGTTATTTCTTTACTAATTAAAATTTACTGAAAAATAAGGATATATAAAAGATGCACAATTTTTTCTAGATAAACGTATATTTATTCCCTGGCATCTTACCTGACAACTTACTCTCATCATTCTTTTTGTAATTTTTCCATGATTTGTACTCAACGGAACAATACAATAATTCATCTCTCTCTTCAATCCTGACCACCCAGGGGGAGTGTAGTGGTCGACGTGATGTTGTGTATTGTCCGTCTCCAGAGATCTCTGTCTTTGGTCATTTCTTTTAATTCATGCATAGGACTTTGGCATATTCCTGTAATTTGATCTATCCATCTTGTTGGGGATCTTCCTCGTGATCTTCGGCCTTCTACCTTTCCTTGTATTATGAGTCTTTCCATGTTTTCTGTGTTTGCTCTCATAACATGCCCAAAATATTTTAATTGTTGGAGATGGACTGTACTAGAGAGTCGTTGGCTAACTTTTAGCTCTCTTAAAATTGAATTATTTGTTCTACGGTCGGTCCAAGGAATTCGTAACATTCCTCTTCAACAGAACATTTCAGTGACGTCTATCTTTCTTCTCTCTGATTGTCTCAGAGTCCAAGATTCACATCCGTAGGTCAGTATTGGGAATATTAAGCAGTTGATCAACCTCATCTTTATCGCTCTTGAAATTTGGCAGTCCTTCCATATTTTGGTCATTTTTGCTGTGGCAACTTTTGCTAGATCACATCTACGTTTAATCTCTTCTTGTAATGACCCTGTGTTTGTGATTAATGATCCCAGATATAAGTATGAGCTCACAACCTCGAACCGGTCAATTGTGGTTTATAATAAATTTACAATAATTCATAATGTTCAGTTTTTTTACTAACACAACACAAACAATCTTTGCTACAATAGTTAACTCAACCTTAACTTTAAAAACTAAGTAACCAACTTAAATTAAAATTACTAAGAATAAATGCAAACGAAAGTTAAAGATAATAAAATAAAATTGAAAACTTGTAAACAAGCGGAAGATCTGTCATTACTTTTGACAGAATTGACATTACTTCGTTTGATTATTTTATTTGGTTTATGATTGGTTAAAGTCTTCGTGAGAGAGATAGGCTGTCATTTCTCTTTATTAACTCGCTGGAGTTAAAGTGATGGGGGAATGAACCAAGGTCATCCATATAAGATTCCATGGCATGCTGTCAGTCCTCATACCGAAATGGGTTATACTGCAGATAAAAAAGTAGATATATTCTTAATTTACGTAAAAAATAATAAAAACAAGCAAGCGGCAACAAGAGAATATAGGCTGATTTATCCAAATCGGCAGACTCCTGGAAATACATTTTTATATAATTATCGTCATGTTATAAATGAAAAAATGTTTGAACGGAAAAAACGTACTATCGTAGGAAATGATCATCAAACAGATTTCATTGTCAATGTCTACTTGTCACCACCTTGATGACAAATAATAAAAGAAAATCACGAATAAATGGCAAGAAACATGGGATGTCTCAAATTTTAACCTTAGTTCCATAAAACAAACTGTCCTACCATGGAGGCTACCTATGAAAAGAAGAGATCAAGTTATCATCTCCAGACTACGATTAGGATACACCAAGATCACTCATGATTTCCTACTACAGAAGCAACCAAAACCTTTGTGTTACGCGTGTGATAGTGATCTAACAGTACATCACTTATTAGTGGAGTATCCGATTTGAAAGACATGAACATCACAATCGTACCATACTTTTTTTGGTTTCCTCCGGACTAATCAACAAAATCTAATTGTATTCTTTTGTTTTCTTTTTATATGTATGTTATCTGTAAAATTAACCATTGCTAATAAATCTTGTGGTTGAAGCAGTTTCAAATAAAAAAATATCAAATGTTGTCAGATAACTGGTAGTTATTTTGAGGTATCTTTACCGGCTAAAACGAGAAACATTTGACATAATGTGTTCTAATGTTAGTAATCTTTTAATAAAGCCTTATTAAGTCTAGCTTATCCTGTCAGATTCAAAATATCTTGGAGTGTCATATTTACTTGTTAAAATAAAATTTACTTAAAACTTGAAGCGAGGTTTTTGTTAACTTCTTAACAATTTATCGATTTTGTCCATCAAAAGTAGGAGAGAGGTTGTGTCAGCACATAACTCAAAAGCAATAATATTTAGAAAAAGAGCTCAAGCTTATAATTTTCCCCACCTTATGTACCAAAACATGGAAATCCCATGGAAAAATGAAATAAAGCATCTGGGGTTCCATCTACAATGTAACTTGAATATGACAATTCAAATAAATGATATGATAGCTAAAGCAAACAAAGGAATTAATGTTATGAGAGCAATTTGTGGTACAAAATGGGGAGCTGATCCAAACATTCTTTTAAGCTTATACAAAGGGATAGTAAGATCTCATTTAGATTATGCAGCCCATCTTTTAAATCCTTGCAGTAAAAGTCTGATGATGAAGTTGGAACAAGTACAAAATGTGGCCTTAAGGATTGTAACAGGTTGTCTACGTTCTACACTAATTTTAATATTACAAGCGGAATGTTCAGTATCCACACTAAAAGTTAGCAGGAAAATATTGGCTCATAAGTATATATTGAAACAAATGTCTGCAAAAAATAACATAGTAATAAGAAGTTAAATAAAGCTATAAATGCAAACAACCAATTTTGGAAGAATAAAGCTATACCAGACTACTGATTAGCATATAGAGACATACTCAAAAAATCAAAAATTATAATCCGATACAAAATTAATCCCATATATGAAGTAGAAAGAAAAATTCTTTTATATCCTATTACAATTAAGAGCCTAGAATATGAAAAATATGAAATTGAATCGAATGAACTGTTTTTAGCAAAATATGGTGGAATAATCAGTAATCATACCTATGTATATACAGATGGATCTATCAACCCACAAACAAACCAATCTGGATTTGGAATTTATATACCAAAGATTAATTACAAATTTTCATCAAGGCTCCATAATTACACACAAATCTGTACAACTGAAATGATAGCTATATATAAAGCTATCTCTGTGTGCATTGAGAAGGAGATGATGAAAGCAATTATCTTTGCGGATTCAAAAAGTGCTTTATCCAAAATTTCCAGTCTCAAATGGGATCAAATGGATTACGTAACCATAATGACCAAAAAACTATTGGTAGAAGCTAATAATATGGGATTCTTGATAGGAATAGAATGGGTACCTGGAGATCAGGGAATTAAAGGTAATGAGGTAGCTGATAGGCTGGCGAATATTGGGAGAGAATTAAGAGTACCAAATGATATAAAAAATGTTAGTACAGATATCTTTTGCGTTACAAAAAAAGACATTTTAACACAATTCTACAATGAATGGCATTCCCAAATTAAAGATAAAGATCCAAACTATTGCAGATTGCAGTGTGATTTTCCCATAAAACCATGTTATGCCAAATGTGGGCATATGGGCAGAAATACTATAACAAATATTAATCGTTTACGTAGTGGACATTGCAACACTCCTTGCTATCTTTACAAAATAGGTAAAACAGAAACACCGATATGTGAATGCGGAACCATTGGAACAGTGATCCATATCTTTTTTGAATGTCCCATAAACAAACACAAAAATATGGATCTGTATTTAGAACTAATAAAAGCAGGAACAGAGAGTCCAATATCTTTACATACTATTTTATATAAACCCTCTGACAAAGTTATAAAAATAATTATTAAATTCATCAAATTTTTTCAAATCGATCTATAAAAAAAATTTTTTTTACTTGTCAAAATAACAAAATAAATCTAGAAAATACTGGAAATATCCTAACATACAAAAATGTACGTCGTTAAAATCCTTAATCCTAACCGAAGGTAGCATTACCCATAAACCTAATGTGACAATGTTTGGAAGCTACCCCCAAATGAGAAAAGTCTAATCCAACATTAAATGAAGAAGATAAACAAATAGAAAAGCTGATATTTTAGTATCACGTATCATCCAGTCATCAATTAGCAGTAAACGGTAACCTTAAATGAAGAAGATAAACAAATGGAAAAGCTGATCTTTCAGTATCACCCAGTTGTCAATTAGCAGTAAACAGAAGTAGAAATTTATCCCTGGCTGTGCATTGCCTAGAGCAAGACGAGCATAACCTTACATGTACTGGGTAAATGATTATATAATCAAAAACCAAAAACAAACGAAGAAGAAGAAAATATCTTGGGATTTGAAAATTGTTTTAATGCACTTAGTACACACAGACTAAGTTAAAACATAAAAGATCGATCGAACAATTAGAAAACATTTAAAATCAAATCGTCAATGTCATCGATAAAATAATTACTTGATTGACATGACAACAACAATAAGTTACATTTCCACATTCGTTCTGAAGTCGACATTATTTACCAATTTAAAATAACATGCACAGCAACTAAATGATAAAAGTGCAATTACAACAATTAGGGCATAAACATCACAAACAAATTGCTAATATGGTAAAGGTCGACAATAAACATAATATAAATGTTATTAACAATTAACGAAATTATATGCTTGTAGGTACATTGGAAATAAATTACATGCAATTTTATTTCTATTTGTGTGAAATTGTAAAATTTAAATTTTTTAAGTGTTAACGTTTAACAATTACACTATTTTCTATATAATTTTTATGTGTAAACTGTATATTACGCAATAGGATATACACTATTGTTTATGTAATTGGTGTAATGAACGAAGTAACAAAAAGGTTCTGAAACTGTCTTCTTGTGGCATGTCTAAGTTAAATATTTATATGGGGTTATAGTCTAGGCGGGATCTGTTTTGAATTGGACATTTTCTATAGGAAGCTATTTTTTTGCTGGAATCACTTAAGGATGCGCCCAATATTGATAATCACGATATTCGCCAGTCGCAAACCCTGTGCTAAATTTTTAATTTTACAAAATCTGAAAACAATTGAAACTTTCTCATTTTTTTGCTCCTATTTTCGTTTATAATTCGGCAATATGGATCCTAGAGAAAAAATTATTTCGTTATTCACATTTACACAATATTTCGTTAGCTAGAAATTGAAAATTTATTATTTTCAATTTTTAGCTAACGCTAGAAATTGAAAAGAATTTCAAATTTTAGCTATAATTGAAAGTTTATTGTTGAAAAAATAGCAGTAATTGTAAAACAAAGTACGAAAAAATAAAGTTAATCCTTTAAATGTTTTCGACTTTCTAAACTTGACTTACAAGCTTCATATTCCGCATAGAAAAACGTTTTAATATGTTTAAAACGTGTTCTAAATTTTGTTAAGATCGGTCAGATAGGTTTTGCATAATAATTTTGCAATCCAGCCTACTGGAAAAAAAATCGCAAATTTTCGCAAAAGATAGTTGAAAATTGTTTTACATATAAAGGAAGGCTCAAATTTTCAAACGCTTTAGTAAAACTCAAATCGGTTTACTAGGAGAGCCTAGAATTTTTTTTTAAGTTTTTAACATTTTTTAGGCTTATGAACAAATCGAATAACTTTACGAGCTTTAAACATATCAATTTCAAAATTTATACACTTAAAGAACATTAAAAGACGCTTCTTTTAAAAAAGATACATTCGGCTTACTGGTTGCAGAGATATTGAAGGTCAAAGTTGGCATACATTTTCCGTGTAACCATAAGTGATACAGGGCTCGTTTTTAAACAAATACCCTCGTCTTGTCAAGTACTTTTTATATGACAAGACAAAAAGTTTTACGTAATGCGCTTTATGCAACATAAAAAAGACAAATAAAAAACCGTTTTCGCGTAAAATATAGCTCGGAATGCATGAGAGGTGGTGCTAGGGGACATTCACTCGAAATGTGAATCGGCAAGTTCAAAATCATAGCGTGCGCTAAAAATTGCATTATCTCGGCTTCTTGTTAACCAATTTTGCTCTTTTTTTTTGAATCGATGTCTCAGACGACATAGATTTTAAATATCATATTGCTGTTTCTTTAACATAATATTTTGAGTTGTTTGTTTTTCGATCGCTAATTATGGTATTTAGCATAATCTGTAAAGTTTCTGGAATAACAGAATGAATACTATCCAAAAAAATATCGGGAGGAGGATGCGAACTCATGTCGTAAGCAGAATTACGTATATCTTCAGTAATTATTTTAGATGCTTATAAAACAATTCTTTTTTGCTCCTCTTTTTTATCGACTGATCGGTTTTTATAAAAAAGTATTTTGCCACCCATTACAGTAAATGTAATAAGTGGGCCGCTTTTTGAAAGATGAAATAAAATTTGATCTCCAAATATTTTTGAGAAGTGTGTTTTTACATGTTTCATGCACGGCCACATAGGTTATACGGCACTTATGGTTACACGGCAAATGTATGCCAACTTTGACCTTCAATATCTCGGCAACCAGTAAGCCGAATGTATTTTTTTTTTCAAGGAAAGTCTTTTAATGTTCTTTAAGTGTATAAATTTTGAAATTGATATGTTTAAAGCTCGTAAAGGTATTCAATTTGTTTATAAGCCTAAAAAAATGTTAAAACTTTAGAAAATTTTCTAGGCTCTCCTAGTGAACCGATTTGAATTTTACAAAAAGCGTTTGAAAGTTTGAGCCTTCCTTTATATGCAAAAAAATTTGCAACTATCTGGGGGCCTTATTTAGGGCCTACTATAAATTTGAAAATTTGCGATTTTTTCCAGTAGGCTGGATTGCAAAATTATTATGCAAAACCTATCCGACTGATCTTAACAAAATTTAGCACACGTTTTAAACATATTAAGTTTTTCTAGGCGAAATATGGAGCTTGTAAGTTAAGTTTAGAAAGTCGAAAACATTTAAAGGATTAACTTCATTTTTTCGTACTTTTTTTTACAATTATTGCAATTATTTTTTCAACAATAAACTTTAAATTTTCAATTTGTAGCTAACGAAATATTGTGTAAATTTGAATAACGAAATAATTTTTTCTTTAGGATCATTTTTTTGTACTTTTTTTTCCAATTATTTTTCAGTAATAAACATTAAATTTTTAATTTCTAGCTAACGAAATATTGTGTAAAATTAAATAACGAAACTTTTAACTTCTTATAATTTTTTCTCTAGGATCAATATTTTCCGAATTATAAACGAAAACAGGAGCAAAAAAAATGAGATATTTTCAATTGTTTTCAGATTTTGTTAAATAAAAAATTTAGCACAGGGTTTGCGACTGGCGCATATCGTGATTATCGATATTGGGCACATTCCGAAGGGATTCTTTCGGAATGTGCCCAAAGGAAAAAACTAGCTTTTTTCCTTTCATTTTGTACACCACTTTGACAAAGAGTTCTTCTATTCTCAATTATTTTAAGGGTTTTCAACTCTTATCCAGTATTTCTTTTTCACAGGGTTATTTAGCTTTGGACGAGTAATTGGTACTGTGACACAATGTTCAATGAAGAAACAAAGATAGCTAATTGTCTGTTGTATATTTTGAGCTCCTGTGTGCATCAAGAGTCACGAACAATTTTGTGTTAGATGCACAGAATCAATTAAAAATATAATGAATAAGGTCCTAATATTATTTCATAGACGAGATACTATCCCGATTTGTTAAAGTTATAAAAAAAGCTTGTCAAATATCGACGGATGTTTTAAAAATACAGGGCTCAAAGATCAAACCTAAAAATATCGTTTTAATATCTCAAAATGAATAATTTCCGCTTCTCAACTTCCTAATTCGTAACGAAATGGGGAAAGAAAGGGCACACGGGACAAATATAAAGGAATGCAAATCGCGAAAGCGGACAAATTTTATTTCTGAAAATGTATTCAAAAGTACTAAAACCCAATTTAAAATCTCCGTTGTCAAAAACTAATCACACACCTTTAAAATAAAAAGCTCGAGCGTGAAATCAGATTTCCTTTCACGTTCCCATTATTAACTTTCGCGAATGTTACTTTTTATTCAAATCAACCCCTAAACCTCCCTCCCCAACCCCATCTGCCCCACCCCGCCGATGGGGGCGACGACGGTTCACGATGCCGAGAGAACTTAGGCAGTCATTTGTCATCCACGGCTTATGACTTTTCGGTTTTTTATGTCGGTGACTTCGTAAAGTGCTACAACTTTTAAGACCACCAAAATCATCCCTCAAACACCTTGCCCATTTATTCAATTACATAATTCTTTAATCGCTTAATCGTCCAGTCTGATATTCAACCACATAGGTAATAAGCATATGTCTCACAATTATTAGAAAAGAGCTAAAATTAATCGCCTATTCTAAACCAAAATACACAATTCTGGAAGTAAAATTTGCGTTTAATTTTTGATTTTTCGTCTTTACACAATTAAAGTCTGCCTGACTTATTTCTTCTTCTTTTTCTTCTTCTTCTTCTTTTCTTCCGACACTTTTTCTGCCGATTGGTGACATATCTCCTTGCTACTTTAACTACATGGGTCTCCTTCATTCTGATTATGTGGTTATTCCATTCTTTTTTTTATTTTGTGTCGGGTCTTGTTTCTGAGGCATATGTAATTATTGGTCTTACACTGGCTTTATAAATTCTTGACTTCATCTCAGTCTTATGTGTCTTTCTTTAGGTGTTGTTCTTTTATTTCTCTCACTGTTTCTTGTATGATGGTCAGACTTTTCTCTATAGTTTCTGCATTTTTGCATGTTAGCACCCTTGTATGGAGGTTTCCACTCACCTTCAGTCACAGATACCACCGAATATTCTTTTTAGGATCCTTCGTTCGAATATAAGCAGGAGGTTTTCATCTGCCTTGGAAATGGTCCATGTCTCCGATTCGTATGTCAACTGTTTGTATAAGGGTTTTGTATATGGTTATTTTTGTTTTTTGGCTTAAATTTCTGCTTCTCATATGTCTACTAATCCAAAATAGCATTTGTTTGTTAGGATTATTCTTCGCTTGATTTCTTCCGTCATGACTTTCTTCTTGGTGATCAGGGAGCCTAAGTATGTGAATTTGTCCACCACTTCAAAGGTAGAGTTATCAACCGTGAATTGGTGGCCAATATTTCTGGCTCTATTGTTGGGTGTTGATGCCATTATCTTAGTTTTCTTCTCTTTTACTTACAGGCCCATATTTTTTGAGGCATTTGACAAGGTGGTATATATATCTTCTAGCTTGCGTGTTGTGCGGGCAACTAGGTCAACATTATCTGCATATGCCAAAATTTGGGATGATTTATTAAAAATGTTTCCTCTGTTGTCTATTTGGCCATCCCTGATCGGCTTTTCCAGAGCTATGTTGAAAAGGAGACACGCCAGCGCATCTCCCTGTCGCAGCCCAACATGCGTTTCAAATGCCTGTGATTGCTCGGCCTGTATTTCGACTTTGCAAACAATTTTACGCATTGTAGCCTTGACCAATCACTTACCAAGAAATATATCGATGGAGCAAACTTATCTTTACTGTAAAGGATGATAATCTCACCACCAGAGCGAACTAGTTTGCATTTATTGTCTTAATAAGTAACCATATCGAAACATTAGGTTCCTAGATGAAACTATCAAATTTTACAAATAGCTCTAGCATTTTACACAGCCCTTTAGTATCAGAAAAATATGTTTTTAATAGTAGTTTATAACATAGTTTCTGTCAAGCGAGAATTTAGACTTTAAATTTTCGTTTTAAATTTTTTCACAAAACATCATTAAATAATATTTAGTTTACTTTATTACTTACAAGTCGTCCTTTCCACTATATGTCAAATTATCTCTTCCAAATACTTACCCAACCAAAAGATAATGATATATTTGCCGGCCCGACTTGTAAAGTCACTAATTGCAGACGTTTCCACGGTTCAATTGTTATTTTTTGACATCTGCAAACAAGTGAAGGTAAACTCACCCGCAGGAAGCAAACAGCATTAAATCGTCATAACCTACATGTAGTTGGAATATACAATACACCAATAGATGTTAGAGGTGGATCGAGAAGCTCAATTCAGGGATTCGTTTTTTTGTTGGTGTTAATTCCCTACTCTGAATCGGTCTTTATTAAATCCAATAATAGTGAATACTGAAAAACAAATCAATAAATTATTTTTATTTTATGTTCAATAACAAAAGTTAAATAATAAATATTAATAAAAAACAATTTTCAATATATGGCCTAATGTAACAACAAATAAAAATTTACAAATATTTCTAAAATATAGATCCTAAAATCGAGTACTTTCTCGTCGAGCTCGAATAATAGCTCTCATTTTTCCTGGCATATACTAGATCAAACAAACAATCTCCTATTGCGGTATTTGTTCCCACTTGTTTATTAGAGCCTGTTCTAACGCTACCACAATTTTTTAAACTCAATTTTGCGTAACTACTCATCCCAAGTTGTCATAAAAATGCTCTATCGGGTTAAATCTGGACTTCTAGGAGCCCAGGCTAGCCAATGAGTTGAGTCACAGAACTGTTTAAATGTTTCGATACATTTAACGTTAACTGTTTCGGAAGTCAGTGCATATCATATCCATATTATGACTGTGTCGACTCTCTCGTTGCTCGATGTATAATATACGGTGTTGCTGTTCATTGTAAATCAACAATTATTATGTTAGTAGTGAGAAAATTTTTAAAACGCAAGGAACGATCGGCTGACTGATTTGAATTTTGAAACAACTACAGTTGTTTTAAGTTGATGTACCTAAATCCACCGATTTACTTCCAGTCTGTATGTTTTTTGTAGTTTCATCTTCTATTTTATTTTATTGTGTTGGACTATTGTGTTTTATTATTATTATTCAGTTATTCAGAGATCATATTTAATTTTTTTTACGTTTACCTTCTTTGTTTTCTGTTTGTGTGACAATAAATGTTCTATTTCTCTATTATTCATTTTAGTTGAAAAACAAAGATTATTTTAGATAAATAATTCATGGCCGCGAAACTAATAGTAAGTAATTGTTATTTATTTTGTCTCTACAAAGTCATTTGTTACAGTAAAAATCCAATGAATAAAATCTTCGAAAAAAATTCAAATTAACAATATTTTACAATTAACAATAATGGGTGTGGCCGCCTCTAACCCTTAGGACTTCTTAGAGCCGGTTTGGCAACCCATTCATGATATTTTGGATATCAGATTGGAGGATATTGTGCTACTCCTCTACTGCAGCTGTCTTCAGCTCTTCAAAGGATGCAACGGCTGGTACTCTTGCTCTTACCCGTCTTTTGAGGTTGTCCCAGATATGGTCAATTGGGTTAATCCCTTGGAACCCACCTCATTAAGGTACTCACGGGTAGATCTTGCTGTATGGCAATGTGCATTGTCATGCATTAGTCTGAAGTTATCACCAATGAAAGGTGCAAAAGACATGACATCGTCTTGGAGAAGTTCTTCGACTCTCCTCGGTAAGCCACTGTTTCGGTTACAGCGCATGCAGAAAACCTTTTATTTTGACGCCTATAGACACGTTGGCGTCCATCTGGACCTTTTAAGGCTATTCTGCTCTCATCTGAAAACAGTATATTCTTCCATTACGCCATAATCCAGTTAGCATATTCTCACGCAAAATGAAGTCTAGCTCTATGGTGTTGTGGAAGAAGTTGTGGTAAGTGAGCTGGACTAAAAGCCTTCAAGTTTATTTCTGACAGTCTTCTTCTAATCGTTTGTCTACTCACACTAACGTTTCTCACCTCAAGAAAAGACCTACGAGCTTCAGGAGCGGTGCAAAAGCGATTTATCAATAGTTTAAGTGACAATGAAGCGGTCATCTCGAACTGAAGTGCATCGTTTTCGGCCTTGACTCGGCCTGCGGTTATACGATCCTGTCTCCAAAATCGTGTGATGGCATCTTGTACCGTAGTTCTCAGTACATCGAGTATACCAGCGATATGACGTTGACTGTAACCAGCATCACAAACAATAAATAAGCACTAAAATTTCAACTTAAACAATACTCGCTCACAATGATATAAAATTACAATTTTAATTGTTAATTTTAAGTACAAATTTAATTTTAATTGCAAAATGTTCAAGATTTCAAAACAACGACTATATGTCAAAAATCCCTCGATAACACAAATTTAGGAAACAAACTGTCACAGGTAATGTAGACAAATCAATAATAAAGGTGGTGGGTTTTATTTTGCTGACGAGTTAAATCGTCTGTATTGATAAAAAACATGGCTAGTTGTTAAACTACCTAACTTTTGTATTATCCAACATAAGCGAATGAATCAAAAAACAAAATGTTGAGAAAAAATGAGGCTATAGTTTGCTATAGTATAGATTTATTTGAACAACTAGAATGATTCCATTTCCCATTCTAGGAACTTTTTTATCGTTTTAGTGTTTAAATAATTTTTTTTATGAGTTGAACATTTTTTCCTTATTCGCAAATATTGAATAATTAAAATAATGTTCTTCGATTCTGAAACAGTTTTCCATATCCAAATGTCAAATAACAAGAAATGTCAAGAAAAATAGGTGTCGTTTATCTCATATACTAGAAATAAATGTATTAACATCAAATTTTTTACTAATTTATGCAAATTAATTTAATATCGATAGATGATAAAACAGGAGTCTCTTTAATTTCAAGTTTATGACAATGGAAATCAATTTCTTCGACTCTTTTTGCGATATAGTTCTTACGAAATGATTCATTTAGAAGTCGAACCGACTCATCTCTAATTGACATAGCTTCAGCTATTATTACTGCAACAGCAGCGGTGTGTGTATACGTCGTGGTTCGATTTTGTAAAATGATTTAATCGTAAATGTGAACCGAACTGCAGGCATAAAATTAATTTACCAGGTTTCAGTTTAATTAAATGCAAATACCAGCGCCGGTTTGACGAAAACTAAACTATAATAAAGGGAAGAATTTTGGAGTAAATTGCAGCAATATTTTATCTATTAAATATAAGAGTGGAAGGTTTGTTCACAAAAATACTCGCTCCGCGAATATTTCGGTCATTACGATGACAAAATTTTCTTTTTAACATTTATTTTGAATAAAGAAAAACCTCTTATCTTAATTAATTTTGGACTAAGAGCTATAAATTAAAATCCTGTAAATACAAATGATAATCTTAGAGTATATTTTGTTTAAAAATGAAAGAATCAAAGATAAATTACAAGAATGAAGGCAGTTACTTGTTATAAAATTTAACTCTGTTGTAGTGGGGCCAATTTTTGTCGCGTAATTAGTACGTAGGGTCTAATACACTCCGAATTTTTTTAAGTGTCAGTGGACTTGAGTAAACGTTAAATTTATAACAATAAGGTAAATTAAAAATAAACAAATCGTCGAATAAAAATAATTGATTTTTACTATGTAGTCGTAAAATACAGTATAGCTCAAAATAAACAGTACTGAACTTGTAATTATTTTATTGTTATAAAAAGTACATGTTAGTGCCAAACCGGACCTGTTCCGAATTCCAGACGATGGTACGAGGGGTGCGGGTTGCTCCCCCACTCACCGAGAAAAGACACAGTCCACTACAAGCTTTCGAAGAATAAAAAAAAAAAAATAATGTTAAAAATGATTATTGAAATGAAGTTAATCTATGTGATTGTAATAATTACTGTGTCGTTATTCTAAAATGAATGTAAAATTGAGTAAGTAAAATTTCAAATTAGAATATGAATAAAATACAGTAAATATTGTCAGATAGAAACGAACGGACACCAGAATGAAAGAGCACACTTACCTCTGATTTATGGCACGTCGTCCAGCCAAAGTTAATCCGCTGTCGTCAGTAGAAGGTCCAATGCAGGTATTTTTCTGTTGTTGTATTGAATAAATGTAACTTATCCAATACAAGTAAAAAGCGATTTGTCGATATCAAATCGGGTTGAAAACTAATTTGTTTTAGATCCGGCTCGAAGGACCAACTTTTATGTTACTGGAACTCGGAACAGGTCCGGTTTGGCACTAACAGTACATATTTCATATTTCAAAGACAGACTTCATACCGACATTACATATTTCTTGTAATGTTATGAAATAAAGTTGTCTCAAGGCCACAGTTTTAGCCATGCCCCAAATGTATGCGTCTGGAGATATAAAGTCTGGAGATAGGGGAGGTCAGTAAATCGTAAAATGAATTTGTTTGGAAAATATCTCAGAAGAAATTGACGAACTGCAGACAGAAGTACAGCAAATTGCCCCATCCTCTTGGAAAAATTAGTATGGAAATGCCAAATTACATGCACGATAAAATTGACGTAAATCAGGGATAAAGCGTGTTAAAATTCGTATATATCTCTGTTGATTAAGTGTGACTTGCCTACCATTTTCTTCAATAACGTATGGACCAATGATTCCGTGTACTGAAATTGCACACCAGACACTCAGTTTTGCGATATGTAAAGTAACTTCTTGAACTTCATTTGGTCTGGCAAGGCCTAGAAATCGATTTGTGTGACGATTTACATGGCCTTACAAATGAAAATATGCTTCGTCTGAAAACCATACTTTTTTCAAAAATTCAGGATTTTCTGATGAATTACTGGTGAAGAATGTTCCATTGCATTGCTTCCCAGTATATACCAGCCAATGCAAACATCTTTATTCCATACTTTGAAGACTTATTAGGTATATATTACCTAAAGTGGGCAGCATTTCGTCCAAAGTTACGAACTCAGATGGAATATAATTGTTTCTACAATTTTTGAGAAACAAGTCAAAAAAATATCTAGTTGGCTTGAGTTTATCAAACCGTCGTCCTTGTGTGTATATTATCAAATCGTAAGCAAGTTAGAAGCAATCTGAATCTTTAGAAAGTCATAGATATATGAAACATTTTCACAGCTATTTCATCAGTTGCTTAAACATCTTCCAAGTTCAACCTATTTGCCTTGCAACATCCTGCTAAGTGTAGCAATATCAAGTTCTCTCTTATTTCATGAATGTCAGGCCTATACCTTGTTTTACTGGATTCTGAATATTTTCCTTGCTATTGTTAATACAAATATTTGTGTACTCAAAAAGTAAACTTAACATTTCAATAGATATGAAGTACTCCCAAATAGCAACATAATTAATAAAATCATAAAAAAGTCCTGCGGGTCCTGTTTTTTATTTATAGGAATATGTGTAGATGTACGTAGGTACTCGAGAAGTTGCTGTTTTCTTTCACTTAGTTATTTTTATCTTTCCTTACAAACTCTTCACGTGAAATTTCGTTGTTTTTCTCCTCCGTTGAGTTTCCATCAAGGCCTACTTCTTCGGTAGTTAGATTGTCCAAAATATTATCTCATTCTTTATCATCGCTACTTTTAGAAAGTTCCTTCTTGTTTTCATCGTGGTCTGCTTTTTCTCCGCTCAACTAGGCAAACTATTCTTCCATCATTAGGTAAATACTAGAGTATTATAAATTATTAAATTGTCATCATCATCATCATATAACGGGGGTCCTATGGCGATTGCCGCTTCCCGCATTTCAGCCTCCATCTTTTCCTATCCTATCTCCCCAATCTCCCTCTTCTAAGCCTCTAGATTGCATTGTTTTTGTAATTTCTCTTCTCCAGGAATTTGGTGGTCTTCCCCTTTTCCTTCTTTCTGGCGGAACATACATTAAGGCTTTCTTTGGCCACCGCTCCTCCTTCATTCTCATCACGTGACCATACCATTGTAATTGCCTTCCTTGTATTCTATCTGAAAGAGTATCTCTAATTCCTGTACGGTTTCGTATTTCCTCATTCCTGATTCTTTCCATTCTCGATACTCGACATGACCTTCTAAGATAATCCATTTCCACAACGTCTACTTTATCTCGTTCATTCTTTGTCATCGTCCAACATTCGGCACCATATGTGGTAATTGGTTCTACAATTGCTCTGTATACGCGAAGTTTGGTATGCATCTTTATTTTATTAGACCACAGTAATGAATTCAGTATTCGGATGCATTTTTTCCCTTGGGTTATTCGGTTTTGTACATCTATCTTAACTCTGCCATCTGCTGATATGATGCTTCCTAGATATTTATACTGGTTGCAGCCTTTTATGACTGCGTTTTCAAGCCTCAGATCTGTGGTATTTCCTCCAATTTTTAAATATTCTGTTTTGCTTATGTTTACAGTAAGCCCCCATTTGGCATATTCCTCAAATAATTTTCGACTCATATAATTTATATCTTCCTCATCGGTTGCAACCACCACCTGATCATCTGCAAACAACAATGTATACAGAGTTTCTTGTCCCACTTCGATGCCCATAAATCTACATTTATTTCTCCAATTCCTCAATACTTCTTGGACGTATATTTTAAATTATTAAATTATTAAATTGTACATACCTTATTTTGGAGAGGAAAAGTACCTCGTATGATAAATACATGGTGTACATAAAAATAGTGCTCATATGTTCCTAATGCTTTCACCTTAATTGAATAAAATCAAACGCCAACCTGACTTATTCCGATAAATATTAGCAGTCCATATTGCTAATCTGGTCATCTGCCAACTCGCTTCATCACCATATAATGGAAAACTTGATTGTAGATATATTGCGTTTCAAAAAAGATTTATTGTTAGCGCCCCGACGGTATAATTAAACAAATTTATTTTATGATATTGTTTTCGGATTGTAAACATTAAAATGCGGTGACGTATAGATAGATGGGTTCTAGAAAGTTATTAGGAACACCAGCTAACTGCAACTTGCCTAAATATTAAAATTTAAATTTGGTTATGAGCTGGGGTCTAATGGACCTCGCCGTACTAACGAAGAGTTAAAAAGGTACAGTTAACCAGATGCTACATGAAATATTCTGTAGTAGAAATGTAAGGACACATAAACTACAGAAAGAAAAAAAATGTATTCTGTAAATCTGGATTGGTCATTAAATGCAATAAAAATAGCTTTATTTTATAGTAACATATACTCAAATTCTACTTTTGTATTTTTTTCATTTATGTGCCAATAGTGTACAAAATATGAATCAACATAAATATATAAAACTAAATGAGTTCAATAGATTCGAGTATCCAAGCAAGTATCTTGCAACTGCAAGATAAAGGTACAAGTTAAAAATCGAAAGGAATTGGTACAGTTGAATGATCTTAAATAAACATTAGCTTTCTAGCCACACGTACAGATAGATAGATTATGTGAGATCGTTACAGCCAGGCAGCCTTACCGTACTTAGACTCATGCATACCTTCATCTAGTTGATTTCTAGAATTCAATACTTCTGATGAAGAGTAGCTTCCTAGGTGACTGTTCTCTATAACAGAAGGTGCTAGACTGACGTCTTCTAGGAATCTTAGTCGTTTGCAGAACATTTTTTAAGATGATATCTTACAGGGCAGTAACCAGTGGGAAAGCCAGTGACCATTTTGATATCTTTTATAATCATTTCGAGAATTCGGTTTGTTGCAGTAGGCGACACTTTTATGAGCCTTTTTTCTTACCTTTGTCCTGGTGTGTTGAACCAATGTAACCTTATTTATTGAGTTCCCAGGTCCGGAGTTCCTCTCTAATGTGGCTTTTCGATAGACTACAGAAGGATTCTGGATCCTGGAATGGGATATTAGCCCCTTCTTTTGCGAGGCTGTCAGCTTCCTCATTTTCCGCAATTACCTTGTGACCTGGCACCCACATCAAAGTTTATTGCGTTCAGCCAGCTGCTTGAGTGATTGTTTATATTCCCAAACCTCTAACTTAGACTCACAAATGATTTTAGAGCCTTCAACACGGCTTGACTGTCTAATTAAATAAAGGCTTTTATCTTACGTGTGTTTCGGTTGAGACACTCTTAGGCACTAATGTCTATGATATGTAACAATAAAACACTGCAAACTTTGTTTTCAAACTTCCACAAAATTTATTTTAACTTATCACCGTTAAAATAAAATTTGTGGAAGTTTGAAAACAAAGTATCAATCAATCAATCAATGCGTTTTAACCTTGCTTTAAGCTCTATGCTTCTTCAAGGGTGGGTTTGTTTGTTGGGTGCTAATGCTTGTTTGGTTTGAAATGCCAGTTTTCGCTCGTATGACTTCAATTGGACTCCGAAGACTAAGGGCGCCGCTGCTAAAGAGCTGAAAGGTCAAAGAGGGTGGTGAAGGATAGGATAGGATGGAGGCCGAGAACAAGAAGAAGGCAAGAGGCGGATGTACGGCTTCCGGAAGAGTTAGTAAGGCCCACCAAGCCTGTCACGAAGTACAAGTTCTTTGGAAAAACGATTCCCTTCAGATTGTTGGCCATTGTTTGTTTGTTGGAAAAACGCGTGGAGGATAGCTGTGGCTATGACCTCACCTAGGATCAGGTATCATTGTGCAATGAGATTGGGAAACCACAGAAAACCAATCTCCCCCTGTCCTTGTGTGTATTTATTCGACTCTTAAGGAGTGTGTTAGGTGCTCACAGTGTAGTGTTGTGTGTTTGTGTAGTTTTATATGTTTGTTAATTTGGACTTTAGGTATGTTGTTGAGGTGTGGGATTAGGTGTTTATTAATTTGGATTGTGAGCTGGGATAGGTAAAGTGTTGTGTTTGGGTGTAATTAGTGTGTGTATGAATATGTGTTTGTGTATAGGGTGTGATATTTAGATGTGGAGGTGGGTAAAGGTTTGTTTGACTAGATTATTGGTGCATGAAGTGGCTATGGCACATCCATACATTGCATTGGAAATTTGGTTTAGGTAAAAGGAGATTGCATTTCTCTTTTCAGGGAAGGCGTTGAATAGAAGTATGGATGTGAAGTGGATGAGGGATTTCATGTCGGAGGTGAGGTCGTAGGATGGGATTTGCTTTTCTGTGTACACTGGCTGGGTTTGATTATAGTTTGCTGGTTGAGTGTTTCGGTGAGGGCAGCGTGGTGAGAAAGCGGGGTGAGGACCACTACAGTTAGGGCATTTGGGAGTCGATATCGTGGGGCAGGCAGTAGACCGGTGGCTGAGTCCGCAGTACGGACAAATTATGGATTTCTCAGGGCATTTTGTGTTGAAATGTCCGCTTTTGCAACATCTCGAGCAATATTTGGACCGAACGGGAACGGAGTTGCCTGATCGCGGAATTTCGCAGGCCAACCGTTCACCCTCGATCAAGATACCACTCGTGAGTGCTTCGGCGAACTTGGTTTCAGAGCTGGTGAATACTCTGATATAGGAGGTGGGTTGGTTAGTGGATCGGGCGATTATTCGAACTACTTTGGTGAATGGGAAGTTGTTCTCGGATAAGTTATCCTCGATGAGTTTTTGTGGAAAAGTTTTTGCCACGCCGGCTATGACAAGATGGAAAATGGAAGATGAATTATTCGGATTGGGCGAAGGATTTTGGGACTTAGGTAGACGGGATATTATTCGGATTTGGTCATTTTGAAGGATTTTACGAAGATTTGCCGTGATGTGAGCGATGTCGAGGAGTTTCGTAGTTCGAATTGAGGCCGCCTTTTGGGCTGGGAAGACTTTTAGCGAGTCTAAATTAGGGATAAGGTTGTGTTGTAATAGGAGTCGGTAGAATGGAACAAAGTATGAAAACAAAGTTTTCAGTGTTTTATTGTTACATAAAATGAATTTCCATCAAGTTACGGTCAAATCCATCATTTCTCTATAATATGTATTTCTGCCTAAACGATAGTTGGAGCCTTTCCAAGAAATTTGGATGGCCTGAAATTGGGCCCAGTAACTCCCACTCCTGCCCTTTCGAGTTTCAGTTCAACTTCTTCACCCATTTACTGGTTTTGTCATGACCACTTCAAAGGGTGTTTAGCCATATGTTAAACTAAGATACTTCAAAAATATGATATTATCGTACTGTCGTGTTACCAGCTAACATGACTAACACCAGGAAAATCGACATAACAGTATTCTGATTCTTCTTGTAGTTCCTTTTCCTATCGGAGGTTGGCTATCATCACAGCTATCCGTACCTTATTGGCGGCTGCTCTAAAAAGATCAACTGAGCTGCAACTATATTACTCTTATCCTCAGCTCCAGAAGAAGTTCTTGATTAACAAACATTGTTTTTATTTTTATAAATGCTTGTCTTAAAATTTCAATGCGTGTCCTTATTTCTCTACCTTAGTCATTGTTTTAATTTACCTAAGTTCCCAGATATTTGTAGTTATTCACTCTTTCTACTTGTTTTCCCTCGATATTTAGCCTTTCTACTGTATGTTGCTTAGAAATAATCATGCACTTGGTTTTCCTAAGGTTCATTTGTAGTCCATATTTTATACTGACTTGATGTAATCTATTTACTTAGCGTTGCAGTGCTTTTAGACTGTCTGCAAAAACACGGGTGTTAAATATTATGTTGTTTAAGATTTTTTCGTTTATTGATATACATCTTGTTGTTTCTCTGATATTACTTCCTTAAAAATAGCTTCGCTGTACAGATTGAATAACAATGGAGACAGCACGCAACCCTGTCTAAAACCTCTTTTGATTTCCATAGTTTTTGTATCGACATTTTCGATTCTAACCTTTGATTTTTGATAGCAGTACAGATTGACATAACCGTGTATCTCGACTATCCACATTCTTTTCTTTTAACAGTTTTATGAGTTTCTGGTGTACTCTATTAAAAGGCTTTTGATAATCTACAAATCAGACAGAGAGATCCTGGTTTGTATCTAGTTATCTTTACACGAGAACATTAACGTTAACATAACAGTTTTATTAATCATCATCATCTTTGGCTCGACAATCCTCTGTGGATCTTGGCCTGCTCTAAGATTCGTCGCCATTCTGTTCGGTTTTTGGCAACATGTTGCCATCTTCTGATTTTTAATATTCGTAAGTCGGTTTCTACTCCATCTAACCACCTAATTCGCGGTCGGCCTTTGCTTCTTTTTCCTACAGGTATTCCTGTGGTTAGATTTTTAGCAATGGCATTTTCTGTCATTCGTATTATGTGTCCAGACCATCTGGAGTCGCTGTGTTTTAATGAACGTTATGACATCTGGCTCATCAAAGAGCTGATACAATTCAAAATTATATCTTCTGCGCCACTGCCCTTGGTCGTTTACAGCTCCAAATATTTTGCGGAGTATTTTACGCTCAAATATTCCCAAAAGTCTTTCATCTTTCTGCGTTAGAGTCCATGTTTCTGCTCCATATGTGAGGACCGGCCTCAGCAATGTTTTGTATATAATAATTTTAGTTTTTCTTTGAATGTTTCTTGAGTGGAAATGCTTTTGGAGTCCATAGTATACCCTATTTGTAAGATTTATTCGTCTTTTGATTTCTTCGCTTGTTTTATTGGTAGCAGTCAATAGCGACCCAAGGTATGTGAAGTTGTCAACACGTCCAAAGGTATGACTTCCAAAGACTGTTTCTCGTTCCTCATTTGCTATCGGATCTTTTGTAACCAACATGTACTTGGTTTTGTCTTCGTTCATGACTAGACCAACCTGTTTCGCCGCTGTTTCCAATTCTAGGAGATATTGCTTAACATCTAGCTTGCTACGCCATAATATGTCAATATCATCAGCATATGCTAAGACTTGTATTGATCTATTTTAAATAGTACCGCCATCCCTAATTCGTGTATCTCGGACTGCCTTTTCTAAGGCAATATTAAATAGGAGGCAAGCCAGAGCATCTCCTTGTCTGAGTCCATCCTTTATCTCAAAGGATCTAGAACTCTCTCCTTGTATTCTAACAGTGGCTTTTAAGTTAGACATTGTCATTCTCGTTAGTCGGATAAGTTTCTCTGGTATACCAAACTCATGCATTGATTGGTATAGCACTGTTCTCTTGACACTGTCGTATGCTGCCTTGAAGTCGACGAATAGGTGATGGGTTTCAATATTAAATTCTAATGTTTTCTCGAGAATCTGTCTTATTGAATGAATCTGGTCAATTGTTGATTTTTCTGGAGTGAATCCAACTTGATATTTACCAATTATGCCCACTGTGTAAACTTGCAACCTTTTGTAGAGAATATTTGCTAGTATTTTGTAAGCAGTTGTTAACAGGGTTATACCTCTATAGTTGTCACACTGGAGCTGGTCACCTTTTCTATGTAACGGGCATATCACGCCTTGAGACCATTCACAAGGCATGGTCTCATTATGCTAAACAAGAAGTAAAAGCTTATGCAGTGTCTATAGTAGGGAATCGCCACCATTCTTGTAGAGCTCTCTGCAAATTTCATCAACTCCTGGTGATTTATTATTTTTAAGATTTTTAATGGCCTGGGCAACGTTTTCGATGGTAGGTGGTCTTTCATTTGGGTTGAAAGGATTCCAATCATTTCGATTTGCTAGGGTGTTATCTGCTTCTTCGATATGATGGCCATTAAATTTTGCATCGAAAAATTCAACCCATCTGTTTAGGATTGAGGCTGTATCATTTAGGATGTTTCCTTCTACATCCTTACAGCTCCTTATTCTTGGCTGAAACTCTTTGCGCATTTTGTTTAGATTTCTGTAGAACTTTCTAGTTTCATTTTGATTTATTAGCCATTCTGTGCTTTTCAACTGCTTTTGCTCAAATTGTCTTTTTTTTTTCTTCTATGTAATCGTTTTTCTTCTCTTCTTAGTGTCCGGTATTCTTCCTTTGCTCTTCTTATGCATCCAGCTTGATTTGTCTTTAGGTATGCCCTGTTTTTGTTATCTGTTGCTTCTTGGTACTCCTTGTCAAACCATTCGTTTTCTTTAACTGGTTTGGTAAAACCAAACCAAACCAGTTTTATTAATAATTAATTTATTTGTTTAAACATCGTTTTGATAAAGCTAACACACGTCAGGGAAACTAAATATCCTTGTCAATTATGTATTTATTTGCAACCAAACAATAGAAATTATTAGCTTCCTACAATGTTTGAAAATTATTTAAATAAAATTTTCACTTTTATCAATACCTCATATTCAGTACATCCAAGTCATTTCGTACATCACCTCGTTACTCAGCCCAATCTAATAATAGTCGCTAACGGTAAAAAAATCGAATGTCTATCCATACATCCACTAATAAGATGGAAAATAGATGACTTCTAATATGTTGACTTAAAGTGTGGCTACAAAAAAATGACAGAGACGAGAACTAAATTAATTAAAAGACAAATGAGACGAAAACAGAGAAGAGCAAGCCATGAAATAGGGCTCTTTCATCATGGCGCAGTGACAGTTACAAGATAGTGGTCTTGTTAAAACTAATAAGGTTTTTTGAACGCTCTTATTGAACTGATGATAAGATCTGACTCACGAAATATACTTTTGTGATTGAGATGCTTACACATTAGCAGTATTAGTGACACGTGCTTGGTATTTAACGATATTTTTATTGACTATTTTTAATTTGAGTCTAAAGGTTTACGTGATTTTAACTGCTATATTGTTGTCAATAAAACTTTCACACTTTAAACAATTTTACAATTATGTACATTTTTTAAAAGGTTAAAAGAATTATTCAAATGATTAATACATATGAAAGTTAATCAATAAAAGCATTTTCTTAGAAAAAAAGATAATATTACGAAAACTACAAGTAATTTAAATTAAAAGCTATCACAGAAATTATATTTATAGATCTACAAAAAGGCTATGATCGTGTTTCCGTTCAGATGATTTATGAGATTATGAGAAGAATGTTGATCAATAACGTATAAAGATAACTAGGATAAAAACTGAAAGGAAGAAAATTAGCAGCATTGACTGTAGCTATTAGCAAGGTTAAGATAATATAAGAGTATTCCTATTGCGAAATTTCATACACATATTGACGAAGTATTCAAAACTGGACAGAAGAAATGCAGGAAAATAGGGATTGAAATTAAAAATGAAAATATTTACAGATAATATCAAGTTTTTTTATGTAGAACAATGTCACATCTACCCGAAGATTATTAACGACATTACTGTGACATTTGTAACAATTATATTTTATGTAACATGCTCATCGAGCAAAAAGACAAAAGAGGGAATCTAATCCTTTTGAAAAGGAGATCAAAAAAGTGACCTCTGATGGCAGACATATCCGGAAATGCGAATGCGCCAAATTTAAATTTTCCGACACTTATCAACAGTAGCTATATAATATTTTTCAGAATTTGTCTTAGACGAGAAAGTTTTAATTAATTATTAACGATAATAGTCTAAAATGCGACACAATTGTTAAAAAACTTCAATATAAATAAGATTTCATGTGACATTTGGGACAAACAATAGCATAACTCAACTAAAATTGATGTCAAACAAGGAGAGAGACTCTCTTTCCTTGTTTAATGTGGCCTCTAAAAATCGCACTTCCTGTTTAACAATATGTTTGCCCCCACTACCTTTACATTCCCTATTTTGTCTTTTTGCTCGATGAGCATGCTTATACCTTTTAAATAACTAGTACGGAATAAATTGCCCGAAACAAAATTTTTATCAAGTAATGCTTTCAGGTTATTTTGAAAATTGCAAGAATGTCTTTAAATTGCATATTTAGGATAGTTTATCAGGAAGTGTTTTATATTGTCTACTACATTGCAAGTTTCGAATTTTGGAATTTGACTATTTAAAGAGAGGTAAGCATGATTATAGTGGAAATTAAATAGAGGCTATTAAATATATGAAGGAAACTGTTTAATCTATGTTTGCAGCAATAAGAGGTACCCAAAGAATGGTACAATGCTATAACCATCCTTGTGCATAAAAAAGAGATAGAACGGACCTAAAAAATTATCGAACTATTAGCCTATTGAACCACATATACAAGCTCTTCAGTAGGTTAGTGACATCAAGATTGGAGAAAAAAATAAATTTCTACCAACCCAGAGAGTAGGCAGGATTCAGATCAAATCATGGTATCAATGATCACCTCTTCATACAGTAAACACACTCACTGAAAAATCTATAGAATACAACAAACATCTTGTCTCCACTTTCATAGATTTTCATAAAGCGTTCGACACGATCGAAATAGACAGCCTTATAGAAGCAATGAATGACAGCAGTATTGACTATAGGTATAGTGACATACCTCTTTACAATATTTACTAAAATGCCACTATGACTATTATAGTACACGATAAAACCCGACCAATAAAAATAAAACGTGAAATAAGGCAAGGAGATACATTGTCACCGAAAATATTTATAACAGCATTAGAGTTTGCCTTTAAGATGGTCAATTGGTACCACAGAGGAGTAACAGTAGACGGTGAAAAGCTTAACCATCTTCGTTTTGAAGATGAAGAAAAGCCACAGATTTGTTAAATGAATTGCATGCATGTTCGAAGGTGGACATCAGAATGAACTTGTCCAATGACAAATATGGTCCAGAATAACTATTTAACTATTCAAGACAAAGTGGTAGAACTGGTGGAGCAATATATATATTTGAGTCATGAAATAAAAATTAGTAGGGATAACCGAAAATGCGAAATTCAAAGACGCGTTACTTTAACGTAGGCAACCTTTGAAAAACTGCGAGACATATTTAGGGCCAACATACCATTTAGCCTCAAAAAAAAGTATTTGACCAATGCATATTACCGGTTATGACCTATGGGGAGAAAACTATGACTTTAACCAAGAGTACGGCTTCGAAATTGAGAGTGGCACAGAGACGAATGGAACAGTCCATTCTGGGAGTGACGTTGCGAGACCAATTAATAAGAAACGAAGATCTGCAAAGAAGGACGAGTATTGCTGATGTTGTGGAACGCATAGCGGAACTGAAATGAAACTGGCCATGCCATGTAGCAAGAATGCATGACTCACGATGGACGAGCAGACTTAAAGGCCAAGAGCAGACAAACTTTCAGGAGTTTCACCAAAAATTGGCAACAAAGAGCACAAAATCGTACAGAATGGAGAAGTTTAAGGGAGACCTATGTCCAAAAGTGGACATAATAAATGAAGGCTGGATGATGAAGCTATACCTGCAGTGTCCAAGTCGAAGACGCGTAATAATAACTTGTGATCTTCTACTTCTGGTCTTGGACTGGAATCTTTTCACTCCCTATTCCTCGCACTTAAAACCTTATTTTTGAAACAAATTTAAATCACTAGCGACACTCCGACAATTAGTTTCTGATGCGTCATTGTTGATAGCGCTACGAGGACTAGTATCCATAGGAAATGGATTCTTCTACAATTTTCTTGATCTTGCATTAGTGTGGCCTTGATCATTTTTTTCAGTGGGGTGTTTAGGGTATATGTTTTGTATAGCTTCAACTGCGCTTGTTTCATTATAAGATTTATCATCAGAGTAATTGCAATCTTCATCAAGATTAATATCTGAACAAAGACTTCAATCAAACAAACGTTGTTTATTGATAAATTTGCGTTAATTTGGATCGTTTTCTCACTTATATGTGATGAAATAAATATTGCGTTTTTTTTAGCTTAATTTTTTAATACAACTTTTTGAATTTTGGTAAAGAAACTGTAAAGGTTTAATCGCTAAAGACGATTGTCCTGTTTTTGGCTCCGTGTCTTTGAATTTCACCTATTTTTCTTCAGTTTTTTATATCATGCTTTTCCATTAAAGTGTGATGACTGTTTCTTTTTATTTTTCAACCAAAAACCTTAATTACGAATTTCTTTTTTTACGTTCCAATACTTATCGAATAACCGCAGTGCACGATATTATGTCAAGATTATAATGCTGTAAACTTAATATATCAAATGCATCCATTTAAATTTTTAATATCCTCATTTCTTTTGGCGGAGGAGAAAACACTTTTTCGCCAGCTGAACTTGGCTCCTTACAAAAACGCTTATTTCTATAGTCAAGAGACTTAAACCTTAAAAAGGGATTCGGTTAAAATAATGATTATTCAGTGGTACTTTTATAGGTACTTGTTATTGGCAAAATGTTTCTGCAATTTTCCTAAATCTAATAAAAATGTCCATTTGTGCTTCATTTTTTGTAAATTTTAAAACATAATAAACTACTTCTTGCGTTTAAAAATTTAGAACTTTAGGACATTTGCCATATTTATATCACAAGGTTACATCACTGTACAAAAGTAAACTGCAAGCTTACTCCACTGTTTCGCCACTGCGCACCCAGAGCTCGGGTATTTTCATTATTTTGGGCCAGTGTACATGTATGAGGTTAAAAGTTGGGCTTTCTTTCTTCGTATATCTATATACAGTCCTATTGGATGATCCTGCTACAGTAGTTCTATGTTAATTCCGTGTAAGCCAAATTTTATATATTTTTTAAATTTTTTTAATTTCCTGTTTTTATTTTTCAATTTTTTGGATACTAAACCATTTGCTTGAAGTGTCTCTCTCTCTATATCTCTTATGGCAGTACAGTCCAAATTGAACCTTGGCTTCCTTCAAACTATGCCTCCAATCTTGCCGGTCCCGTGCCAATTTTCTCCAGGTTGTTACGTCCAACAAATTTTGCGCATCCACTACCACTTCATTTTTCCACTTCTTTCATGACTTTCCTTTTGATCTTGCGGTCTGAATTTTATCATCAAGGGCTGTTTTTGGTAATTTTTCGGCCTCCATTTTCACTACATGACCAGCTTTTCGAAGTCTCCAAAATCTAGCGAATTTTGAGATAGGTGTACTTTGGAACATTTGATTCACGGTTGTACCTTGATCTTCTTACTCCATTTTTTTTAGGTCACATATCTTCCTTAGGACTTTTATTTAAAGACTTCGAGCTTTCTTTTTGTATTCATGACGTCACCGAGATCTTTGAATTTCTGGTTCTTCTGTTCCATCCGTGCTTAATGCAACTCCCAGATATGTGAACCTTTCTACTGTTTCAATATTGTCCTCTAACTCAACTGTGCATCTATTTACCCCAGCTTTTGCCTGTGTTGTTAGATATTGTTACCCTAACTAAGAATAAATTTAATTGCCAGCGTTTTTATTAATGTAACTATATTTTCTTCCTGTGTTAAAGTTAGTTAATATATACTGTATATAAGATAAACTGGACCAAGATATCCTGTAGAACTATAAAGGAAAGAAACCATTATTAAACTATAAAATCTCTTTTACCTTCATAAAATCATTTTGTAATTTTTCTAGAAGTTTCTCAATGGTTTCGATAGCTTTCATGTCTTCCAACGTTGTGCAATTTTCCACGACACACGTTATATGTGTCATAAATTAATAATACTTGGTGGTTAAACTATAACCCTGTTCCAGTAATTAATTAGATGTTCTTTCTCAGACAGTTTACATCGGTATGCAAATCTGCCAATTAGTTAATTATTGTTATTGACAAATCGCGTGCGCAATGCACACAATACCGCTACGTATATTCGAATATATACCGTGTACTGCTGCCAGGGTGTCTCTATTTCTCTCGATACATTTATACGGATAAGTTGCGTGCGTTAGTGGAACTCAATAAAAAATGTCGGCCTCTGATATTATTCAAATCAAAGTTTTAAACAAGTGAAGAATCTTACAGTATATAAGACAAATCAGTAATTCGAATAGGCAATATGTATGTTTATTTTCATATAATTTCGGATGTTTCTCCATTAAATAGTTATTTTCCTTTTTATAGAAAGGTCTTCTTCTTCTTCTTCTTCTTCTACTTTTTGTAGATCTTTCGATCTGTTTAATTCTGAAGCTGCCTCTGGTTAATGTCTTGGGAGGTAGATTGCCAACTATCCCTCCATCTTTTAGGTGGTCTTCCGGGGGGTCTTGAACAGGGCGGATTGTTTTCTAGGGCAATTTTTGGGAGTCTATTCTCATCCATTCGTCTTACATGGTTGTGCCACATCCTCTTGCGCTGCCTTCCCCATCTTACAATATCTTGAATTTTGCACTGCTCTCTAATGTTTGTATTTCTCACTCTGTCTCTTCTTGTTTTCCCCATTATTGTTCTTAGGGTTTTCATTTCGGCAACCCTTAGCATCTGTTTCATTTTGTTGGTATCTTCGCGCACTTCTATGCCATATGTCATGATCGGTCGCATGCAAGTCTTATAGATTCTAATTTTACTATCTGTGCGCATATACGGATTTGACCAGACTATCTCCCGCAGACATCCTGATAGTACAGATGCTTTGTTGATCTGACTCCTCAGGTCCTTTACTGGGTCGTGGGTGCTTGATATATCTATGCCCAGATATCTGAATTGCATCACCTGTTCTATGGGGTTATCCTCAACCACTAACTTACATCTGAGCGGATCTTTTGCTATTGTCATACATTTAGTTTTGTTGGTAGAGATGTTCATATTTATTAGTCGGCTTGTTTGAAAGAACTGAAAGAGCGGCCTTTGAAGATCATCTTCTGATTCGGCAATAATTGCTGCATCGTCTGTGTAACACACCATACCAATTCTTTTGTTGCCCATTCTATATCCGAGATTAAGAGATGTTACTTTGTTGATAATTTTTCCCATGAGAAGATTAAACAAGAAGGGGCTTAAACTATCGCCTTTAACCCCCTCTGTGGCTCAGTGGTAAGAGCGCCTGCCTTTAAACCTAAAGGTCGTGAGTTCGAATCCCACCTGGGTGGAAATTTTCGTTTATTAAAAAAATTTATAAATGAAAATAATTTCTATCCTTGTGTGATCGGTACACACCGGAGGGACCGCAGACGTTCGAATACAATTAGCGTCTCTTAGCAAAGACAATGACGTCGACTTTGCTAAGTATCAAGACAATTACTCTACACACACACACACACACACACACTACACCTCAAATTGTAAGATTGGCGAATGGATTTAGTGTCCGCAGTCATTTAAACACAAACAAACAACAACAACTATCGCCTTGTCTAATTCCTCCCGATGTTGGAATATTTTTAGTGAATTCGTCCCCTGCTCTAACTTTGGTTACGTTGTTATTTAGGTTATGGAGTATTTTTGTTATACTGGTCGGTGTTTCATTTTCTATTAATATATTTAGAATGTCTCCAGGCGAACTTTATAGAAAGGTAACATCGTTAAACAAACGTAACAAAGTCCGTAACGAACACTAATAAGTTATCAGAAATTGTATTACCATTGCAAATAAAATAGTTATAATAACAAACTGTCGAGCAAGACTCTCGGCAACAATGTTCTGATTTTGCTTAAATATAAATAAAATGAAATAAGAATAAAAATGTTTATTGCCCTTAATATAATTAACATTTCAAACAAAAGATATCATAGCCTTCTTTCTTGACTTCCCCCTTCTTCACCGCCTACTGATTGAACTGCCTCCTCTCGGACCTTGTATTTTTCTGTCATGGACTCCTGGGTATCTTTTTCTGTAGGTACTTGTTTTCCGGCATCGTACCTACTATCTTTGGTCGACGTTGCAACCACCTGGCTAATTGCTCAGTATGCTAATTGATCAGACGATCGATCAGCTATTTCTATTTATATACATTATTTGGATTCGATTTCTGTCGATGATGTCTCTTGTTTTTAGGAGTCTTCTTATGGTTATGTGAAAGAAGTATCTTGTCCTGTTCTCAGCCACCTTCCACAGTGGTGTGTACTGGAACCTTTCCTGGATGGTTGCATTTGTAACTCGATCCTTCCATGATGCACCGTCGACTAGTCGATAACACGACGTCTTAGTCCTCTCTAGTTTTTTCCAGATGGTTTCTGCCGTTGAACTTTATACTGGAACTGCATATAATATTACCGACCTAACGTAGGCCTGGTCTAATTGGATTTTCTTGGCTTTCGTTAAGGGACTTGTCCTAAAAATGTAAGGTTATATTAGTTTTTAACCTACATGTGCTTTTACCTTGGTTTCATGGACGTGATTCGTGAAGTTTAGTCTCCTGTCGAGGTGGACTCCTAGGTACTTGATTGATGGTTCCGAGTGGATGATGTTTCCTCTCATCGTCAGGTCGACTACTTGTGGGACAGGCTGTTGTGTAAAGATGATGAATTGAGTTTTCTCCGAGTTTATCTTAATTTTAAATTTATCCGTGAAATCTGAGATCCTCTCTAAGTGGTTTTCTAACGTCTGGACTATCATTCTGTCGTCTTTTCCTGATGTGTAGATTGCTGTGTCGTCTGCATAAAGTGCTGTATTTGTCTTTGCATCTATTGATAGATCTAAAACAAAAATGTTGTATAAAATGGGCGATAGGATACTGCCCCGAGGCATTCCTTCCTGAACATCTTGCATCCTGGACGTCTTTTGGTCAGCTGAAACTTGAAAAGATCTATTAGTTAAATATAAATCGCATATATTAACTAAATAATGTGGCAATCTAGCTCTGTCCATCTTGTGTATTAGAACTTTCTTCCAGACTGTGTCGTACGCTTTTTCGATGTCGAGTATGGCCATCCCAGTTTTCTGTTGAAGCGGATTTTCGTATCGCTGATAACTCTTGCTAGTTGTAGTTCGCAGTTGCTTCCTTTTCTGAATCCGAATTGGTCTTCTAGGATGACTCTTCTTCTCTCTGCATGCTTCATCAGTCTTCTGTAGATGATCTTCTCCAATGTTTTTCCTATTGATTCTAGGAGAGATATTGGCCTGTAGTTTTCCGGTCTTCTTCCGTACTTCCTTGCTTTTAGTAGAGGGATGATTTTTGCATGTTTCCAGTTGTTTGAAAAATGCTCTTTTTCTAGGCAAAATAATCTCAAAATGTATGTAATTGTACTATCATTTGCTTCAGCACTTCCTTGAGAAAGATATTGTGAATGTCTTCTGCTCCTGGTGCTCTGATTCCTTTTAGTCTCCTAATGATTTTAGCAACTTTTGTTGGATTTAGATGGGCTTCTTTTTCTACTAAAAATTCGTTTCTTCTTCTTATTCTTTCGTAGGCTTTGTTGACTTCTTGTATGGTTGCATCGTCCGACATGTTTTGATTTTGCCTGTGAGTTGCTGTCAATCGTCCTGCCAGTGTGTTCCTTCCTCGTCGAATATGGCATCTTCGGTTTGGTCTTCTTCTTGGCTTTTAGCATCCTCCATGCATTTAGATTCGATGTTTTAGATTCGAATTCTCTCTTTATTTCCATTTGGTTAAGCTTTTGTCTGTAGTTTGGCCTGTTAGCATCTTTCCATTTCCATATTTCTACCGGTTCGATCGTTGGGAGGTCGATTCTTGAGGTCATAATTCCCATCACTGGAATATTATTAAATATATAATATATAATATTACATCTTCCACAATAATATCTATGGTGACGAAAATATGTAACGTTGAGTTGTTTTGACTTGGATTTTGGTTTATTCTTGTAGGATCGTCTGGTGCGAATATCTTTCTTTGTCTGTCCTGTTTGCTTAATACGTGCATCTTCCTCTTGTACTTTGTTTGCAATCAACTACGCACTTCGCGGCTCTTCGCTATCTTACGCTAGTTTACTCATCACTAAAATCTAGAATAGATGCGGTAATTATTTAAACTTTAGTTTGTGACATGTCACCTGAAACATCACTGACAACTGTCAGTCTAGAGGCAAAAGACTATTTTAGTTAACTGCAGCTTTATGTATTATAAATTAATCAGATAGCATTAATTTCGTGGATAGAAGTCTAAGCAAGACAAAATAATAATAATGCAAAAAGTCATTCTCTTCTCTATAGTTCTCTTATATATATTTCTTCAAAGTCATCGGTTAATCGAAAATACCACAACGAATGATTTGTGGAAAAAGAAAAAATACTTCTACAATATTTAATTATGTAGTTACGGTATTACTTGCATGGTCAACGGTTTGAAATGCTATAAATGTATTTAAAATTACTGACAACAAATAATAATCAAGTATTTCGAGAAATCCAATCCGTGCATGATTGAAATTGAAATTGATTGATCAATCGATCTGTTGATTCGTATTTTTTTTATCGAGAAAGTCTACTAGGTAAATATATGCTACCTGAAATCTATCTATACAAAGAATTAAATAAAATTACTATTAGAAATATACAGTATGGTAAATAAAAGCCGGTGTTGAAGTAGACTACTTTAGAATTAATTGAAAACTTGATTGAATTACTCAGAAGATGTAGTAATAAATATGCTTTTTCTAATATCATTGATCAAGTGTATTTAGGTTAATACGATATGCAACAGATAAATCACGATTTTGCCGTGTTTTAATATTTGCCCTATTTTCATTTATTAAAATTATTAAAAAACAGTTCAGTAGGTATACGACGATAAAAAGAAAGTGTGTTAGGACCCGACTTTATTGAATTATTTTACGGTCAATTAAAGCAATACATATTCAAATAATTTGAAATTGGCCATTAAAATAATAAATATGATCCAGAAGATGAACTGCATACGTAGAACCTTTTTTACTATTATTAAAAACCCTTTTGTGTTCTGCGGTACATTTGTTAAACATTTTCTGTATACACCACTGAGCCAGATGAAAAAGCACTTATACAGTAGTGTATACAAACCTACATGTTATAACTGTCCAAAAACTTATATTGGTCAAATTGATAGAAACATTAACAAACGTATAGCAAAACACAAAAGAGCTATCAATAATAGAAAAACAGATTCTACGTAGGCGCTTCACCTCCTAGATCATTATATCTTTATTCTTCATCCTATCTATTCAGTTAAAGACTATAAAGTTTATTAAAAATACATCACTTGAGAAAGGTACTGTTTTGAAACAGGTATAGTGAAAATAAATTGTAATCAACTTTGTGGAACTTCCACTAAGTATCAAGCGAATTCATCTATACCTATTCCTTTAAATTTTCTTATTTTAATTTTGGATCAGGGATGGTCATTTGCTACAAAGAAGAGATCTTATATTATAACAATAAACGTCCAAAAGATACGAGGGGGAACGGACTTTTGACTAGCACTGTATAGTTTAACTTTTTATCTTTGTCGCTTTTACTATTCATTTGACTTTTTATTTATTAAAATTAAAAATAAATATGTAAAGAAGTACTCAAGGTGTAGCCACTGACCCATGCTAACGTCAGACTATATGAGTTTAGATGGTCAGAACATTCAAATAAGAATAATTCACTATAAAGAATCGCTGGGTGTCAAGGTTATAGAAACGAAAGAAGAAGAAAAATAAAAAATATGAGCAGCAGATGTTGCAGATGTTGCAAATTAATATTTGTAGAAAAGTAGATAAAAAATCTAGAAATATATCTAAACGAAAGCTGTCTGTACTGATAAATGCCAACATAATGATGGTGAGAGTTCAAACAGATACTATGCAATTATAATGATATCGGTTATACATTTACTGCTACTAGGTTTAATAAATTAAGTATTTTACAATTTAATACGGTTACGATTGCTGAATATAGTTTAAAAACGCTATAAGCGTATTTTGACCTTCAAAAACATATATAGAAAAAAATATACCTACCCTTATGACAGATAAAAATCAAGTCCAAATCTTGGTTATACGGATTACGACTAAATAGGCGAAACACTAAAAAGACCAGAATAATTGTGGCTAATACAAACCTTCAGGCTATTACATTGATCAATTTTCGAAGATATTGAGTAAAATAGAATTATGCAGATAAGATTCAAAACAAATAATACAACATCTCAAATACAAACAACAATCTTTACAATTATAACAGTTTATAACAGTTATAACAGTTATAACAGTTATAACAGTTATAACAGTTATAACAGTTATAACAGTTATAACAGTTATAACAGTTATAACAGTTATAACAGTTATAACAGTTATAACAGTTATAACAGTTATAACAGTTATAACAGTTATAACAGTTATAACAGTTATAACAGTTATAACAGTTATAACAGTCAATAAAAAACTAAATAAAAAAACTTTCAGAAATCCTTATTCTAGAAATCCGAGAAGAATATAAAGAGGTTTCCAAAAACTGCTGCAACAATGGTATCCAAACTCTCGCATCTAGATATATTAGACATAGCATGTGTGCTTGCTGAATAAAAGAAAAAAGATAGCTGTTAATAAATTGAACCATACGCAAATTATTGAGTTAAGATTAGGTAATTATATAACATTTTGGAACACAATAGAAACACAATACTTGATAAGTATATATTCATCTACCTTCTCTCCTTTACGTTTTTTGTTGCTGTCCATTAAATTATTACAAATTCCGGTTGTTAAGATACATTACGTCTCATATTTTCAGCAGAGGGAATTAGCTGACACTAACGACCCTGAGCGTTTTGTTTCTAAAATATGATTCCTTTAATTACCAATAATTATCCTTCGACAGTAACAAATTCGGTTCGAGTTCCACTGGGATCATACTTTTCGAATGTAATTCACAACTTGTACCCGCGATATCTGATACGTTTCTCCACTTTGAACCGGCTACGCAATATGAAGAGAGATGGATGTGGTGTTTCTATTATGATATGGCGGTTATATTATTAATCAAATTTAATTTTTGAAATATAGATATGTTTGTAACTTTCAGTGAGTTTCTTTCATGATTGTTGCTTTAAACGTTGAAGAACTTTCAGTAAAATATTTTAGTTTAAAGGATGTCATTATACAGCTGTATATTAACTAATTAAACAAGTAGAAAGTGAAGACGAAACTGGACTCAAAAAAATGTTAGATATCATGTTCTAGAAACAGTGCAAAGTCAGACCGAACAGAAAAACGTTCCTTCGAAAAAATGCGTTTCTTCTAAAACAATTGTTTCCTATATTATTCGTGATTAAGTTCTTAATAATATCCTAAACACAATCCTAAAATTAATCACTAATGTGATAACGAACAAAAGAAATACTTTTACATCTGGAAGACCCTACACTAGTGGCCAAATTTTGGAAACTTTACAAAAATGTTAGTTTTGTTATCAGCACTCTTCTTTTACACACGACTTTAGAAGTTATATGTTATTTATAAGTTTATCGATGATTTTATTGCGTCGTTTTATGCCTCTACTTAATATCTATTTTAAGAGAGAAATCTCTCTTAAAATTTAAAAATAAATAAAACAACAACCGTCAGCTATTAGTATCTGGTGGAATAATCTTTGTTTTTTAGGACAGACTCGATTCTGCGAGGCATGGAGTTCACGAGACGAGTCAAATCTTCTGATGTAATAACTCTAAGCCAGTTTTGAATAATGGCTTCTATCAGTTCTCTCTTGATATTTGGGCTTCGGCGTGATACTAACACTTTTAGCCTTGACCATAAATTTTCTATTGGATTTAGATCTCGACTGTTTCCAGGCCAAGGTAGGATACTGAGGTATTGGTTTCTCAACCTTTCTATGGAAGCCTGAGCCTTATAATAAAGTGCTCCATCCTGCTGGAAGATGCATTGTTAGGTATCCCCTTCAAACAAATCTCTGATCTGTATAATCTGTATAATCTTTTATATCTATATGTAATTTAAAGGGTTTTTACCCATGTATTTTTGGGGGCTCAGGCATTTTAACCTAGTAAGTATAGCCATTTTTGCTTTTTTTACCATAGTCAAAATTTCATAACCACGTTTGTTTTAACTAAATGGTTTATACTTATTTTAGGCGATTTTAAACCTGATGATGGACTGTTTAGTCCGAAAACATTTGTTTTTTTTATGTAGCCCTTTTAAGGGTTTTTAAATAAATATACCCACTTACGAAGACTAACCTCTTTTTTTTTTAAATCTCTGATAGTCGGCAGCAATTTAGGTTGCAGTATCTCTTCCTGATATTGCCCTCTATTACTGCTGAACGTCCAACTACATTAGTGATCATACAAGCTTATACCATGACACTCACAGGATGCTTTATAGTAACCGTAGTACACCGGGGCAAAAACTTTACTCCGTTACTCCCAAACCTATCCCGTCCCGGCACGATACGACCCAATATGAACCGTTCTATTCACCCTCTGTGTGCCAAAGCCAAATCAATTCGTTTTACCTCTGTTTTTTATTCAGAAGCGGCTTCTTTCGAGGAGTTTGTGCTCGCAATCCATTTTTACACAACTTTCTTCTGACACTGCTGTCCGATGTTTGCAAGCCAGTTGATTTGACAAAAGCATTAAGATCCTTTTGCGGATCTGCGACGATCTTCTAAAGAAAGCCGACATATTCTACGCTTATCGTATTAACTAACTTTCAGTTTTCTGCCGGTTCTAGCTGATTTTGTCATTCCAGTGTTATAATAACGTTTACAAACTTTCATTACACCTTCTTCTCGAAGGATAATTACTTTGGCTTCTTTTGCTGGCCACCAGTCGTTTTGGGTTTCTTGCTGGCATTTACCAAATGTATTGCCAATGTTCCATTTACAAATCTTGAATTTTCGGCGTTTCGGTTAAATCTGGTTCCATATTGGTAAGCTGAAATATAAAAGAATAAAATAAAAATGCAATTGTACTGATAAACTATATACATCACGGTCATGAGACCAGTGTTGCTGGAAAAACGATAGTTTTTGTAAACTTTCCAGAATTTTGTCCACTAGTGTATACAGGTGTTGTATTTATTATACATGGATTCTTGTTTCGTAGATTTATGGAAAGCTTTTAATATAAAAAAAAACAAAATAAATGGCCTACCAAGGCTCTTGAATCATTGTACAACAAAAGAGAAAAGCCTGAATAAGGCGATACTTAAAAATCAAAATGTGCGACCACTTATAAAGAAACGATACAAAAAAAAAACAAAGTGTGAAAAACAATAACACTATTCTGACGTATACTGCAAAAACATGACCTAAGATGAGTGGAAAACAACGAATAATGGTAACAACAAAGAAGAAATCTTATAGGAAATCCGATAATACAAAAATCAAACGTGGGGTCCGACAAAGATGTATACTATCATCCCTACTATTTAACATACACTTTGAGAAAATCTTTCAAAAAGCAATAGAGGATGTTGAAGCTGTTGAATTCCTATTAACTGGGAATGTATTGATAACATCAGATACGTGGACGACACGGTAGTATTCGCTGACAGTTATGAAACAGACCAGAGCTAATGAATAGTCCACTTTCGAAATGTGCCTTTATCGTTGAGTCCTAAAGATATCTTATATCCACCACGTTACTAATTATGGCTTTTTATTAAGAACGCAAAATGAAAAAGAGCTAATAATCACAATAAAAACAGCCAAAATCGAATACCTCGGTCAACAACTAATTGCAACTAATATCAAAAGAAACAATTAAAAAAATACCCGATTTAATAAAATAATATGATAAAAATGTACTGTTTCAAAGCATATTTGAGGCACAAAACGTATACATAATAAGGACATGGCAATACCGCAAACACAAATTTGACATATCATTTGTAGCCAACTTCATCGGCACTTTCTTTATACTTTTGCCTATTTTTTCTACCAACTGTTTTAGTGGACCTTCCATCGTTCCTCTTACGATGTATGTACATTTCATGTTCTTTTCGGTTGTTGTATTTTGTACTTTTTAATTATTGCTTTTTGACCTATCCCTGTAAATGTTGTGTTACATATGAGAAAATAATCGTTAACATAAATTACAAAAACAATCAGTTATGCTTTATATTCTCCGTTACAATTTCCCTTTCTTACTCACATTCTAAAAGCATCTGGAAAACAAACCATCTCATGCAAATAACAACATCCCCGAATTGTCCTAACCTCATAAAAAAGCTCCCCTAATACTGACAGAGCCTTTTAACGTGTTGCAAAACTAAACTTAGTTAGTCATTTGTCAGAGTCTGGTCCCAGCTGGAAGCTACAAGAAGAGGCATTTTAATTCAGTTATTGAACATATTTTTTGGGCTGCAGAAAGACATTTTAAAAATCATCAGGGTGTCTTCGTCCCTCCGACTTGCCGCTAAACGATTCGCAACACGAATAAAAAATAAATTGCGTTTCGCGGATACTTTAGCAGATTTAGTGTTTTAGTCAGAGTTCTTACAAAATAAAGCCAGCTAAATAAGAAATTGCATCAGATAAATGTATCAGTACAATTTGTTCATTGTAGTTTTGGAAAAGCTTATATATTTATATATTATATTTATGTTTACAAATAAAGCTTTTGTATTGTATTTATTCCAAAATTACGTAATTAGTGGACACCAGTAAATTTACGTTTTACTAACGAATGTCGGAAATTAAGCTGGACATGAAATAACTCTGCTAAAGAAAATAAATTTTTAATGCTCTGCTAAAACATGTTATCCCTAGTTTTCAAACGGAGCATTATTGTGTTTTTATGTTTAGATGTTTGCAATCCAATTAGCCCAGTCTAGTTATGCAAAAATAATCGATTTCACAGCAAAATTTTTAATCTTTAATGTTCAACATTAAGGAATTACCGTCTTTTAAATTTGTGCGAAATTTACCCCCAAACGGTTAAATAGTTTAAAAGTTATTTTATTTATTTATCCCTAAGGCCAAATAGTTAAACTATTGAACTTGCTCTATTAATGATACTAGACACATTTACCAACTTTCATAGGATTCTTTAAGACTTAGCCAATCCCAGAAGTTAAATGCATATTGCGTTTTCATCGAAATTACTTACAAAATAAACGTTTGAAAATGGGTATGTTTTTTACTTATAAAACAATTGTAATAACTTCTATATTTTTCAAGCTACAGATTTGTACGTACAACCATTGAATAGCTGATAAAAAAACTCACGTTTAAAAAAATCTTTTATGACCAATAGAAACGAAATTAGTTACTATTTTTAAAAAAATCATATCTACATTATTTATAAATATTAAGAAGTAAAATTTGCACAAATTGAATGAAAATCTAAACTTTATATTGAAACTTATAAAATTCATCAAATTTTTCGAAACTTACAGCCCTTCAAAACGAAGGTACTTTCAAAAGATCGACATAGGAAAGTGTAGGGGATAATTGTTGCAGCTCTGTTTTTTTTTTTTCGAGATCGGAAATTCAAATTGAAACACGTATTAAAAATTTACAATATTTCGGCTTTTATTGCAGCTAGAAGCCTCTTATTTTAATCTGAGGTATCTCGTCGAAATATGAATAACTACATATAGTTTTCACTCTGGAAAGCTACATAGGGGAATATGGGAAACCTCGAAAAAATCGGAGTCCATTTGAAATTCAGAGTAAAAACTTATTTTTTTTTAATTTGGTTGAAATAGTCTGTCGCAGTAATAATAATGATGACATAATTTTAACTCCTCCCCCCTTAATAATACTTACATATTTTATAAATAAAATTTCAGTTAATTTTTTACACATTATACTATAATATTCCTTATAATAATTATAATTATTTACTACTTTGACGATCTATATGTTTATATAATATGTGTATAAGTATATGTACAGTACGAGGACGGTAAACACAGTTATTTATATTTTTAGATCTAAATATCTCCAAAGATCACAGTATACCATCCTCGTGTCCCTAAATTATATATGTTTTCATGTAAATAGGAGAAAAGTCATGTATATAATATAAAACCGGTAATATATCTTAGTATACGAAAAAAGGCTGGATGAGTAGCAGCTGCCACGCTACAAAATTTTATCAAAATAGTCCCTAACTATTGTTCCTATTGGTTATAGAAGGCTTTTTTAAATGTGAGTTTTTTACCAGCTATCCAATGGTTGTACGTACAAGTCTGTAGCTTAAAAAATATAGAAGTTATTACAATTTTTTTATAAGTAAAAAACACACCCATTTTCAAACGTTTATTTTGTAAATAATTTGGATGAAAATGCAATATGCATTTAACTTCTGAGATAGTTTAAGTCTTAAAGAATCCTATGAAATGTAGTAATTGTGTCTAGCATCATTGATAGAGCAAGTTTAATAGTGTAAATAATTAGCCTCAGGGAAAGATAAATTAAATAACTTTTAAACTATTTGACCGATCGAAGGGAAATTTCGCACAAATTTAAAAAACGGTAATTCCTCGATGTTCAAATGTATTAATAATATTTTATTTTGTTATTAAAAAAATTATAAAAATTCATAAATTAGTGCAAAAAACTGTTTTTTTTGCAAATATCTCAGAAAATTATTTATCAATTTTAATTTAAAAAACGGAAAAATAAAGATAAAAAAATTATATAAATATTGTTTATGTAAAGTATAAGGGAAATATAAAAATTTAAGGTGTTTGAGAAAGTATGTACCTACGGATTCTTTTCATATATTTACAGTTAATATTTTTTCTGTTACGATCGTGTAATGTGATCCAATTTAGTGCTGTGATCTAAAGACCTTTTTAAAATATATTATTTCCTGTTATTTCGTAAAACTTAAACTGGCTATCTCATTTATCATGTTTGAAGTACGGAGAATTTGGCTTCTCTTTTGTATGGGTCAAAAATATACACACAAGTGTAAAGTATTACTGTAGCAATTAACTTTAAACTATCGCCATTCAAAGTCGTCCGACAATAGAATGATTTATTGGTACACCCTCTCGGACCACCACTTAAGGGTTCCTTAGCTCGGATCATCTCAACGCACTTTATTTCTTCGTAACACAATGGACGAAACTCACCACATTGACCGGTCTCGTGTGAATCGCCTCGGCGGCCGTCCCGTGCGTCGGTACCGCGACCAACTCTTCAGCCTGGTACGAATACATCAATAGAACCAAAGAGTAAGTCTATGTTCTTTGTACAAACAACGATAATGAGTAGAACCAGTTAATTTCATAATTTATTCACAATTTATAGTTGCTATTTTCGCTAATTTTATGTAGAAACAAATATTGCATTTTTTCTTTAAAATTATTTATCCAATATCATTTAACCAGCGACTTCTCAAGTTTAATCCTAAACATAAGGTAAAACTTATAGACAAAAAGTCAAATTGTGACCATAAATTATTGTTTAAAAAAACGCAAGGTAAAAATAGTAAAAATACGAGTAGTTTTTCCTCTATTCGTTATGTAGTAACCCCCACCTATGTCAACCTGTCAAAATTTTTCAACCTGTTTTTAACTGGACTAGATTAAAAGTTTTTTCGATGTAAGGAAATACTTTATTCAAAATTTATTGTATATTTTAAATATTAATAAATTTAATATTATTACTAATATCCATGTTAATTTACAGCTCAAGTCCCGGATATAGGAACTTGGGACGCTCAAAACTGTGATTGCATTACGAAAGAGAGGAATTTCGTTTTTTTATATATATGTGATATTTAAAGTCTTAGTGGGCCAAGCAATTAATTAGCTAATTAATTAATTAATTAATTAAAATTATTTAAATGATATGACTATGATTCTATCACACTTTTTTATTCTCTTATCTCAGGGTTCTATTCGTGCTTCAATATCTATACTATTACATGTGAAAGGTAAGGTCCAAAGAATACCGGAATAATAAAAAAAACATATAGGATCTAACATTATATATTGAAATAAAAATAATGAAATAAAATTCACACTCAAATGTTTTCAATAAACAATATCTCATATAATGATTCTCAAAATTTTGTTCTACGTACGTGAACCTTCAAAGTTAATGGTACAAACTTCTTCTTCTTCTTCTTTTTGTGCCACTCCTATCGAAGATTGGAAATCATCAAGGCTATTCTGACCTTGTTTACGGCTGACCTAAAGAGTTCATTAGTGGTGCAGCCAAACCACTCTCCCAAATTCCGCAACCATGACATTCTTCTACGGCCTGGATTCCGTTTTCCTTCTATTTTTCCCTGCATTATATTTTGAAGTAATGCGTATTTATGTCCTCTCATCAGGTGACCAAAATATTCGAGTTTTCTTCGCTTTAGCGTTAACAAAATCTCTGGGTCTTTTTCTATTCTTCGTATTACTTCACAGTTTGTTATTCTTTCAACCCAACTAATCTTCAGCATTCGACGGTAGCACCACATCTCGAAACTTTCAATATTTTTCATGTTGTTCTGTTTGAGAGTCCAGGCCTCTACACCGTATAATAGCGTGTTAAATACATAGCCTCTCAGCATTCTTAATCGTAGAGGGATGCTTATATTTCTGTTGCAGAAGAATTTTCTCATCTTTATGAAGGTGGCCCTGGCAATTTCGATACGTCTTTTTATTTCACTGTTTTGGTCTCCAGTTTCGTTTATTAAAGTTCCCAAGTATTTGTAGTTTGATACTTTTTCAACTTGAGAGCCGTTTATACTAATATACGCTGGTTGTGTCATGTTTTTACTGAAGACCATATACTTGGTTTTTTTTAATATTGATATTTATACCATAATTGTTGCAACAATGGTTGCAATGGTACAAACAATATTAGTTAAAATCTCAAAATCCCAATTATTATTCTAAATCTCCTAATCAAAATGTTTATATCTTTTCCAAAGTAATTGTAAAAATTGTGTTATCAATTAAAGAAAAACTGCAGAAAAACAAAACTATCTCTCTATTATGATGAGTGGTCCAAACCCTTGTTCTTTGTAGTCTACACTATCTAGTCTTAACAGCTCCCTAGGTCATCAGCAATCTTACAACAAATTATTGCAAGTTTATCGTCTTTAATGATCTCCTTCAAATGCACGAATCGTTCAAATTATGCTAGCCTTTTCTCTTCTCGATAAACTGAATCTCTCGTTGGCCTGAGTGAAAAATGACTCTTGGAATATTTTCTCTCTACGATAAACTGAATCTCTCGTTGGCCTGAACAGTGACTCTTGGAATATAAGTAGAAAAATATGACTTACAATCTTTTACTGGATCAGCTTCTGTCAGATACACTAACTACACGAAAACTCACAAACTTTCACTGCTACTGCTTCCTACCTCTGGGAAACTACCCGAGAACCACGGCCGTTCGCCTTGCACCCTTGGAAACCAACTGACTATCTTTTTTATTTCAAAAACTAACTAACGTCTCATTCTCAAACCAACTATCCCACCTTTTTCAATCTCATCCAATCAAAACGCGTCATACATCTCCCATTTCTTCATTTCGATAACACAAATTTTTACCTACAATTATAAAATTTCCGAACATTATTTAAAAAATAATCTTTTTCTACCAATTCTTAAAAACTAACAAAAACATATCTTTCTAAAACTATTCTATTGTCCTAATCACTGCACTAATGTATTTGGAAACCCCGGCTCAATTGTCTTCGCTCACGTCAATCAAATATATTTTAACAAAGAAAATAATTTATGCATAGTTTACGTTTTGTTCAATATAGGTAATCCAAAGATAAAAGACTTTCATTCTTCGAAATGTTTGTTGTTCATTATCCTACTTATCTGAATTATTTAAATTTTTTGGAACTTTGAATTATTTTTAAGCAAACCAATATTTTTCTTGATTTTACATATCATAACAATATATATATATATATATATATATATATATATATATATATATATATATATATATATATAACTATAATGACCATAATGATGCCAGTAATATTGTTTATTTATTTCCTGTTGTATTATTTACGTCTTTCTCATGCCAGTTTTCCCATACAAACGTGTTTCAACTTCAGTACAAAATAGTAGATATATCGTTGTATATCTATTTTACTTTTTGTAAAACTTTAGGTATCGTAAAGCAAAATGACGCCAATAAGTACGGATTATTTGCAGAAACCGAATGCCCGTGAGGCTGTCCCCTTCTTTTGAAATGTTTTATTGGTAATTTTTGAGCTCTCCATATTTTCCGTGTTACAAATGAGAAGGTGATGACACCGACTTGGCGACATCAGGCCATAGCCAACTCGATGGGGGACTGTCAGAGATGTCACCGCCGCTATGATTAATCGCCTCATTTTAATAATAACTCAACTGTAATGCAGTAGCTACAATATCACCTTTATTACGAAAGATGCGGCGCTCTTTCATGTCAGCCTGTTTACTGAGAGACACGTGGATTAGGAGAGTTTGTTTATTAATTAAATAGAACTCATTAAGAAACTAGGAAAGGAGAGATTAATTATTAATAACCTAAACATAATTTTACAGAAAGGTTTTGCTATTGCAAAAACGTAAAAGATGATCCTTTTAGCATATATTTTAGCCAAAATGAGGAGCTCAATCACACAACTCTTTTGTTCATAGACTTTCGTTAGCTAGTGAAGTTTGAGACAAACTAGTAGCATTTGACTAGCTCTCGAGATTAATATTGGTTGCTGATTTTATAGATTAGTTCAATAAATTAATAGTAAAATATCACAGTCTTGTTGAACTTAAAAGAAGCCATAAATGGAGAACAGCTCCCAAAAGAATGGACGGAGGCATATATGGCATCTATATTTAAGAAAGGAGATAGAAAACGATGCGAAAACTACAGAGGAATAAGCGTAATATCATCAATAGGAAAATTATATGGGAAGATACTGCGAGAAAAGATAGAGCAAGCGATAAAAGGCAAAATTGGGGAAGATCAGGCAGGCTTCACGGCAGGAAGATCATGCATAGACCACATCTGGAACAACTGTTGGAAAAGAAAAAAAGAGATGGAATGTCTGCGAAGATGCTGCAGAGTAACAAGAATGGATAGAAGAAGTAATTTAGAGCAATCAAAAACGCAAAAAATGGAAAAGCCCCTGGTCCCGATGACATACATATGGAAGTCATAAAGCTACTGGAAGAGAAACATTTAAATATAATCGTCAAATTATTTAATCAAATATATACAAGCGGTGAAATTCCACAAGACTGGTTAAAATCAGTCTTTATTCCCCTTCCAAAAACTAAGGGAGCAAAGAAGTGTGGTGATTTTAGACTTATTAGTTTAATGTCGCATATGTTAAAGTTATTCTTGAAAGTTATTCACCAACGCATTTATAAAAAATGTGAACAGGATATCAGTGATGAACAATTTGGCTTCCGAAATGGATTTGGGACACGGAAGCATTAACCAGTTTTATTATACTGCTGCAAAAATGTCGAGACCAAAAAAAGGATCTCTTTTTATGTTTTATTGACTATCAAAAGGCCTTCGACAAAGTAAAACATGATAAGCTGATGGATTGCCTTCACAAAAAGGGACTAGACGAGAACGATTTTAAAATTATCAAAACGCTGTATTTTAACCAAACTGCAGCAGTTAAAACAGAAGCCGGTGACACAGAAATATTCAATATCAAGCGAGGTGTACGACAGGGGTGTGTATTGTCACCACTACTTTTCAATATATATTCGGAAGAAATCTTTGCACGAGCACTAGAGCAATCAAGAGAAGGTGTTAAAATTAACGGCAGAGTTCTAAATAATGTACGATACGCCGACGACACGGTCCTAATTGCAGAGAGCGCACAAGATCTCCAGACACTCTTAGATCGCGTCAGATTGATCGAAGAACAATACGGCCTCAGCATTAACGTCAAGAAAACAAAAACAATGATTGTCTCCAAAACATCCATCCATCCACCCATGGCTTTAAACGTGAATGGTAACATTATCGAAAATGTCGAGAAATTTCGATATCTAGGGTGCTGGATAACGAAAGATATAGATCCAGACATAGAAATAAAATCGCGAATTGAACAAGCAAGAAATGTCTTTTTAAAAATGAAACAAATGTTTACGTCCCAAACACTCAATCTCAAAATCCGATACCGAATGCTGAAATGTTACGTTTACAGCACCTTACTATATGAAATGGAGGCCTGGATCTTCAAAATCAACTCACTCAGGCGTTTGGAAAGTTTTGAAATGTGGTTATTTCGAAGGATGCTGAAAGTCCCCTGGACAGCGCATATGAGCAACGAGCAGGTCCTACACAAGATGGGTACCGACAGAGAACTCTTAAAAATAATGAAAACACGGAAAACCTCATACTTGGGACACATATACAGAAATGAGAAATACCAGCTACTGCAGCTTCTTATAGAGGGGAAGGTAGAAGGAAAACGTGGTCCTGGTAGACGGCAGGCGTCCTGGTTGAAGAACATTCGTGAGGGGACTGGTTTGGATTCTCAATCTTTAATAAGAAAGGCCAGGGACAGAAATGATTTTGCTGAGGTTATCGCCAACCTTCATTGAAGACGGCATCCAAAGAAGAGAAGAAGAAGTAATTTACGAAATATAACAAAGAACATCAATAGCAACAGACATACTAACATATAGCAACAAAAAAGACTGAAGTGGTATGGACATGTAAAAAGAACTAGCGACAGCAGATGGATAAAGAGAATAATAAGTAGACGACTCCATGACTAAGAGAGGCCTAAACGATGGAGAATGGGACAACATAGAGAAATGAAGATGGTTGAGCGAGGAAAGACAGTGAACTTAAAATATTTTAACCAAATTTTATCAGATTTAATACATATTGCATTGATCTCAGAACTTCTAGCTCATAGTCTGTAATTATTTCTTCTTGAAGTTTTAGTTGCAACTGCAGCAGGTATCAATTTATTTAAATGGTTTCAGTGTACAACCTAAAATTCCTAAACATATGTATCATTATATATCATTTACACGATAGTGTAAAACTTAAATCCTTCGATTAGATAGATCAGCAGTTTCTAAAACATTTTATACGTCCAAATAAATACCAATTGGTAGCCTTTAATTCAAAAAAGAATTGCAAATCCATAGGAAATAACCAACTAACATAAGATATACATGTAATACAAATATAATGAGGGTTCCAATACAGTCTGGTTCCCCCAGTGCGACAGAGAAAACTGATGCAGTCTTTGCATCTCCTTCTCATGGGCCGAGTTTGTCGACCACGTGATCTTAATGACCGATGGAAAGTCACGTGGTCGATAAACCCGGGCCATGAGAGATGCAAACTGCTTTGTGTCAGTTTTTTCTTACATATGTACATTCAAACATAGTACTTAATCGTTCTTTGTCTTAGTTCTAAACTTAGATGGATATTGCAAAGAAATGAGTTAATTTTCATAAAAGTGGTTTTAGTCATTGCTATTCTACGTCTAAGCCATCATTCCAGCATTAGACTTAAGCCAGCTTAAAAATGAACATGTACGACAAACAGTGCGAGAAGAAATAAACACCAGCCTCAGTGTAGCAGAAAGCCAAATCCGCAGAACAGACAACATAGATGAAAAACTTAAGTATATAAATACTATAATAAGAACTACGGGAAAGAAACACCTAACCAAATCTGCAAAGAAACATAAGGTGTGGATGACACCAGACATTCTAGAACTAATGGATGAAAGACGTAAAATGAAGAATAATGCAGAAAAATACAAAGAGGTTAATAAGAACATAAAGCAAAGAATAAGAAATGCCAAAGAATCATGGATTACAGAACAATGTGTAGAAATGGAAAACTATGAAAGAAATTATGACACGTTCAATATACATAAAAAAGTAAGAGAAATTACAGGAACCCAAAAAAGACGTCAAATAAGTTTGCTTAAGAACAAAGATGGAAAGATTATTATAGATTTAACAGAGAAAATGAATAGATGGAGTGAATACATAAGAGAATTATTTGAGGACAACAGAAATAACATTGTTCTGATATATGGCGAAACGGGACCTGAAATTCTAAAATGTGAAGTAGAAAGGACACTTAAAAATTCCAAAACTGGGAAGGCAAATGGACCGGATGAGGTTCCTACCGAATTGCTAAAGCTCTTGAATGATGAATCAATAGGTATAATATTGCACTTATTTAATACAATATACAATACTGGTATTATACCTCAAGAGTGGCTGTTGTCTACATTCGTTACACTGCCAAAGAAATCTAATGCTAAAGAATGTTCAGAACATCGAACAATATCTTTAATGAGCCACCTACTAAAGATATTTCTAAAAATCATCCACAACCGAGTTTATCAAAAGTTGGAGTCAGATATTAGTAATACACAGATGGGGTTCAGAAAAGGGCTTGGTACTCGAGAAGCTCTCTTCGGTTTGAATGTTCTCACACAAAGATGCCTAGACGTTAATCAGGAGGTACATACGTGTTTTATCGATTTTGAAAAAGCGTTTGACAGAGTACGCCATGATAAGCTTAGAGAGATTCTTGAAAGGAAGGACATAGATAATAAAGATCTGCGAATAATTCTCAATCTATATTGGAATCAGAAAGCTAACATCAAAATAGAAACTGAAACATCACAAGCAATAGAAATACGTAGAGGAGTACGACAGGGTTGCATTTTGTCACCTCTGTTATTTAATCTATATAGTGAAAGCATCTGTCAGGAAGCCCTTTTACAAGCAAACGGAGGAATCGTAATTAATGGAGAGATTGTAAATAATATTCGATACGCGGACGACACTGTACTAGTTGCAAGAACACTAGAAGAATTACAAAGATTACTTACAGACATAAATATTGCTTGCAACAATTATGGTATAAATATCAATATTAAAAAAACCAAGTATATGGTCTTCAGTAAAAACATGACACAACCAGCGTATATTAGTATAAACGGCACTCAAGTTGAAAAAGTATCAAGCTACAAATACTTGGGAACTTTAATAAACGAAACTGGAGACCAAAACAGTGAAATAAAAAGACGTATCGAAATTGCCAGGGCCACCTTCATAAAGATGAGAAAATTCTTCTGCAACAGAAATATAAGCATTCCTCTACGATTAAGAATGCTGAGAGGCTATGTATTTAACACGCGATTATACGGTGTAGAGGTCTGGACTCTCAAACAGAAAAACATGAAAAATATTGAAAGTTTCGAGATGTGGTGCTACCGTCGAATGCTGAAGATTAGTTGGGTTGAAAGAATAACAAACTGTGAAGTAATACGAAGAATAGGAAAAGACCCAGAGATTTTGTTAACGCTAAAGCGAAGAAAACTCGAATACTTTGGTCACCTGATGAGAGGACATAAATACGCATTACTTCAAAATATAATGCAGGGAAAAATAGAAGGAAAACGGAATCCAGGCCGTAGAAGAATGTCATGGTTGCGGAATTTGAGAGAGTGGTTTGGCTGCACCACTAATGAACTCTTTAGGTCAGCCGTAAACAAGGTCAGAATAGCCTTGATGATTTCCAATCTCCGATAGGAGTGGCACAAAAAGAAGAAGATTCTACGTTTTATTTCTATGTCTGGATCTAGTTATTCCATTATCACAGTTCAAAGTATCATGTCATTTTGTAAACTTTCTCAACTTGACTCCTTGGGTTTAATTGAAGCTTTGTAATTTGATAATTTTTTTTTTAAATTTGTTTGAGTTTATTTTAATACCCATTTCCTCTTCTACCTCGTGAATACGATCAAGCAGAATTTGGAGACCTTCATTATTATCTGACAGAATTACTGTATCGTCTGCACATCTAATCACACTAAGTCGTTTCCCGTTGATTTTTATTCCATAAGGTTGTCTCTCGAGTGCATTTTTAAATAAATGGTCCGTGTAAACATTGTCTGACTCCTCGTTGTATGGATATTTCATCAGTGTAGTTATCTCCAATTTTTACGACATCAGTTTGATTCCAACACAAATTTTTAATGACACGAATATCCTTGTCATCTATTTCGATAGTTTTCATTATTTGCAATAATTTGACATGCTGTACTTTATCGAATGTCTTCTCGAAGTCCACGAAACATGCAAATACATCTTTTCTATGGTCACGGCATTTTTGTAATAGGATGTTAAGCGTTAAAGGTGCCTTCCTGGTTCCCATAGCATTTCTAAAACCGAATTAGATATTTTTGAGATCTTCTTCGCATTTGGGTCTAATTCTGTTGTGAAATATTTTTAGGAACAGTTTAAGAGTGTGGCTCATTAGGCCAATTAATCGATATTCTGAACATTTTCTCGCATTGTGTTTTTTAGGTACTGCGACAAAGATGGATTTGAGCCAATCTATGGGAGTCACTCCGGTGTTATATATTGAATTTAAATGTCTATGCCTCTATGACTATATGTCTATGTAACATAATATACCCAACATAATATAACAAAACGTACAATATATTGTTGAATACAATTTTTGGGGACACCTATACACTGGATGGAAGATGTCTTCATTGAAACACCTGAGTTAATGAGTCGCATGCAATTCTATTTGAATAGTTCTAAACAGCAATATTGCCGTTATCCCTTTAATAGCCAATATTCGTAGCGGAAAGTTTACTTGAAGAAATCAGGAAAGAAATAATTGGTTATACTAACTGACGCAAGGAAAATCTTCACGCAACTTGCATTTATCTATTTATACATTTGTGATTACACTTTTCGCGAAAATATTTGCAATTTACAACAAATGAGTTTACCAAAGCACTCTGTAGCTAAACAGTGACTAAGACAAGTCGATGCACTAATAATGACCTATGTTTGACTGTTTAGATCGTGAAACTGCCTATTTTTTATTAATAATTTTTTTTATTGGTATTTCATTCTATTATCAGTATATTTATATTCCATTATGCTTATACTTATAGTTGTTCTTAAAACATTCGTTTTTAAGAGAGAAAATGTTTGGAAAACTATTTAATACTTCTCCAAACATTCTTCCTCTCTAAAAACGAATGTTTTTAAGAACAACTACACTTGCGTAATGAATATAAATAAAATGATAATAGAATGAAGTGCGAATAAAAAAATAGTTGAGCATATTTTGATCATCAGATGTTGTAGTATGCCGTTTGAAGCTGTCTTCAGACTAACAACGTGTATAATATCATCAGTTCCACGATGCAACTCTGTGATTCTGGCCAATTGTCAGTGAAGAGGAGGATGTTGTTCATTTTTTATGAGGACACGAGTACCTTTAGTGGGAGATTAGTTGAACTATACCATTTGGATCGTTCTTGAAGAAAGTGAATAGATTATTTAGACCATCTTTTCCAAAAGTCTCCACGTATACGTTGGATTAGTTGCCATCGATACAGACAATTAATCTTTAAGTTGCTTAGATCAGGATCAGGAACTGAATCTACTAGGGTTCAAAAATTCAAAAGTGACCAGGAGTCAGTACCTGCATGATATTCGAGTCAGAGCTTGCTGCACACAAAGGACAAGAGTTGAGGATTGTCTTGATTTGAGTAATGAGTATAGAACTCTTCATAAGGTAAAACTTATGTAGCCAAAACACGATGCATATGGTTCTTAAATGATTTGACCCCAGTATTGACAAACCCATTAAAATGGGGGTGCTGGCGGATTAAAATCCCAGGTAAGAACAGAGTAAGCAAATCTAATGATTTCGTTGGTGGCTCCTCTACTATTTATTCCTCGATCACTTCTTCTTTGTATGTATTTGCACCTGTATATTTGAATATTAATAACGAAAATGGTCATTTAAAATCTACACAAACGGACAGGAAAGCACTAATGGAGTAACTCGGACAGTTAGCAAATTTGCCATAAAGCTTTGTAAGATTTGGGTGGGCACATAAAACAACTAATGCACTTTTCCAAAAAATAGTCGATGATAGATCGACGTTGACACACCACACCATTTTCAAAAAGAAGTCTTTGGTATTGATAAAAATTTATTCAAACAAAGATTTTGCACGTCCTTATTTTTAAATATCTTTTATTTGATTGAATTAACATCCACAATACAAATAGAGTCTCTAATACAATAAAGAAACTTTTACCATAAAAAACATTTTATTATGAATAATATATACAGCATACAGTTCTATGCATACTGTAATGCTTGGTATTCACCTGAAAAACCTCATTTTCTTGGAAATAGGGCACCAATTTATTATGATTCCAACTGCAAGCCGTTCGTCTGGCAATAAAACTCGACAATACTTCAAAAGGCAGGATCTAATGAAAATTCATAGAATATTAATAACTGCAAAATGCTACCTGTAAATATCAATCTTAATTCCCCCTTTTCCCGGTAACAACGTCGTAACATGTCTCGAGCAGAAATGAAAATAATTAAATAATAATGAAACAAGTATAAGAAGGGGCTAATGATTGTATATCGGAGAGAAGGAAAGGGTTTAAACTACTGAAAAGAACAAGGAGGACGCCCTAAAATGTATTGAACCGGATCCAGATGCCGATTTCAGGGCAGACTTCAGGAGGTTCGATTATAATTAATGAAAAAAATTTATTTTTGACATATTTGTATTTAAAAATCAATAACGCCGGTTTCTACAAAAACAAAAATTTTAAACCTATTTAGTCTAATAAAGAAATAACTAAAAATTAATAAAATACTCCAAAACTACATTAAAAAAGATTGTGACCTAAACTTGAACTTTTGGTTTGGACACTCCGTACAATAGGCTGTAATATGCTCCAGACAAAGTTGGTTATTACACAATTTGCAGAAAAATCTAGTTTTACCCCTTTTACAACATTTGCAGTATCTTCTTTTGTTTGCTGGGGGATTTGGATGCTCTAGATCAAGTATTATACTACCCATATATTCTAAATTCCTAAGTCCTAAATTGTTTTGAAATATTCTTCTGTCTTTGATATATGCTGCATCTGGATTATTGTGCCTAGTTATAATAAAAGCATTAATTACAGTCACATTTGGCAGTCCATAAAATGTTATCATTATCCATCTTTTATATTTTCTTTAGGCATATCCAGTTGAGGGATTGATGTTGTAAATAAGGCGATACTAGTAAGACATTTTTATAACTTTTCTTACAATTACACATACATTTTTAAAGAACGGGGAACCACAGGATTCAGTTTTAGTAACTTGGGGAACTACTCGCTTCGTATTTTAGTGCTTAAGCGCTAAATGGAACTACATTGTGTATATTTGCAAAAGTTATATAAACGGACAAGTGAGGTCTGTCAGTCCCTTTAGTTGTACATCGTGAATGTATATTTTATTTTTTCAATAAAAAAATGTGTATTTGCAGATTCTTAACCTTGAAAAGTACCTAGAATATCTCAAAATTTGAGCAAATAGTTGTAAAGTAATGCAAAAAAATTGCCTAGACTTACAGGTCTCACCCGTGCAATGGAGGGTTAAAAGTTCGGTATTATAGTGAACGCATGCTCACGAAATATGTAGTGAAAATTAATTTGGCCTTCACATGGGCGCAACTCGAACTCGGTACGAGTATCATTATGGGTTCTATTGAATGAATAAAAACTTATTACTATTTATAAAAAAAATTTCCAATACTCTAATTTTAAGTAGATATTTATCAATACCTTATATATTAAATATATTACTTCGGACTAGAATACGGAATAATTTAGAAAATATTAACAGTATTAACAACCAAGCTTAGTAAAATTGTCTCTAGCATTCCATATTCCTCATGTAATAAGTAGAACATTGGTCAAACATCTCAACTACTTAAGTCTAGGATCACTCTTCATAAAAGTGATTCACGCCTTCATCCAGACCGTTGCACCAAAACCATTAGCCAAAAACTTCCCAAACATTTCACAAGCCCTTTGATGGACTTTATTCTACCACTGTCCTGCATTTTAAAAAGAACATATTAAAAAGGGAGTTTATTGAAATGTTTTACATTTTCAATAATGATATAATAATATATGATATAATAATGATAAAACATTCAAGAATATTTAGCCCTTAAGGAACCTATTAGTTAAAATCAGTGAAAATAATATAATCAAAACATAAAACCTGGGCTTGCAGAAACATAATTATTGATAAATAACATGTATTTTCTAACGAGAAGTCAACAGTAACAAACCTTGTCACTTACCAACAATACTTATTGAGTGGATTTGAGAATAAAATTCAGGTCGACAGCATTTATACTGATTTCCCAAAGGCGTTTAACCAGGTTAATCATAATCTTTTGGTCCACAAACTTCATGTATCTGGCTTTGGTGATCCTATTGCCAATTGGATTAAAAGTTTTCTGATGGGACGCACACAGCAAGTTCTTATTAACAATTATATTTCAAAAGAATTCCATTGTTGTTCTGGTGTCCCACAAGGGTCTTATTGTGGTCCCTTGTTTTTTAACTTGTTCATTAACAATATTGGTAAGGCTATCAAAAACTTATACTTCCTGCTATTTGCTGAAGATCTTAAGTTAATTCGTTGTATATATGATAAATCGAATAGAGATCTCTTGCAAGATGATGTAAATAATATATCTTTATCGTCAAAATAAAATGGTTTAAGCTTAAATTCAACTAAATGTTCTTGTATTTCATTTGATCGTATAAATAATCTAATAGCTAACAGATATGTTTTTAATTATGTACTCTTGGTTTCATTTACCGAGATTAGAGATTTGGGTGTATTATTGGATTGTGCATTAACATTTAAAAGCTATTTTCTTAAAATTAAGGAAACAGGATTTCGTAATCTTGGTTTTATTAATCGTAACAGCCATTTGGTCTCTCGCCTATTGTATTCAAATTATTGTATTGCTCTCTGTTATGCTCAGGTCGCAAATACTGCTGTATTATTTGGTCCCCATTTCATCAAGTCTACATTGATGGATTGGAGAGCGTTCAAAGATCTTTAGCTTTTAATGCACATATTAAAAATAAGAAATACTGAGAGTAAAATAAGAAATAAGAAATACTAATAAGAACCACAGGTTGAGAGCTGATATGTTGTTTTTTTGTTTAAAATTCTAAACAACGTTATTAATTGTCCTACACTGCACTCTTTTATATTCCTTAGGACCGATTATGCTCGTCATTTCCCCTTGTCGAGAATGCTCGGTTCTTGCAATAACCTCCTGTTGGATCTGTTCTGTCCAAACAATAATGTTTTCAAAAGGAAACTTAGGAATGTGATTATTGATCTAGAATTTTGTTTTAAATTTGTGTTTTAATGTACAAATTTTTACTGTTTAATTGTTTCTTTGTTATTGTTTTGATGTTTAATTTTAATGATCTTTACGTTTTACTATTTGTTGTATTTTATTGTAAATGGTTATACCGTTCTTCTTCTTCATGTACCATGTCCTTTCAGAACGTTGGTTAGCATCATAGCTATTTTAATTTTATTCACTGCCACCCTAAATAGCATGTTTGTATCTACACCATACCAATCTCGCAAGTTCTTCAACCATGAGGTTCTTCTTCGTCTTGGACTGCGTTTGCCTGCTATTTTTCCTTGCATGATATTTTGTAGCAATCTATATTTGGGACCTCTCATTACGTGTCCGAAATATTCCAGCTTTTTCTGCTTGATGCTTTTTATGATCTCAGTAGTCTTGCTGAGACGTTCTAGTAATGTGGAGTTGCGAATCTTCTCCACCCAGGAAACTTTTAAAATTCTTCTATAGCACCACATTTCGAAAGCCTCAAGGCGATTTAGATCGATTTTCTTCACAGTCCAGGACTCGACAGCATAAAGTAAGACCGAGAACACGTAGCAGCGAAGTAGGCGGATCCTTAATGCCAATTTTAGGTCTCTGTTACATAACACCTTGGACATCCTTCTAAAAGCAGCTCTAGCCTGCTCTATTCTGGATCTAATTTCACCGTGATTTTCTGAATTACAATTTAATTGCTGTCCAAGGTAGACGATTTTATCAACTTGCTCAAGTTTGGTATTATTTACATATATAGACGTTTACATATGTAAACGTTAAAAAGCAGGGGTGACAAGAGGCATCCCTGCCGTACTCTTTTTTTAATATTGAGAGCTTGTGATTCCACACCATGTACTAAAACTAATTTTGTTTGATTCCAATATAAATTTGCAATTATTCGAATATCTCTGCCGTCCAAGCCAATGTCTTTTAGAGCTTCGATCAATATAGAGTGCTTAAACCGTTGTATACCGTTGTTATACCGTTGAAATAAATAAATAAATAAATAAAAGGAATGACCAGTGAAAGTCAGTCGTACAGAAAATAATACATTAATATATAGAACAGGAACAGGAAAAGGAAATACAACATTCAAGAAAAACATGAGGAAATATTGAAAAAACACGAGTAGTCAGAAAAAACTAATAGTAATATATTAAATGTAGAGGTAAAGTTTTGAGATAAATCTTTATAGTAATGTTTTGAGTTCTGTAATGGGCCGTCCCTGTATCGTTCCAATGTTGCTCGGGTAGATTCACGAGGCTTTCAGCGGATTTTGATTAGTCATAGACATAATTTAAATGGAGTAATAGAGATAGAAATCTAAAATATATACGGTAGCGGTCTCCACGATTGAATTTTTGATTGTGTACTAAAATGAAACAAGTTCGGCGTTCATTATGACTGGGCGTTAAATTATTTTATCAAGATGATTATTAGAAAATTCTCCTTTTAATATTTCTTTTTGTTCTCTCGCAGACAAATACACTCTCAATAGGTTTTTTATGTTTTGATATTGTTGGTTGTTTAAAGGTTAATAAACCTGTCATTTTGCCACATAACTACGAGTGCTGGAATAATCATGTATGTTTGGTCGTTTTCTTACCTTTGACTGTAAATAATTTGTTTCTGTTATTTCTGTTCTCAAAGGTTCTTGTGGCTCTCAGAGTCTTTGTTTGTTTATGAATTTTATCAACATTTCTTAGTTTTATGCAGGTTTATAAAAAGATAAGAAAACTAGGCATTTAACAGATGAAAGATGAAGACCTACGAAAAACAACCAAAGTTACAGATTTTGCAGGGAGAGCTTGCAGACTGAAATGGAGATGCGCTGGCCTCATGACAAGGATAAACAATGGAAGGTGAATGGTGGACACAAAAATGATTGGATCCATACTGTACAACACCCTGCAGTCTGGATACAAACAGGGGAGGGCTATATCCTCCATATATATATATATATATATATATATATATATATATATATATATATATATATATATATAACGAGTTTATTACAACTGCCGCTGTTTCTCGCAACCTAGCTTCCAAGGCTTGCGATCGTTCCAGTCATCTACTTGTAGACCCCTATCTTCCATTGCACCTTTTACTTCTTGTCTCCACGATCTTCTTGGTCTTCCCTTTTTCCTGCGGTTGGTGGGGATCCACTGTAACTGTTCTCTTTGGCCATCGTTGATCATTCATCCTTTCTACAGGGCCATATCATTTCAGCCTTTTGCATTCTATAGTTTCCAGGATGTCAATGTCTATGCCCATACGCTCTCTGATTTCAGTATTCCTTACTCTACCTCTTCTATTGAGTTGGCAACATTTTCTCCAATAATTCATTTCCATTGCTTTTATTTTGGATGCGTTATTTTTATTTATTACCCAAAGCTATGAACCCTATTTAGCAATGCTTTCTATGATACTTTTGTATATCCTAATTTTTGTGTTTCGGGTGATTTGGGTTATTCCAAAGTATACTATTCAGTTGACGTATTGCTGAATTTCCTTGACCAATTCTAGTAGCTATTTCTGTTGTATTCTGACCATTGTTTGTAATGTTTACACCGAGATATTTATAGCTATCAGTACTTTGAATTTGTTTGCTTCCTAGTTCTAAGTGCTTTCCTTTACCTCTCACTACTACGTACTCTGTTTTTGATGGATTAATTGATAAGCCCCACTTAATATATTCTTCATCTATTTTTCGTAACTTGTAGTGGATATCATCTTGATCTTCTGCAAGTATTACTTGGTCATCAGCAAAATGCAAGCTGTACAGTGTATGGTCTCCAATTTTACCACCCATTTTCAAGTTCACATTTTCTTTTTAAAATATCCAAAACCCCCTCCAAATAAATCTTAAAGAGTGTAGGTGCAATGCAGCAGCCTTGGCGAAGTCCTTTGGTCACTTTTATTTTTTTTGTCACTTTTTGTCCAATTTTTATTACACTCGTCATATCATCGTACAACTCTCTTACAGCATTAATGTAAATCGGTGGAATATTCTTGTCTTCTAGCACCTACCATATCTCGGCTAATGGGACACTGTCATACGCTTTTTGAAGATCAATAAATACCATGTGTGTCTCCATATTATGTTCCAAACGCTTTTCTAGTGTTTGTTTTAGGCAGAACACATTGTCTATACAAGAACGACCAGTACGAAAGCCACTCTGATCTTCAGCGTCTTCCCAACAATCTTCAATTCGGCTTTTAATTATCTTCCCGTAGACTCTACAGATTGAGTTAGTTACACAAGTTCTTACAATCTTTTCTGGCCCCTTAATTTTTGTATAGATTGCTGATATATGCAATTTTCCATTCTGGGGGTAGCTCATCTCCTCTCAAGAATAAATTAAAAGTATAGGCTAATAGCGGAAATAGATTGTCAGGGCCATATTTAATCAGTTCAATGGGTACTCCCCCGGTCCTGAAGCCTTTGCATTTTTCATAGCGTTGGCGTGTTTTTCAATTTCTTCTGGTGATATTATTTCAGTTTCTTTGCGGTAAGAAATGGCTGATGATGATGATGATAGACACCAGTATAGTAGGCGTCAGTTCCGGTAGGGTCTATGGTGGAGTATCAAGCTTTTATCTCTTGCTGTACTGCTCCACCGTGGGCCGATCAGATACCTGCGTATTTTAGTCTAAGTAGGAGAATGATTTTGGAACTACCACTTTATATTTTTCTGTACACTGGGCCGGTATTCGAATGCACTTCCACTAGAGTAATTCGGCAGTAAAGCGGAAAGTAAAGTCTACTGCCTATCCCGCCTGGCTATCCGACCAAATGACGAAATTAATATTTCCGAAAAAAAAAGAGAATTGGCCACCACAGGCTATACTGCATTTAAGCCATTATTTCTGTTTTTCTTACATTTTTAAATTCTCTTTGTTATATACAAGGTTTTTTTAATGCTAAAAAGGTAATGCCATCTCTAGGATAGGTAAGAAACTAAACGATACTTGTGGTTTGCTTGGTAAACAATGTTTGTCTGCGATCTATTTTCAAGCGAGTCAAATAAAAAATTGTTGTGAAAATTTATAACAACAGTGTAATTTCAATACTTAAAATCCCCTCGTGTTTTATTCTCAGTCAAAGCGAAACTCATATCCAACAAAGTGAGGTAAAGTTTCCAATTTCATTTAAGATTTGATTTGCGTAGTGATATGTGCGTGTGTATCCCTCTTCAAATACGTTTTCTAATACCCGCGACGTAAATCACATATACAATAGAGACGGAAATCGCTTTTTATTCACTTATTCCATCTCTGTCTCCTGCAATTAAAGCTCTGCTTTTGTTAAGCTCAGCGGTAAACAATGCGTGCTGTTTCAGATAGTCCTTTCTGATCCTTCTAGAATGGACACTGTTGAAGTAGTACGTTTGATTTATAAGTACCTGGATCTTTCGTTAATTAAAATTTTAGTTTGTTTTTACGCTTTGGAAGAGAGTGGCCGTCCCTTTGATATACAACACTCAAGGAATGGCGAAATGAAGGCGAATAAAAGAGCATTGGGCTATTTCCTTTTGGTTTTGTGTATGTGTTTAGAGAGATATGAAATTTTTAGGGGACCGACAAAAAGATTATATTTAATTTCGTTTCTTATTTTACTTTGATCCGATATTAAATATTGCAAATTAAATTTGTTTAAATTTTGGAGCTCAAGAAATATTTTAATTATTATGGACAAAAATAGTTAAATAGTTAACAGAATATTAAAGCAATAACAAACTGAACAAAAGGCACAGGAAATAAAAGAAACTTACAAAAAGCAAATAGAAAGCATTAAAAAAACTTGATTTTCGTTTAAAAATAGAAAACTTAGCGAACTAAGAGTTAACAGGAGATAGATACAAACTGTATAGGTGTAAAACTAAAAAGATAATCTAGGTATAAATTTAAAAAAAATTAGGATGTTTCAAAAAAGGATAACATTGTCTCTAGGATAGGTAAAAAACTAATAAATATTCGGAGTTTGCTTAGAAAAACAGTAAAACCTTAGTTTACAAATTTTTTATGATTTTTGCGAAATTACTGGTTTTAATAATCCTTTTATGTACGGTATTGTTATATTCCTCATATTATTCCTTGTGTATGCTGTAGGATCTCGTTCTAAGTTGTTCTGGTCTATTCGATCGATTGTTGAAAATTCCTTATTTATAAATCCTACAGCATACACAAGGAATAATATAAGGAAAATAACAATACCGTACATAAAAGGATTATCAGAAAAACTTAAAAGGATAGGAAATAAATTCAACATTTCAACAACATTCAAAACAACAAACACGTTGAGATCTATTTTGTCCAAAACCAAACCTAACAATGAACAAGAAAGGACAAAGAATTGCATTTATAAAATACCTTGTGAATGCGATCAGTTTTATTTAGGTGAATCATCAAGGCCATAAAATGTTAGGATAAGTGAACATCAATCTTATATTAAAAATAAAGAATTTGATAGATCTCAAATCTGTAAACACGCATGGGATAATGAACATAGGGTTCAATGGAATAATTCAAATGTAGTCCTAAAAGAAACGGATGGTAAAAAAAGAAAAATCAAAAAAGCGGCTCTAATTATGCTAAATGAGGCCAATTGTGTCGCAAATTCCTCGGCAGAATGTAGTAGGATCTGGTTACCAATATTGAAAGAGGAAGTTATTAATAAGAAAATACCAGTATTAGTAAGTCAGTAAGATATAGAGGATACATCATTTAATGTTTTTTAAATAACGTAACATATAAAATCAGAATTTTGATGTTTGTTGAAGGTAAACTAAATTCACGAACAAATACTTACAATGTCGGGATAGTATTATGAGGTTTTTTTCCTGGTTTTTCCCTCATAATTTACTATGGAATCACTAACAGGAGAATTTTACTGTCATCATGTCATGTGTTTGTCTTTTTAAAGACGAATTACATGCTATGATTTTTTTTTCTGACGGATATTCTCAAGTTAAAGTTGATTTCATGTAATCGAATGAACTATCTTATAAGTAAAGTCGTCCCAGGATCGCAACTTAGCAATATTGGCAAAATCATTTTAAAGTCGTCTACTTTAAAATGCATAATGTATATCTGAATTGTCAATATAAATGAGTCAGATAAAATTAAATTATTAGAAGAATTTTTCACTATTTAACAAAAAACAAAATTTGTTTAATTTACTGTTTGTATTTTGAGAACGATTTCCGAAGTGGAAATTGAAACGTCAATAAACGTATTTTTATCTTTAATTGTCGCTTATTCCCAGTTAAATAGTAATTAAGTAATGATAAAGTTATTAATTAAAAAGAACACAAGAAAAAAATTAAAATAAAGACTAAGAACAAAAAAACTCAATTAGAGTGTTTAAAAGATACTTCGTTTTCACGAATACACAAGTCTACTCTTTTTTATAAAGAATCCATTAATCTCTAAACGGTTGGGGATCAGCTTTGATGGCATTAAAATGACGCTGAATTCTGTCTTCCAATTCTTGGCGAGAATTTACCTCTGTAGCATAGATTTTGTCCTTAACATATGACCAAACCGTGTAGTCCAAAGAATTAAAATTCTTAATTTTTTTCCATCAGGTGGTTGCATCATTTTAATCATGACAACCTCTTTCTATTCCTTTCTTTCCGTGTCACCATACAAGATTACAAGATATCATTAAATAACCAAGCTTGCCAAACATGTCGTAAGCAAACCAATCACTTAACAAAAAACTGCTCAATGTCTACTGCGATTAGAACAGATAATTCAACATCAAATATTCCATTTCGAAACATAAATCCAAACTGTTGATCCAAAAACACATCATGAACAACAATTAAAAAAAGAAAGCATATCATAAAAAATCCAACCACTACCTACCCAATAGCAAACTACTACAGCTACTATCAGTTTATACATCTACAGATGAATCTACTTTCATACCACCAAAAAATAAATAGAAGAAAGTCAAATTAGATTAAAATAAAAAGAAAACAATAAAAGAAATGCAAAGTTACACACTAAAACATTATTTGATAACTTAAATTGCAACTACCCTGTAACTTACGAACAGTTATTAGAAAACCAGACCTTCAAACAGACTTAGAAAATGTTATCCAGTTTTTGACATGTGCAATAGTGTTAAACATTTTTTAATACACGGTCCCAAATATAACAATGAAGGACGAAACTATAACAAACACAACTCCTTAAAAGATGTTCTAGAAGAAAATACTGATACTCAAAAAATATTTTCTTATCTTAAATTACTTCAAAAGATCTAAAACACACATTGTAATACTCATAATATATATTATTATTATGAACTTATGTATATACATTATTTATATCAACTGCCTTCTTCTTCTTTAGCCTTAAGTAATCCAACTTTGGACATTGGCCTCCTTCAAATCAATCCAGTGTCTTCTATTTTACGCCACTTGTATATCAACTGCCATATTAATCTAAATACGCTAATAAGCCTGTGTGGTTGATGCGCTATTAAAGAAAAAAAAAAGACTATCTAGCACATCTGAATGTTAAACAGCGACAATCATATTACCAGAGCTGTGTGTATGCAACCGAGAGGTTATATTTCTCTGAGTGTCCCCATAATATTGCCCCCATATTCCAGCTTTTAGGTCTTAATCGATTTAATTATTTCTTTATCTAACCCTTTTTATTTTATAGGTGACTATTAAGGATTTTCATTTCTTGCATACTGGATATTGTTCTTCTTCTTCAGCTGCGTACGTTGTTAGTTATCATCTGTTGTAGTTGTGATTTGTTCAGTGCTCTTCTTAATGCATATTCGAAATATCTCGGGCATGAATGATTTGTATTTTAGTTTAATTTTTTATTTTTCTACAACTTTAGCATTTTGCTCTGTTCCTCCATATTGTTATCTTTATATTTGTAAGAATGTAACACCAACTAACGTTGGGAGCCAATTTATTTGGGCTTCGATTAGCTCTAGTCTCTCAAGTGTAGGTAGGTCTTATCTGAAATATAAATCTAAACAAAGAGAAATGTCAGGGACAAATAAAAGGTGATAATAAGTAATTATATTTAATTATAATTTTTCAGCTGCATTCTTCTTTCTAAATCCATTTTTTCATAGGTTCTTATAAACAGTAACCACAAATATCAAATTCTTTTTAATTGGTGGCTACATATATTTCGTTAATTTTTACATAATTTTAGTGAAACAAGACCCAAAAATTGTTGTTATTTGAGCGCCACAACGTCTCTCCAATGTCGATTTCCCTTCCATTTACCGAAGCAATAAAGTATGCATAAAATAATAATATATAGAAGCCAGCCCTTAATTTTTTAATGGCCAAATGCTTTTAGAGACGTCCTAACTTGGCTTGAATATTTAAAAGTAATGCGAAGACTTGAGAGCATTAGGAACGAGCAATTGAGATTCTGTGGCGCATAAAGACAATATACGGTTATAATTTTCTCGCTAAATATGATACAGAGTCAGGAGCGTAGAGACAATAAGGCATAAAATATCTATATAGCACACTACTATAATAACATTTAAATTGCAATTGATATACTTTAAGATGGGATTAAACCTTAATTAATTGTAATAATAAACAAATCTTTGATTTTCTTTTTGACGTGTTAAATGAGTTAAATTTGATTATGTTAATTTCAAATGGATTCAGAAAAAAATCAAGGGACCATATATTTTTGGTTCATACTTTACCAACTCAATTGGAATGTCTCAGGTCCTGCTGCTTTACCGTTTTTCGATTTTTTGAGGGCATCGCTTAACACTCCTGTTATTATCTCCATTATTTGTATATGTTCGGATATTTCTTCCATTTCGATCTCTTGGAATTTACATCTATCCTCTGTCAGTAAGACCTTATAATGGTGTTTTCACTGTTTCAGATCTATTACAGTGGAAATTTAATAACATAAAAATGAAAAGGAACTCGTGTATCGAGAGCCACAAATAATTCTTCAAAGAGCCGCATGTGTCCTTGCGAGTCGCAGTTTGGCCACTCCTGATATAGAAGTACAAAGTGTTACACTATAGGGTCTTCGGGGGTTTGGAATGTTACCAAAGCTAATAAAAACAAACTTATAGTGATAGAGATAGACTATTTAAGACGAAGTTTTGGTAAATTTAAACTAGAGAAGGTCATATTGGCGTAATCACATCGATGAGATCTGTTTCTTGTTGTTGTGATTAACCTTTGTCACAATCTGTTTTACTGTAGGCATTGTTGGAATCGGTTAGGTAGGTCCAAGGTATCGTATCTCTTTAATCTCTTTGCTTGTTGGTTGTTGAGAAGATTGTAAACCAGGGTGTTAGGATGCACACGCAACCTATTTTGATATTGTATTCACAACTTGAAAGACAATATTTTTGAAGAAGGAATTGGACTTCCCCATTTCATTAGATTAGAGTCAACCATGTCATTCATAAGCCAGAAATCGTATTTAGATAGCAAATAAATAAAAATGGTCGAGAAATTGGCGGAGTTTTCTTTAAAATAAAACCAATTAATACAATTTATCAGTGTTATAATTTATTTTACAATTATATACCCGTTCTATATAACTTATTAATCATTATATCGTAGCAGGAACAAATATAGACTAACCTGTTACTCGTAAACTTCTCTTGTAGTAGCAAGAGCAGACTATCATGATTACCAGTTATGTTTGTCATAGAAATACAAATAAAAAGCGGAATATAAATATTTTTAGTTCTAAAGACTAATTCTTTCTCTTAAATTTATATTAAAGTTGATATTAAATACTGCCTTATTTATCGTATAAGACCGATATTGTTTCTGCATTATCTTGTTTAAACGACGATTTTCATCAAATAAAATGATCTTCCCTTTTTTAATTTTTCTTTGCCACGTTCGTGCTAAACGTGAAATGGGCGGCCACAGATGCGAGTTGTCAGAAATTTGATTTCCCTTAAAACACGGCAGCCCTGCTATGCAAGCAATAAGCAAAAGAGAAAAGAAATAAGTTATAAAGGTAAGGGAAAAAGAATATAACAAGAAATTATTACAGTTCATCTTCAGAGCCGCGAGATATAAATAACGCCGACGGTGATATTTTACAACATATTTAGAGACTTTGTAGCTAAGAGAGGAGCAATTTCAAATTGAAAATTATTGCTATTTGTGTCAAAACCGTAATATTATTACATACAAGCAGTATATTTCGGGAATTTTGAAAGAATTTAAATTGTTTTTGCTCACTTGATGCTTTGGACGTGACTTTGGAACAAATTTTTTCTCGGAAAAAAATTTGTAACGCTAGAAATGATCAAAAAATTTAAAAGGTCGAAATGTAGGTCCAGGTATACTTGCTGATTTATCCGTCGGATTATTGCCCAGTTTTATGGATTGTTTGACTTCTATTTCCTTGTACTTCAGCGGATGATTTGTCTCTTTGCTTTTTATTAAGTTAACTCCTTTCATATGTGTACAATATATTTATTTTATGCTCTGTCCCGTAATGGTTTCTTTTTTAGTATTCTCGTTTACGATGTTTCTACAGTCGGTTAGATAATCCCAGTCTTAACTGTTTAGTGAATGTAGTATTATGTAGTATTATGTAGTATTATAGTATTATAAATGGATGTTATTTTATTATTTTTTTCCGAAGTTAGTAATAGTTTGATAGACTAGAAGTGGCTTGAAATTGTTATGAAAACGTTATTAAGGTAATTTCGTACCTAAACGACGTAGTGTAGGGGAGCCCCATCATGTTGGTACCACAAATCATTAGTATTTGGAAATAGCTGATTCGGCTAAGGCAACAGATAATCCTGAAGATGTTGTTAAGTTTTCCTCGAACAAAATGTGGCCCTACAATTTAAATGTTTATAATGCCGGCCCTAACATTCACCTTCTCGGGATATTGTGTTCTATACTCTTCCATCCAATGTGCATTTTCACTTGCCCAGTATCGATATGTCTGGCGATTTACGTGACTGTTTAGCATAAAAGACGCTTCATCAGAAAAAAGTACCTTTTGCATGAAACCGTGATCTGTCACATTTTTCCATAACGGTTTCGCAGAATCCGATTCTTTTATCAAAGTTATCTTCTAATAGCTAATAGCACTCTTACAACAGTTGATTGGTGGACCAATAGTGTTATCTAGTGCGACCTGCCTAGAACTGGTATGGGGATTTTCTTGAAACGCCAGTACAACGTCCAGTTTCTTGGGTTTGGATATTAATTTTCTATCACTTATGGGAAGATCTTTAACATGGTCCGTTTCTCTAATTTTTTTTTGAATTTTCTTCTTCTTCAAGTGCCCTGTCCCTTGCGAACGTTGGCTATTAACATGGCAATTCTGATCTTGTTTGCGGCGCTTCTGAATAGTTCGACCGATGTGAACCCGAACCACTTCTGCAGATTTTGGAGCCGCGAGTGTCTTCTCCTGCCTGGCCCTCGCTTACTGTCTATTTTTTCCTGGACAATCAACTGCAGCAAACGGTACTTATCGTGTCTCAATATGTGGCCTAAATATTCAAGCTTTCTTTGTTTAATTGTATTCACAATTTCTTCCGGTCCAGGCCTCCACACCATACAGTAAGATCGGAAAAATGTAGCATTTAACTAGACTTAGTTTTAGGGAAAGAGACAAATCCTTGCTTACAAGGAGCTTTTTCATATTGCTAAATGCTGCTCTAGCTCGTTCTATTCTCGCCTTAATTTCTGTGGCCTGTTCCCATTTTGCATTTTTTCAATTGTACTTACTGTTAATTGAGTAATTGGTTCGCGATTGGGGTATTAAGCATTAAATCAATTATGAACTTCTGCTTGAGTCCTTACTCTATCTCTATAACCAATTGTTTTGGAAGTAATTTCGAATCCAAAAATTATAGGTTCTCCTTTTGAGTTCCTCAACATTAACAGCGGATTTTACTTTACTGATAATCCTTTTAAAAGTTCACACTATCTGTTAATTTTCATTTCTATATCTACAATAATTTTCCCCCTCTGTTCTTAAGCAATTCTGTTTAATTTTTCTGTGGGGTCCGTCATGTCTTGTACCGTCCGTTGTATATACAGAATGTACCTTTGACTACATTCTTTTTTTGTAATCCTTATTGGTCTTGCCTTATTTCTTTGATATCTTTGTCAGTTGATTTTTTCGGCTGTTTTTATTTTTTTATTTATACATTTTGTCTCGTTTTGATTATTAGTCTTTCTAAGAGATTTGTTTCATTTTCTAATTGGGATTTCCTTTTATTTATTTGTGTTATGACAATGTTTACTAGTGTCTTCTTCTTCTTCAAGTTCCACTCCTATCGGAGATTGGAAATCATTCTGGCAATTATAATTTTATTGGTTACTCGCCTGAATAGTTCAATTGAACTGCATCCAAACCACTCACGGAGATTGCGTAGCCACGAGATTTTACGTCTTCCTACGCTTCTTCTACCTTTGATTTTACCCTGCATTATATTCCTTAGTAGTTCGTACTTTTCACCTCTCATGATGTGCCCCAAGTATTCCAATTTCCTGATCTTTATGGAATTTAGAACTTCGCATCGTTTTCCTAGTTGTTCGAGAACTTGTTCGTTTGTTTTGCGATCCATCCATGATATTTTCAAAATGCGTCGGTAACACCACATTTCGAATGCTTCTAGGTTTTTAATGTTGGATTTTTTAAGTGTCCAAGCTTCAACTCCATACAAAAGGGTAGAGAAAATATAACATCGAAGCATTCTTATCCGGAGCGATATATTGATATCGCGATTACAAAAAAGTTTTCTCATTCTATTAAAAGTTGACCGCGCAATTTCAATGCGGCATCTTATTTCTTTTGTCTGATCAGTATCTTCTGTGATCCATGCTCCAAGGTATTTGTACGAAGATATTTGTTCAATTTCTGTATTATCTAGTACTAGCTTAACTTTGATGTTTTGTGCTTTTGTAAATACCATGAACTTGGTTTTCTTCAAATTGATTTTTAGTCCATAATCGTTGCAATATATATTTAGTTGTTCAGCAAGGTGTTGCAGTTCTTCTAGTGTTCCTGCCAAAAGGACGGTGTCGTCAGCATATCTTATGTTATTAAGTGGCTCACCGTTTATTATAAGGCCCTCACTGATCTCGGCAAGTGCTAATTCTGAGATGGCTTCACTGTATAAATTGAATAACAAGGGTGATAAAATACACCCTTGGCGGACCCCACGACGAATCTGGATATGCTTGGTCAGTTCGTTTTCAACTTTCACTTTTGCTGTTTGATTCCAATAGAGGTTACAGATGATTCTAATGTCTCTACTGTCTATGTTTTTATTTAATAAAATTTCTTTAAGTCGATTATGCTGCACTCTGTCAAATGCCTTCTCAAAATCAATGAAACAGGCATATACTTCTTGATTAATATCTAAGCATCTCTGCGAAAGAACACTTACTGCGAACAGTGCATCTCGTGTTCCCAGTCCTTTCCTAAATCCCATTTGTGTATTACTTATGCCTTCATCTAATTTCTTATGTATTCTATTGTGAATTACTTTTAAAAACAATTTCAAGACATGACTCATTAAGGCTATGGTGCGATGTTCATTGCACTCCTTTGCATTGGCTTTTTTGGGAAGCAGTATGAATGTTGATTGGAGCCATCCTTTAGGTATTATACCTGTTCTATATATGATATTGAATAGATCCAAAAGAAGATCAATAGATTCAGTATTCACAATTTTAAATAATTCGATAGGAACTTCATCAGGCTCGGGAGATTTACCATCTTTAGCTTGTTTCAATGCATATTCAATTTCTTCTCGTATAATGTCAGGCCCAGTATCATCCTTAAATTCTTTTGGTGCTTCTGTTCTCTCTTTGTCTTCAAATAGTTGTGCTATATATTGTGTCCATCTCTGCATTTTTTGGTTTATATCTGTTATAAGTACACCCCTTTCATCTCTTAGTTGCCTAGTTTGAAGTGGTTTTCTCATTCCTGTTAATTCTCTAATTCTTTTATGCATGTTAAAAAAGTCATATTTTTTTCTCAATTTCTTCTAGTTCTTGGCACTGCTCATGTAACATTCTCTCCTTAGCTTCTTTTATTCTCTTTTTATTAATCGATCAGTTTCATTATATTTAATTGGATTTTTTGTTTTGAATGATTTTCTTTTATTCATTAATAGTAGTATTTCTTCAGTCATCCAATCTTTATGTTTTCTATTCTTTGGTTTTAAGTTTTCATTTGCTGTTTTAATTATTGCTGCTTTTATATTTTCCCATTTCTGATCAATGTTATAGCTACTTTTATTCAGTTCTTGGGCATTACGTATATTTTCAGTAAGAGTTTTTACAGTTTGTTCCTTTGTTTGTGGTTCCCTTAATCTCTTAATATCAATTCTACTTTGTGTGGGTTTTTTAACCAGTTTTAATTTGGTTCGTAATGTGACTACTATATGATTACTAGTGTATTAGAGATAAACACTTTTTGAATATGATTAAGCAAATGTACCTACATATTTTCCATTCGACGGCGATAGAAAATTACTTCGAAGGAAAATGAATTATTTTCGATTCGAGTGCGTTAGGCGGTATTATTTAGGAGTTGAAATTGTAAGTTGGTAATCAAATTTTAATTACGTCTCGGAGCAATTAGTAGTCAATCACCGCGAGAACCGTAAATAGAAGTTATTAAATAATGATTAGTCAGTACTTACTGCAGATATTAATGACCTGGGGTTAAGATTTAATATTAATTTTCATGTAATCGAAATTCTTAGTATTTAGAAGTGGAGTTTTCCCAGTTTCTCCTTCGTCGGTTTGTTGAAATGTAATTTTCTTAACGAGTATAAGAAAACTGAATTTGCCATGGAACATAACTAATGCAGTACCATACTTCTAAAATCTGTCGTTAAAAGAATTTTAATATCATTCAAATATTACCATGTATTTTTTTCACTCTAAGTATATAATACCCCTTATTTATTTAGCGTATGGCTACACCACAGGTTCATATATATACATATAATATAAATTATATAAATTACAAATAACAGTAAATACAAAAATATTATTCTACAAACAAACATCTAGATTATAAATATATTCGATTGACTCTTTTGTAGCAGCCAGAAAATCCGAAGGGTTGCCGTTATAGGATCTAATCGGGCATTCCTCTACCATGTGTTTTACTGTTTGCCTTTCGGCGCCGCAGTCACAATTTGGTGATTGTATTTTTCCCCATCTAAAAAGTGCGTCGGAACATCTGCCACAGTTCGTCCTTATTCTATTGAGAGTGGTCCAAATTCGTCTCGGTTGGTTGAAGCCCTCAGGTTTGCTTGTAATACATGGCATGTTCCAGTTAGCTGGTGCAGCGTTATTCTCACATTGTCCTCTCCACCGTTCAGTTACATTAAAGTTTTGATCTACTAGCCTTTTTGCTGTTTTTAGAGGCGGGTGTCTTGAACGGAGCCTATTTATGTCTCTGACGGAAGTTCCGACATGGGAGCGGAGCTCAGGATCAGTATTGATTTTTGTAAATTCTCTGACAAGGGCATGTTCCCGGCGGATGGGTGGTGGAGCTATATGACTCAAAGCTGGTAACCAGTAAGTGGGCGTGGCCTCGATTGTGCCCGATATAGTTCGCATGGCTTGGTTGAGTTGGACATCAACACAGTGTGTATGTGGACTATTTATCCATACTGGTGCACAGTATTCCGCTACGGGGTATACCAGTCCTAATGCTGTCGATCTAAGTGTGGGTGCTGAGGAGCCCCATGTAGTGCCGCAGAGCTTTTGCAGGATGTTGTTACGAGTTTGGAGTTTTGCAGCAGTCTTAGTAAGATGCTCTTTAAAGTTTAGCGTTCTGTCAAGTGTAATACCTACGTATTTTAGGTGTTTATTATAGTTAAGGAGTCTATCCTCAAAATGGATTTGAGGTTGATAGTTGGCCATCTTGTTGTACAAATGGAAGCAGGACACTTCTATCTTAGTTGGATTGGGTTGCAATCTCCATTTGCGGAAATAATTCCCTAGGGCATTTAAATCGTTTGTTAGAATGCGTTCAGTGACCTCGAATTTCTATTGTGTTTATTATTTCGCATTCTTTGCCCATTTCTCGCAATACTTCCGTGTTAGTTTTCTTCTGTGTCCATGCTATTCTAAGTATCCTCCTGTAACACCACATTTCAAAGGACTGTTACTTATTTATGTACTTCGAAACGATAAATATACCTACTCTTCTGCACATGCAAGGAAGAGTAGAGGGAAGAAAAGGCTTAGTCTTTGTTAGAAGATGACACAATGAGAAGAAGATTCTGTAAAATAAACAATACATTTTTAATGTGACAATTTTAAGGAGAATTGCAATATTTTATTAAAAATACTAAATCATGAGAATAACTCCCTTCCCTACCTTCTTCTACTTCTGCATGTTAAGGATTACTCAAGAATTATTCGAGGGTCGGAAACAAACCGCATAATTGTCTCACTCATCTGTTAGTTGGTATTGGTTCTGTTATTTTTTTAGTATTTATTAATATTTATGCTTTGTAATATAATTATTTTATTACTTCTATCAAATGCCTGTGATAACCTTGTCTATCCATAATCCTTCACAAAGTGTTTTTATTTACCTGATTTTTTGTAGTCAATTAAAGATAAATCTACTCCTCTATCCATGACTACGTAAAGTCTTTTGTGTAGTTTAATTTCTTTTTAGGTTTAGTTATGACTGCTATCTTTATGTTCTTCTTCAGTTCTCGGTTTAATTCTTGTATTTTTGTTTCTTAGGCCCATTCATTGCGAAGAAGTATTTTACATTTAAGAAGATAATATTGTTTTAGACAAAAATTAATAATTTATTATGAAAAATTTAATGGTTTTAACTGAAATAATCACTGAAATTGTCAATTATAAATTGTTCACTGTTTTAAGTTAATTTTCCTAGTCTTTTGTATTCTACGTTATCCTTTTTTTTCCAGTTGGTACTTGTGATCTCTGATGTAAAAGTAAGGTGGTAACTTCAAAAAAGTAATTGTTTCTTATTATAGTTCTTTTCAAAATACAAATCATCATCTGAGAGAAAATCTTTCCTGTTTTGAAAAACTGTTCGCCATTTTTTTAAGAAGTCTTAAGTGATAGCTGGCATTGTTCATAACTATCACAGTGCTGAGTGTTACTAGAAGGCAATGTATTCTTAAATCACTATTCTAGTATATTAGAATTCATATTCTGATGATAACCTACACTACATTTTTTCTTTTTTTTCCGCAAAGCTCTAACCTACTCCATTTGGCACCCAACCAAGTAATAAACCTTTTCTACCATTTCAGTCTTAGTGTCGTTGTTTTTACATCATTCAAATGATTGTCTACAATTATACTTTCTTTACTACTACTTGGGATCTCTTTCCCCCAAGGATGAATAACTGTAAGTGATTTTACTACGTTTTCTTTATACACCTATATACTTCATCTAATTTACATACCGATGCACGTCATTATCTACGTCAGAGATCGAAGTTGACATGGTTGCCAAAGTATAAAAAAATCCTGACTTCATTTTAAATCAAATAGATCACATAATTATTGCAAAAGTATTTCCATCTCTTTACAACGACTATTTAAATTCTTACATGACATAAATAAAACACACTAATTTTGCTCTAAAAAGAACAGATTTTATTAAATAAATAAAAATATAAAACAGGAGGTATTCACTTTAAAATTCAAAATAATAAAGTACAAAAAGTGTCAACACCGCAACTGTCAAATAAGTGTTACCAATTTATGCCAAAATTTCACCTTCGTTCGGTTACAGTTATAGTGTGTTCCGAACAAAGGTTCTTCATAAAAAGGTTTTATAATGCATTTATACAAATTAAATGAAGCATATTATTGTGTATTTCTTTGTTAACATTAATAGAAATTTTTAAATATTATTTCTACACGTATATAATCAAATATGTCTAGTGGCTGTAATGCCAGTGTACTCGGTAAAGTGATTCTAAAAAAGAACACACCTATCGCCTAAATATTTCGTGTTGGTTTCATGTGACGTCACGGGCTATGACGCCGATGACGTGCATCGGTAAGTAAATTAGATGAAGTGTAAACAGTAAAAAAAAACAAACGACAAAAAAAATTCTACAAGTATTATTCACGACCACTTCAAAATAACGAAATTTCAACACCATTCGAAATTGAAGCTATGGAGATCTATAAACAACCTTGTTACAAAGGTGAAAACTATACGAAAAAAAGTCCAGTCCCTTTACAGATAAGTATTTGCCGGTATTTTAACAATCGCAGTAGATACTCATTGTAAATGAGTAATTTTATAACTTAAAGTAAACACTTGCATATTTGTTGCTTCTATACAACATGTAGCTTCTCCTTAAAAAATTTTAAAGTGTTTGTTTGTCTTAGTGTATTGTATTTTGTATTGTTATGTCCAAATTTTACATTTATGACATTCTACTATGTCGGATAGGCCACAACTGACGAAATGCCCCTGAAGATGATCTATTGATCGAAAGTACTTTGGCAAGATTAAATTGATCACCGTGTTTGATAGTTGCCTTGTATTCCCTCAAAGTTTAATTATTCGAACATTCAACCCTATATTGACTTGAATATTAGTACAGTTAAAACTATTAGATGATATATATTAAGCAAGAGAAATTAATCATTTTTGTTCCACTTTTAAGGACAAAGAATTTGTAAATATTTAAAATATGACCAACTAGCTCCTTCTTGGTAACGCACTGCCTCGGCCAAGAGATTTCGTTTCTTTATTTGCCTTGACATTGGTCCCTTTAAGATGATGGAGCAAGGTAGAGACTCCATATTACCTGCAGTATTTATTTAATCCCATTACGAAGAGCCCATGCCGTCCACATTAAAAGTCCCATATTTTCCTTTGGGCATATAAAACACACAAGAACTGTGTTTCTTCTTTATTTATTTATTTTTAAAAATAAGTAGGTCTTAATGGTTTTAGTGATACAATATGGGAAACTTGCACTTTATGTAAAGACACTACGATTCCTAACCTAAAAATGCTCCTGCAAAGGGAAACAACTCAGTTTTATACACCTCATACATGCTTTTCCTATATTTATAAAACTTCAGCACTCAACTTTACGTAGTAACTAGTGCCACTAAACGACATAAGAGTGCTCTGGTTTCCTCATAAAGGATAAATAGAGCGGTGGTATAATATTGGAGCTGGTACAATTTCGGCTACTTTCCCCTACTTTTTTTATATCACCATCAGCTTAATTCCTCTAATATTTTCTTTAGGTAGTCTATTATTAGTTTTCTCATAGCTGTTGATAGATAGATAGTTTATTTTTATGTAGTTTATTAAGTACTTCTCTTTCTTGTGCAGTGTATAATTTCTACTTAGTTCAAAGAAAGATAAATGTTTAACGACGGATTAGTATGTAGGGAGCCAATATACTGTACACGCCTACTAACTTAAAAACGATACGACTGCAGAAAATACGTATTTACAGCCTAAATAGACTATCAATAGGAATTTGATAATTAAAACACCAACCAGTCGTAGAACGACAATAAAAAAACTAGTAATTTATTCGAAAAATCAAACAGGAACACAACGCGTTATAAAAGACAGTTTAACTTTCAAGATTTTAAATTGTAATATGTGTTTAAAAAGTACTTTTTTATATAACTGTTATTCTTGACCTAGATTTTAAACATAATAAAGAATAAATTGTTCAATCAGAAATTCGGTAGAACCGATAAAAATCGATCGTTTACTAGTTCATTTGCCGTGTAAGATTCGATAAAAGAAATATCGAAATCGTATTCCGTCGACAATGAGGTAAAATAGCAAATACAATAACAAGAAATATTCGAAGAGGAGTGCTTTATCACGTATAAAATTTTCAATTTCATACAAAATGTGATTGATTGAATCCAAACCTTTTCTTGACTCACATCACCCCTGTTTTCGGTAGATATTATAGGTAACGTTTTTCTTATATGTGATGACATAACATGTATATGATAAATGTTCTTTCACTAGGCTATCGACTTTGATTCGACGTATAACAAACTGCTTTTGTACGGTGGGCGAGAGAAAAAAAACGTAGAAATAAATTGAATTATTTTCCATTTCGAGACGTCAACAGGCGTTACTTCGATGTGAAGTTTTAGTTTGGGCAATCACTCTTTCATTAGTTATAGTTGAGCCAGTAAATTGATTTTGTAATGTACGTTTAATAATATATCTGGTATTCGATAATAAATATAAAAACAAATCTTTTATGAGATTAAGAGTTCCGAGAGTTAAGAGGAGTGTAGTCCGGGCTACAGTTTAGGTGGATGTAAAAATGTTTTACGAAAACTAATAAATAATAAAGCTGCAAAATTTACAATTATAATCTATTTCTAATGAGTGTAGAGTAATAAAATCTCATAAAGTATTCAAAAGCGCTACAGGGTAATCCGTCAATAATCGCTAGTGGGTTAATTGACAAAAGAATATGCATTCTTAAAAATCATATTAAAGGAAATAAAAATATAATACAGCAGAACAGTGTTATTAAAAAAATATAAAATGTAACAATAAAATATATACGAACCGAAATCGGGAAATACTCACAAACACACACGAATGAACTTTACATATTGAAACACTTGTGGGGAGTTTAAATCAATTTATTCACAAAAAACTACAAAAACTTTACTGGATACGTTATTACAATTCTACATCACTATAGTCTTCATCCGAAGAACTGTCATCATCCCCTGGTGTTATAATTATAGGGTCAACCACCTGATCGACCAAGTTGTCCAGTTCCCACATTTTATCTTCCTCTTTTAAAACATGCTAGATTGCTTTTTGCCAGTTTTCTGATGTGATTTCCATAATGGCTTGATCAAACAATACCTTGACATCTTTCATTTTAAATGTGGTATTGTGCCTTGCAACATATCCTTTAACTTGTGCCCATATAAGTTCTATGGGATTTAATTCGCAATGATATGGCGGTAGGCGTAGCACAGTTACTTTATACTTTTCTGCTACATCTTCTACGGCATATTTTATGAAGCGAGATTTATGTTGTTTTACTACGGCTAGTAGTTCCTTCTTTATTGAATTCGTCTCAAACTGAATACCTTTATTTGACAGCCAGTTAATAATTTCTTGCTTTCTCCAAGCTGAAGTTGGTACCTTCTCTATGCGCCTTGAATGGTAGCTAGCATTATCCATAACCACGACCGAATCAGCTGGAAGAAATTTTAACATTTCCCCGAAGTAGTCTTCGAAGACATCCGAATTCATGTCCTCATGATAATCTCCCTTCTAATCTAATCTAATCCTTCCCTTTTCCCGAAGGCACTTTAATACCCGTCGAAAGGCCTTCTATGAAAGCTTGGCGAGCACTTGTTACATTTTTATCTTGCCACATTTTTTGGACTATATAACCTTCGTTTATCCACGTCTCATCAAGATAAAAAATTTTCTTGTGCTCTCTGCGGTACTGTTTTATAGTTCTCAAATATTTTTGTCTCCAGCAAATGATTTCATCACTTTCCAGTAATAGTGCCTATCGATTGCGCTTTTCCCAGGAAAAATTCATACTTTTTAAAGTTTTCCATAAAAGTTTTCTGGATATCAAATGAATATCGATATCTTGGCTAATCTCCATTAGTATTTTGTCAAGGGTGGGTATTTCCTTTTTAAAATAAAACGAATGAACTTTTCTTCGAATGTCACGTTTGGTGTCTTCACCTAAGATTTTTATTGGTCTTCCTGATTTTCTCTTGCATGAACTTAACTGGCCTGATATCTTTCTTTCTCGCAATAATTTAAAAATCGTGGACTGCCCAATTCCAGTCATTCGGGCACATCGCTCAACACTTTCTTGCACAGACAAACTAGGGTGATCGTGTTTTATGCAATCATATACATTTAAAATTATAACTTTTTCACTAACAGATAGCGGAGAATTTTTTACACCTCTTTTCTTTGGAGTAAATGTCGCCATTTTATAACTTTTTCACTATTACTATATCACAATATTTGTCATCACATCACAATTGGTGTAGTAACAATTACTAACTCGAATGTCGAATGTCGAATGATAATAATAAAATAAAAGAGGGATTATAATGAAAGTGTAAGTAAAACCTCATTACGCGTTATTAGTCTTCATGTTGATTTATTTTAGTTCTTAGTAATATTAGGAGGTGCGTCATACCCTTATCAGTTTCTTCTAATGCTTTTATTCGTTCAGTAAGGAAGTGAATTTGTTTTTATAAATAAAAATGTAATTAGCTTTAATGACCATATAATGGAATACGAGTTTGAAGAATAAGTTAATCGAAAAATTAAATAAAATTGGTTATCACAAAATATCCAAAATATGATATTTTGAGGTACATCAATTTTTGACGACGAAGTTGACATCCGTCCATTTGCCTACGCCCATGACGACACCGAAATTCAGGCTAATTTTATGACACTTCATGATTTATTACTCTACACTCATTTGAAACCAATTATATAGTTGTAAATATTGTACAATTTGAATTGCCGAAATAATGGAAATATTATGGTATAAAATTGCCTCCATCTATCAGTCGCAAATTCAAAAATAGTTCTTTGAACAAATAGTTCAAATTGTCGAGAGAAATCAAATACCACATCATTTTAATAAAGAATCCCACTTGGCAGGAACGAAGTGGTTTTATGCTTTTAAAGCTAGTCATAAGCACATTATCTCACAAGATACGCGCACAAGAGTATTCAATGCGCACAAGAAGATTCAATAAAACGAATATTTTCATCTTTTTCGATCTTACGGAAAAGATTATATATTGATGAAATAAAATTGATGCAACTCGCATATTTAACGTTGACGAAAAGGGGTGACAGAACTATGCCAAACAAATTCCAAAAGGCTCTCACACAAAAGGTAATAGGAAAGTTAGGTCAGTGTCCAGTGGAGAACGTGGAGTCAACAAGATAGATTTTTGCTCTGCGAGTGCTTCAGGAATTTACGTGCTACCTATGCTTATATTTAAGCGTATGCGAATGAATAATTATTTGAGTATGCTTGAGATATCAGAAGCAGACTACATGACTAGTGATCTCTTTGTAAAATGGCTCCAGCAATTTATTGATTCTGTAAACCCAACAGTAGAAAAAAGCTCTTTTGGTACTAGATGGGCATACGACGCACTTCAAGAATCTTAAAGCAATAGAAAACACGAAGCTACAATTGCCTGAGCATACGACCCATCGCATTCGATCTTTGGATGGATAAGTTTTTTAAGCCTTTCAAAGGCTACTACACCCAATCAGTTAAAAACTGGCTTAGTTCCAACCTCAGATTATGTGTTACATAACTTTACGTAGCTGGCTTGATTTCTGATGCTTATAGGAGAACAGCAAACATTGAGATTTAAGTCAATGATTTCCGAACTAGTGGAGTATAGCCTGTTGATCAAATGGTCTTCAAAGCTCATGACTTTTGTGCGGATAGTCTAACGAGATAAACAAGGGATTACTTAGGTCTACAACAGAAGCTAATGTAGAGTAGTTAATTATCTGGAGTACTTAAAAATGTGTTATTGTGTTATTGTGTTATACTACCTGAGACACGAGTGGCAAGGTCATTGTCCAGCGGTTGTTTTGTTTTTGGAAAAAGAAGAAGAAGAAGGCGGAAGAAGTTGCGGAAACCTCAACATGAAGATTTAGATCGCGCTATGCTACAGTGGTTTTAGCAGCAGCGTATGAACCATATTTGACTTTCTGGGCCTGTGGTCAGGACAAAAGCTGAGTTTTTTGCAACTGAGCTTGTAATTGAGAATTTCAAGGCACCTGAGGGTTGGCTAAGCAAGTGGAAGCTGCGGCACAAGATCAACTATGGGCAAATCAGCGGAGAGGCTCGCACGATGAACAAAAACATAACGGATGATTGGCTAGAAAACGTGTGGCCTGGACTGAAGGCACGATATGCGTCAGACGACATTTTCAATGCTGATGAGACTGGATTGTTTTTTAAAATGACACCAAACAGAACTTTAAAATTGAAATCGGAAAAGTGCGTTGGTGGAAAGCTCTCGAAAGAATCGTTGCTTTAAAAACATAAAAAAATCCACCGGTGACCTATAAAGCAAACAAGAGTCCGTGGATAACTTCGGAAATTTTTAAAGTTATAAGAAAGTGGAATATCGAGCTTACCATAAAAATATTCTTCTGCTGGTTGGCAATTGTCCAGATCATTCGATACTGTGCGATCATTGAACTTTGTTTTCTGCCAGCAAACATAACGAGTGTCCTTCAGCCCATGGACCTAAGTGGCATCAAGAGTTTGAAAAGTCACTACAGGAAAAGACTTTTGGTGACATTGGTTGAGAACAATGGCGATCTTAAACTAAACATTTTTGACGCAATCCTAATGATTAGTAAATTCTGGGACGAGGTGACGAGCAATAAAATAAAACATTCTTTCAAACACGCAGGATGGTTGGGAAATCAAGGATTGACTGATGATAAAAATGACCTGCCAGTAGATGTTTGGGCCAGACAGTTTGAACTTACTATCACCTACAGTTCGGAAGAGCTAACAGATTTTAAAGAAGTTGATGAAAATGTAGCTACAACATCTGGACTTTCTGAAGAGGACACCCTACAAGCAGTTCTTGTGGAAGAGGTAGAAATCAGTGACCCGAAAGTGGAAGCAGAGCCAGAGCCAGCTCCGACTCCTCAGTAGGCATTGGATGCGGCAAAAGTATTGCATCGATTCTTCATTCGCCAGGACGACGATATAAGTACTGTGGAAGATTCTATGCGTCTTCAGGACAGGGTCAGGTCAGTTCTGTGGAAACGGAAAAGGAAACAAACCAAGGTGACAGACTTTTTTGGTGATGTAGGCTAAATATATTTTACAGTAGCATATTATTTTTATATCATACAGTACACATGTTTTAATTGTACAGTTATTTTTTTATACGGTATTGCTTATATTATTCTTTAAAAATCTGTGGTGTGCAATACAGTGTTAATTCATTTATATTCGTTTTGACAATTTTTTAAAATTAAAATATGCAGGTTATTTAGTACAGTATATTTAGTACAGTAAATTTTGCCTCTCTCTGTATAACGATCTTTCTTTCCTTATAACGATGAAAATTCCCGGTCCCCTGCATATCGTTATAGAGAGAGAGCACTGTATATATAAATATATATATATATATATATATATATATATATATATATATATATATATATATATATATATATATATATATATTTTACCACTAGGACCATCTGAACATTTTCTATGTAGGTTTTTAAATGTTGATTTCCACCACTTGTACTATAATAGGTTTTCCATTTAGGTGCTGATGAAGGTGACAACATATCACCGAAAATTTCACATTTAGAATAAAGTTCTACACCAAACTGGCTTATACCATCTCTAGCTGATCCTAGTTTTGACGCTTTCCCGAAAGTTACCCTCCAAAGAATTATATATATATATATATATATATATATATATATATATATATATATATATATATATATATATATATATATACGAACAAATACAGTATTACGCATAGAGACTTAACATGTAAATCGCATCCACATGAAAATACACACGTATGTTGGGTTTGTCAGTGACGTATAACCCCTCACGAAAATTTACATATTTCAACAAAAATCGTCCACTTCACAAATCTCGAAGTCAGCGCCTTTTTGAGTGGATTTCGTTTACTTTACAGCTCTCGGTGTCACGGGAAAGATGAATTAATATAATATTTGCCGGATCGTTTTCAATTTATTCTTTATCCGAATATGTCTATTTACTCTAAAAACTTCTGAAATATTAATATTTATTTGGAAATTTGGGGAACTTTAAATAAAATCAAATAAACTGAAAAATCATGGCAAAGATTATGTCGATTATAAAGAAATTTTACGATAGAATGATCTAATGATTTATAAATTTCAAAGTACTTGTCAAAACCAATATGCCATTGCCAAAAAGGTTCTGCATACCTGTAAACACCATCAACTTAGATACGAACTCTTAAGGATAAATAATGATGATCTCTTTATACCCTTTTTACAGAGTACCAAGCTATTATTTATCTTTTACAGAGAATCTTACAGATATGTAGCGACATTGTCAATGATTTCAACAGAATCAACATTATGATTTGGATTTATTAAATATTTACCTTACTAGATTGTTTATGTCTAGCAAAGACCAAATGTTACCAGAAATAACAGAGATGAATCCATAGGTAGATCAATTCACGAATACAGAAGCGTTAAGGAGAATAAGCAGAAAGAGGGAAATGGAAAATACAATATAAGAAAGAAAGGAAATTGCAATATCTCGGACATGTGATGAGAGGCGAAAGATACAACATCTTAAGACTCATAATTCAAGAAAAAATAGAGGGTAGGAGAATCGTAGGCAGAAAAAGCGTTTTCTGGTTGAAGAACCTGAGAGAGTGCTTTGGTTGCAGCTTTAAGGCAGCTGCCTCGAAGGTCAGAATAGCCATGATGATTGCCAACCTTCGTCACGGAAATGGCACTTAAAGAAGAAGGGTCTTAGAGTACATCTAGTGATATTTTGGAGGTTTTCGAATATTTACAAACTCTCTTTAACCTAACTGTGATTGAAGTGCGTAGTAGAGTATGATCTGACCGAATATCGGCACCTTGGTAAGTCTTGACGCTTTTAAATCGGTCATTGAATATAATCAGTAGTTAATCAGTTAGTTAATCTATCGGTTAGTATTATTAAAAATAAGTAGCACTGTAAAAAAAATATTCATCTTGTCTCCATGGGACTAGGTTTACTCTTGTATACTTTTTGAGAGCATTCATCTATAAAAACTATTAAAGAACCATTAATTAAATATTTATTATCGTCTAATAACTGTAAATGTAGGTTTACAATATCCAAATCAATATCAATATCTAAATTACGTATTTATATTCTAGATATTTGTCACCCTAATAAACAGTATCAAAATTAAATTAAGTTGTTTTCAGTCGGACAGCCCAATTTACAGGACGCATCCCCGTCGACGGCATAATATTTTAATTATATGAAGCAACCCTCCCATTTCAAGAAAATCTTAAATTCGTGAGTGTATAGCCAAGAACAAAACTCGAAGAGCTTCTTTTACTAATTACCTCAGTAACTCCGAGTGTAGGTATCTCCGGAAATGAGATTTCAATGTATCCCTCAGGAGCTTTCCTGCAGATCCATTCTCTGCACTCCGTCTTCCGTATACCAGCCCTAATTAAGGGCGAAAATTGCAGACGGCAATGTCAACAGTTAACATGGAATCCGTTAACTGGATGTAGCATTTCACAAAATACAATTATAATATTAGATTAGCGGAGGCAGATAAGATCTGAACTGCTCTTAGTTTGTGTATGAAGCTGCTAAGTGAATTCTCAACTCTAACTTTGATAAGATACTGTAACGTTGGTTACTGTTATGACGGCATCGACGTATATTTAGATGGTGGACTTTGACAACCTCGTCTGATAGTTTACAAATTTGTTTAGTTTAATTATTTTACTTATTGGATGTACTGGAATTAAAGTTAATTTATTTTGTCATTCTTATAAAACACTTAAAAAATTATAAACCTATTTAGAAGCGCATTGTTTTTTATTTTATTTTGTACCTATTCTTTACTTTTCTATTCACGTTTTCTCTATTTTTATAAGTTCTGTTGCTACCTCTATTACAACAATTTCTTTATTTAAGATTTCTCAGTTTTTTTTCTTTTTTCTGTGGTACTCAAACGATTTTCGTGTAATTTTTCTATAATATCTACTCCATTCTTTTAAAATAAAATATTTTTTGGAAATAAAACACAATTGTAGGTAGCATGGCCTTATATGTGATATTTCGATTTCCACCTCGGAAGATGTTTTCAAGAAGAAGAAAAAGAACTTTTTTTATCACTTTTTCTTCTTTTTTCTTCTTTTTCCTTCTTTTTCCTTCTTTTATTTAGGCTTTAAAACCTGCTTCTTCTTCAATATTGGATGAATAAATTGTTTAAATTACTGCACCATATTTTTTTTTGGTTTTCCAATCTTCTTCGTCCATTTGGCGACTTATCTAGTGCTATTTGCACTATCATATCCTTGGCCATTCTACTAATTTGATTTTAGCCAATCAGTTGGATTTTTTTAGCTTGGCTAAATCAAATCAAAGAGTTTAACCAAGATATTCAAAGAGTTTTCATTTTTCTGACTCTCAAGATTTAAATAAGACAATAATTCTAACACAATAAAATTAAAACGCCAAATTTTTGTTGAATGACCTTTTACAATCTCAACACGAATAGTAGATCAATAAGAACAGATAAAATAATTTCAATTATCTCGTTAATAATGGGAGATGCTATAAAGAACAATTTTGAAACTATAGAGGCATATCGCTTAGTAAGACAACATTTAAAATTCTATCAAATAATTACCTTGCAAAAGAAGCTCACTCCTTGTTCGGAAGATATTCTAGGCTACTACCAATGTGGTTTTCATGCTGGAAGGTCAACAATAAATAAAATATTCAACCGAGATGAACACCAAATTTTTGTAGATTTCCAGCAAGCATATGATTCGATCTCGAGATACATACATACCTTCCAGACCACATAACAAACCAACAAATCAGGCGAAGATCAGGAGTTCAAGACGTCATCGAAAGAACCACGACGCTTAAGTGGAACTGGGCAGGGCACTTAGCCAGAACACAAGATGGACGGTGGACAAGACGTATTATGGAATGGAGGCCCAGAAATTATAAAAGAAGCCGAGGACGACCACCGACTAGATGGACCGATGACATTAAACGTGTAGCGGGAAACTGGCTACAAGCGGCCCAGTGTAGAGAACACTGAAAAGAACTGAGGGAGGCCTATGTCCAGCAGTGGACGCGATTGGCTGATTGATGATGATATGATTCGATAAAAAGATGTAAACTATGGCTAGCATTGCTAGAAATAGTAATGCCAAGAAAATTAGTGAAGCTAACTTAAATGTGCATAACAGACTCATATGCACAGCTACAGATAGGAAACAGAACATCGATGCCATTTGGTATAAATTCAGCACTTATATATGGAGATACCCTATCACCATTGATAGTTATTTTGCCTTAGAGTATGCAAGTAAAATATGATCTGAGCTGACAGAGAGATTTGCGAATCGAAAATCAAAGTATTGTCGGCCTTTGCGGATAATCTAGATGCAGTTGCTCATTGCAAAACAGACATGAGAGAGGTTTTTTCACTACTTGAGGAGAAAACAGGTAGTCTGGGTCTTCGAATAAATAAAGAGAAGACGAAATACATACTATGTCCGATGAAAAATATCATTACATATAAAAGGTAACCGTATAAGTGGTAAGATTAGAGGAAGACAGAGTTTTAAATACAGTGTTTTTTTAGTGACCAGACGGAAGAAAATCAGTAGCTCGTCTCAGAAAATGATGAAAGGATGATCGTAGAATATGGGGGGTATAATAGTGGATTAGGCGAAGATTCATCCCAAGTTGCAAACCCAGTCAACAGAAAGAAGAAGTCTATATGTTACTTTATTCTTTTCTTCTTGGATGATATGCTATTTAACCACTTACTACGAACTAAAACTGAATAAATTACAACTATCTAATCGTAAAAGTAAAATGTGAATGCGTTAATGTTGCCTTTATCATACTTAAATGCTAACATTATAACATATTATGTCATATTATAAATGAAAATAACAGCAGTTAATAACAATATTTAGTACTATTTAATATTTAATGTGTTGATTTTTTATCAACGTAGCTGTCAACAGACGGTAACACGAAAAATACACACTTCATACTGTAACAACTCATTTGAAATATATTACCATTGAATACTGTTGAAAGGAAAATGGAAAAAAACTCATTAGAGCTGTTTATGAACAATTAGTATGAAATAAAAAATATTATAGCTGAATAAACATGCCGGCATAAAAAGGTGTAAAGCAGGAAACCGAGCACAAATGAAAGTCCAAATGTTTACTTAACATTATGAATGTATGAAAAGTGTTAGGAGGGTCAACTCGGCAAATAACTGACATATAACAACTTCCTCTGTGTAAATAATAATTTCGGTTAACAAACACAGTCATACAAACCCCATTTCCAACTCTACGCGTGTTCTATATTTTGCTTTTCATTTGCCAAGTTCGAGTTCGTGGATTTTTCATGAGAAAGAGCAGTAGGTCGCGGTAAGTTTGGGTTTTCTCCGTTTTTATTTCTATATCTCCATTTGTTTGTCGTGAATGGATGTTGTTTCAACTCTTCAGAATTTAAAATACTTTGTTGTCATTTCTTACGGAGTACAATCTAGCAGTGGTATTTGTTTTACGATTGTATAGCTGTGCACTACTTGGAGTTTTTTTTATTAAAAATGGGAGTATTTTGTATATACGTAGGTAAAAAAACAAACTAGTTTTTATTATAACGTCACGAGGGAATTTTTCTGCGAGATTTGCATAAATTAAATGATGTTTCACAACGAAAAAGAAAACGAAATAAGAAAAGTGAAAGAAAATGATTGCGCTGTCGACAATACATGTATTGGTCCATATTCGTCATTTCTGTCCAAAACAGACTCATTGCAAAGTAGAATTTTGCAATTTAGTGTAATTAATCACATACATCTGCAAATATGTATCAATATGGTGATTTTTTACATTTAAAATCCCGATACTAACGATGAAATCAGACACTATCAAGTTTTTCGATATGCGAAAAAGTTTGTACTTCGTCATGAAACATAGCGAATACAACATCCCACTGTCTCACCCAAGGAAATACATAACCAGGCTTTGATTACAGACATGTGTTACGTCTTGTGCAGCAGTTTAATAATCTAGCTATAACCAAATCGTGAGTTAAAAGACGCTTTTAATCTGGAATTAAACAGTAAAGCAAATCTGACCAAATTCATTCACCCAATTATTTTAAACTGTAATAATGAAACAAGTAAGTTACATTACTAAACCATTTTTCTGTCGAAAAGTTCTTCAAGTAATTGCTGGCTATCTTCACCAGCTTCTAACACCAACCCATATATTTTATTAATACGTAGCCATACTAGTGTCACATAGTTAGTTGCCATACTCTAACGAAACGACTTGACAGATTTTTTTTGAAATTTTATATTTTATTTGGTAAATCTGAGAAAAGCTGTAATATATTTTTCATACTTACCCCTAGGTGATAGGGGTTATCCATCTCAAACATCTTTTTTATTTTTTGGAATTACCTGGACTCGAGGATTTCCACATAACAATGTACAATAATTAAAAGTAGGAGCAGTTGTCACTAAGCTTCGTAACATTAATTCACTTCAACTGTGCAATGGAACAATACTGACTGTGAAAAGGCTAATGAAAAATATTATTGAGGCAACGATCATCAAGGAAAAATACAAAGGAGAGTACACATGGATCCCGCGTATACCGGTTATTACAAAGAACTTACCATTTTATTTTAAGCGTTTACATCTCCCGTGCGTTTAGCTTTGGCAACAACAATAAACAAATCACAAAGCCAACTGTTAGAAGTTTCCATGTTTCGCGCGAGCCGTTTCTTTTTTGTACCAGGTAGTTACTAATTTGTTTTCATGATTGCGAATAATTCGCATATCTAAAAACGGGATACTGTTATCAACCTTAAATTCACATGTAAAGTGCGGTTAAGGATCAAAGCAGTTAAAAACTGATAAGAATTCCACTGTCTTGACCGGTAGAGTTGATGAAATCAGATCGTCGACATACCGTTTTACAAAAGCATTCTGGAAATCTAACTTTTTGATACCATCATTAAGAAGATCGATAAGAAATACAAAGTTGACTAGAATAGGAAAAATCGTGGATATCATAGTTGTTCCAAAAATTTGACGATAATATTTATCATTGAAAATTAAACACTTAGTGTCAAAAGTCAATTTTAATAATCCGGAGAAAGTGTCCAAAGATACCGGACTGTGAGGTCGGATTTGATTTCAATGGTTGCGAAGAGACGTTAATACACTGGAAAGTGGAAGATTTGTGAACAAGGATACTACATCAAAGCTTAAGACAAAGCCTATGAGTAATTGATAATTAATAATAAATTCACTGAACTGGAAAGAATCTGTTGTATTGAAGTCATTATCATAAATATGTTGTATCTTTTGAAAGAATGTTCGCTAATAACTAAGCTACATTCGTGTTCGGAGCATTTATTAACGATAATATGGGTCACATACTTAGTTGTGGCTTGTGAATTTTGGAAAGACAGTTGATTTTGGTGGTGTAGGTTAAAGTGGCATTGCGAAAAAGTGGTTGATAGTATTTCCTATCATCTAGCAATTGCTAGCTCAGATTAATGTATTGCTTTGTCATCAAAAGGACTGTAGCATTACTTTTATCACTAGCTAATACCATTAGGTCAGGGTGTTCTTTGAGAAAAATGGACGTTTGCTCATATACTAGATCAATATCGATTTTGACATTAAAAGGCTTATGTGAGAAATTAATGAGAATATTATTGACAGATGATCTTATTTCGAGAAGGTAATTGAATTTAGAGTGAGACAGTATGTTAGGTTAGCTACTCAATTACATAAATAGTAGTCCATGAATGAGGACTGTAATCCGAACTGTGGACCTAGAGAAAGAAGTTTGAGGACGTTGTTGGGTATTTATATGTCTGTGAGATTTTTTTATCTATTTCTCATGAAATGGTAAGCGATTGAAAAGAGAGGTCCCTAGCTTGTTTAATTTGGTTTGGAGATAAGATGAGATTTATGTAGAAAGAAGTTGTATTTTTTTATTAGAGAAGCTTCATACAGATCAAAAATGGTTGGGGAAAGGAGATGTTCAAGTTGGACAAATATGTTTGACATTTAACGATGAATGAATGCTATATCGAAATGTAGGGACGAAATGTAGAAGTTCACCAATAGTACTTTTACCTAGATGTTAATGAGATTAGCTCTTCTTGTCAATCTGTTGGACAGGGAACCCATAATGGACTCCATGAGGTGGTCGGTGCGATCACTTAGAAAACGTTGGTATCTCTTTGTCTTTTTGCATTGGATCAAATAGGTCTTTTTTGCTTCGGTTCGATGATCTTTGTGACCATCAGACGAAACTATGACCCAAACTGTACGATACTAGTTAAGAGATGGAGCAAACTAAACGGGAAATTGACCAGAACCAATTTTTTAAATTACCAATTCCCTCGATAATCGTACCTCACTGCATTCAAAATAAACACATGTACGAAATCAAGCGACATGTGGAACTATGACATTCAACAACGGATCGCAAACAACTGAAAATATACTAGTTTGGTTTGAAAGATCTTTAACAAAACATCCCAATGAAGCCATCGATCAAAATAAAAAAATCACCAAAAATTAAATAAATGAAAAATAGTGCTCGCATACAGGTTTTCTTGTGTTTTTATTTTTTTTTTCTCGTTTAGTTTGTTAATTTGTATTCCACTAAATCAATGAAGTAGGTGACGTCTTTCATTTACCATCAATTGACCGATCAAACCTCTGCAATTCACCTATTGAATATAATATTCGCTACATACTCAGTAATTCATTACTTCAATTTGAATTTTAGTACTTTTACTAGTAGATTTTGTAGTTTTACAATTATTCGTTGTTTCTACTACATCGGTTGCGGTAGCTGGACTATGAAAGAATGATCCGTGTGTTTTTAGCTAGTATACCTTTAGTTAAAAAAATGGACTGTGAAAACAAAAGTGGTAGTCGCGGCAGTTGCAATGCTATAATTATTGTACGGACAAATGTTTCCACTTTAACTGACATTCAGGGTAAAAATCCACCGCTCCAAGGTTATAAAAGGTTTTTGTGTAGCATTCTTGTCTTTTCTCTCTTATGATTTGATCTAGGTAACAGTTTTACAATTTTTTATGTAATTACGTAATATTCCATAAAAAATTTTCTTCTAAGTTCTTCACTTCATGGCGTCTTGTCAACCCACAAAATCTTCTATGGTCTCTTTTAGTAAACATTAAAAAAAATCTAATGAGCGTCATATACTCTTTACGTCTTCTAATAAAATATCTCGGTAAAGAGTAGTATGTAAATGAAAATGTAGAATTTCTGACTTCATTAATAATTATTTGCTACCCTTCAGCAGAAAGTTTGTTAATGAAAATAGGTAATCTTGCAGGGAAATACGGTTCGCAGTCATCAAATATCGCGAAAGTTTAAACGAGGAGGCAGTAAGAACTCCCGTGGAGTACACCATCAAGACAGCTAGGGACTCTTTGCGCTGTTGTCGGATTTACGGAAATATCTGGAAAACAAGATTTTTGTAGAATGTAGAATTATTAAATACATAAATTGTTCGATGAATTAGTTTGATCTAGTATAATTTTGTTAAATCATTACTCTATAGATATAAGCTAAAAATATTTACCATTTGTAAATTTGCTAAAACTGGTGATTTTTTATCACATTAAGGAATATCCGAAATTACTGAAGAATAACCTATTTACAAACCAAAAACTGAAAAAACAATAAAGAATTTCTTTTTGTAAAATGGTATTAGTCGAGTGTTTCGATCCTACCAGATCATCCTCAGACAAATAGTAATATAAACAGACTAATTCCAAGTCTATTTCATATTTAATACTCATGGCATCGTTGGGAATCAAAACTACTACATTTAAGATTCAGAAATCGATGCATGGTAACGAGAAGTAAGATTTCATGTTGTGGGTATTTTATGTAAATTTTAAGCTATGTTTGTGTAATTTTTCTATTACATCAGAAATGGTTGTCATGTAAGTCAAAGGAAGGTGTGATCAAGATTTCAAAATTAGAAACGTTCTCAGAAAGGTACTACTGATGTGCAGGTATCAGTAGTTTTGGCTGATACTAATAGTTTATAATATATCAACTGATACGAGGTATATCATCGAATCAAGGTAGATGCGAGCTTCTTCAATGCATTTTGCAAGGTAAAACTGAAGGAAAACGTGCCCTTGGATGACGCAGAATACCTTGGTTTGCTAACCTGAGAGCATGGTATAGAAAGACCTCAACACAGCTATTCCGTATAGCAACCAACAAAGTCATCATAGCCAGAATGATCGCCAACGTTCGGAACGGACAGGCACAATAAGACTAAGATACGAGGTAGTATCAGTTAGAGTACCACTAATACATCTGATGGCTAGGAAACCTACAGACAATTGGTAACGAAATGTAAAAAAGACCTTAGTATGACGGATGATAAAAAAAGAAGCTATGTGGAAGAAATGGGGATTTTTTTATATACAGCGTCTAATCTTTTTTTGTTGTCATCCGTTTGTTGTTATAACTGTCTGGTTTAGTTTTAACGTGTTAACGACTATTTGCGTGAGGACCAAGGGCTTTACATACTCTTCACAGCATTAGTCACAAAATATGGTAAACGATGTCCGCGAATGTATATATACATGCGAGGATTGGATAAGAGAAAGACGAAAGTGTTTGATGGACTTAAGTGAAAAGATCAAGATCTGTTAAGATGGAGAAATATTGGAATCTGTTTTGCGAGAACGATGAAAAAAGAAGAAAGAATACTAATAAATAAATAAACCAGATTTTGAAAGAACAGTAGTACAACAGCGATAGAAAACCAGGTGAGGAAGTGATAAGGGGGTCATGGAGTAAACCATAATATTATTTCCTTTTAGTTTAGTTTTTACAGAAAAAGGGCGTAATTAAGAGAAAACGCATATGTTTAAAGTATGTTGTAGATTACTCCATATATAATAATAATAATACAATTCTATATTCTATATCATACTTTGTGAATGAACTACAAACTTAAATTTTTTATTAAAAATGTTTGTCTCTTCTTCATCTTCAGGTGCCATATTCGCTACAGAGGTTGGCAATCATCATAGCTATTTAAATTTTTGAGGCAATAGTTCTAAAAAGTTGTTTTATGCTGCATCCAAACCATTCTCTCAGGTTTTTAAGCCACGAAATTTGTCTTCTTCCAATGCTTTGAATGTTTGTTTATCATATCAAAATTCTTTCTGCCATTCTAGTACCTCTCACTTCTATTATACATTTGAATAAAACAGTTACTGGCCTTTCATCCTTATATCCTCATTTAGATTTAGATTCATTCCAAGATCCTAATGTTTTTTTATATAGATCGCTGCCTTAAATATTATTCAAGGTTTTCTTAACCATTTTTTTCGCTGTTTGTAACTTTATTCATTAGTACATGGCAATATTAACTTCATTTTTCAAGGCATTTTTCCAGGCTGCCTTAAACCTTATTCAAGGTTTCCTTAACCATTTTTTCCGTTGTTTGTAACTTTATCCATAAGTACATGGCTCTATTAACTTCATTTTTCTTTTTATAGTTTGCTTCATCATAATTTGCTTAATCTATTTAGTTTATATTTGATTATTTCTTGTTTCTTTTCATTATTATATTTACTGTTCACATTCGCGTTTATGCTATTTTTGTATGTAATAAAATATGCTGTTTCAATTAACTACTTGTAATTAAAACAGAGAGTAGTTATAATAACAGAAATACAGTATACCATAAATTACAACCTCTGTACTTCAAAATGATATATTGATTGGTTTTCGTAAGCTATAGTTCCGACTCTATAAACCTTCTTGGCAACGTTGCTTCTTACCCCAGCGCAACTTATTGCCGATACCCTAATTAAAACAGATGTATTTTTTTAATTGAGGGTTTAATGTGAGGGCAGCTGGTACTAAAACACTGCTAAAATTTACATTTTTGGTAAATACCGAATCGACAGATTGCATGTTTCTTGTTTTAGTTTCGAATGTAATGCATTTATAATGAAATTATAATGAAAATGAAAATGGATGTGTGTATACCTCGTTTTCGGTATAGGCTTTACGAATGTGTAATTAGGGGTTTCGGATGTTTAACTGTTTAACTCAATTTTATCAAATATGTAGCATCGTATTAATTCGAGTTACTTATTAACATTAGAAGAAGGCCAGTTGAAATAAAGGTTATTATAGAAATACGTTTATCTATAAGAGTATATCTAATCGTGCATATAGATTATACCAAACCGTCTTAAGAGCGTAGGCGCAAAATTTCTGGCCAATGCTTTTTAAATGCATTCATTTTTTTCGAATCCTGAGAAAACTAATAAATATTTTTGAAAAATTTAAACGCAGAATGGAAGAATACATTATTACCAAGGGCCGAAAGTCCCTGAAAACTTCTACAATGTTTATTTTAATAAGGTACAGGTGTGAAAAAAAAAAGAGAAAATTTAGTGTGATTTTTAATTTGAAATATCTCATTTAAAAAAACTTTTTTTATTCTAAGGGACTTCCGGCCCTCGGTAATAATGTAATTTTTCATTCTGCGTTTAAATTTTTCAAAAGTATTTGTTAGTTTTCTCAGGATTCGAAAAAAATGAATGCATTTAAAAAGGATTGGCCCGAAATTTGGCGCCTACACTCTAAATTACAAAAAGATAGAAATTTAAATAGACCTTCAGCTTTCGCATAAGGTCAAACAGAACTTCTAACTAAAAGTGATAATTCCAAATATAATATTATCATAAATTACTAAAATCACACTCTATGGAAATGAACGATGTAAAGAGCTCTTCGGACGTAGAAAGCTAGGAGCTTTGTAGGCTCAGTCAACACTACGTACAAATATTAAAACAGTGGAAAATGACTCTTTATATACTATTTTATACATTTTATGAGGTTTTTATTCTATGAGCAAAGATAAGATATGGCATATAGTGAAATCCAAAATATTCTTCTTCTTCTTCTTCTTTTTTATAAGCAAAATGCTTGTTCAATGTCGATTAATGCCTCTATTGGAGGTTATCACTCCATCTTTTGCGTGGTCGCCCGATACTTCTTCTACCTTTTGGTGATTTGTCCCTCGCTATTCTGACTAATCGGGTCTCTTCCATTCTGTTTATGTGTTCGTTCCATTCCTTTTTTCTGTTCAGTGTCCACTCATTTATTTCTGGTATATTGCATTTTCTTCTGATCTCTTCACTCCTTATTCGATCCCTCAGTGTGTTTTCTGTAATTCTCCTCAGTAAACGCATCTCCGCTGTTTCTAGTAGTTGCTGAGTTTTGCAGGTATCCGGTCTTGTCTCTGAAGTGTATGTCATTATTGGTTTTATTGTTGCTTTGTAGATTCTTGATTTCACGTCGGTATTAATGTGGGGATTGCGCCATATCGTATTATTAAGACAACCTGCTATTTTATTAGCCTTTTGTACTTGATTTGTCACTTCCTTCTCCACATCTCCGTAGCTAGACAGTGTAATTCCTAGGTAATTTGTCTCCATTACTTGCTCAATGCTGATACCGTCGATTTCCAGTTTACATCTAATTGGTTCTTTACTGATTACAATTGTTTTAGCTTTCTGTGTAGAGATCACCATATTAAAGTCCTTTGCCCTTGTGTTGAATCTATGGGTTAGTCTTTGTAGATCGTCTTCATTGGATGCAATTAGGGCCGCATCATCTGCATAGCAGAGTATTCTGATTTCTTTGTTCCCCATTTTGTATCCTCTTCCTTTATTAATAGTATTGATGATTTCATCCATGATTAGATTGAATAGCGTTGGACTAAGCGAGTCTCCTTGTCTTATTCCATTGCCCATATCTATTGGATCTGTATGCTGGTCATCTATTCTGACTTCCATATTGTTGTTCTGGTAAATTTTCTCTATTGTTTTTATAACATCTAGTGGAATTTCTCTATCGTAAAGAAGATGAATTACATCTTTAAGCTTTACTTTATCGAACGCTTTCTTCAGGTCTATTAGACATATGAATGCTGGTCTGTTATACTCTAGTGCTTTCTCGGTAATCTGTTTTATGATGAATACTGCATCTGTGCAATCCAAAATATTGTGTCATCCAATTGGCATTACAACAGTTCAAGAAAGTTTGAGAGATTAACCTACCTTAATTTTTCATTGTACTATATTCTCTAATTACAAGGGTGTTGTTTGGCAATAATCTAGATTTTTTTGGTGTGTGTTTTTTGGCTTGGACAATTGTCATTCAGCCAGTCTCAATCAAGATAAGTTTATTAATGTAGTGTGTGTGTGTGTGTGTGTGTGTGTGTGTGTGTGTGTGTGTGTGTTTGTGTGTGTAGAGTAATTGTCTTGATACTTAGCAAAGTCGACGTCATTGTCTTTGCTAAGAGACGCTAATTGTATCCGAACGTCTGCGGTCCCTCCGGTGAGTACCGATCACACAAGGATAGAAATTATTTTCATTTATTAATTTTTTTAATAAACGAAAATTTCCACCCAGGTGAGATTCGAACTCACGTCCTTTAGGTTTAAAGGTAGGCGCTCTTACCACTGAGCGGCAATAATCTAGATGTATTATTAGGAATGCATAGTAGTTTGTAAGATTTAGAGCTTTCGACATACCACTCTGTCTGTCTTTTTTTTGTTTGTTTTTCCTAAGAGAAGACTAAAAAACTTATCCTAGAACAGATGTTAACTCAGACCACAATCCGTTAGTTGCTGTCGTAAAAATCAAATTAGAAAGAATTAAACTCAAAAGAGAGTAACCAAAAATTAACATAAGAATTCTTAAAACGATGAAAAAAAAAGGAACTAAAAAATAATGTGAATGTAAATATGCAAAAAGCACTACCTGGCAACTACTATAAATGGAAGAAAGAAGGACATATAAAGAAGAAAATTTACAAAAGTATAAAGAGTTCTTCTTATCCTTGTTCTTCTTCTTTTTTGTGAACATAATTCTGTCTGTATTTCAATGTGCCTCTATTAAGTTGCTTTTCCATCGTGGTTTTTCTACTGATCGTCTTCCCATTGGGAAACCGTCTCTTGCCAGCTTTACTACTTTATTCGTTGTGATTGGTTTATATGATCATTCTATTCTATTCTACTATTTCTTAACAAGTCCTTGGTGTTCTCCACATTGCATCTACGTCGAATATCTGTACTTCTAGCTGCTCTGTCTATTAGTGTGCTACCATTAATTATTCTGAGATGTGTTTTAATCTGTGCTATTTCTAACATTCTTTTTGTCCTCTCTTGCCAGGCCGTGTTTCTGTCGCGTATATCGTTATTGGTCTGATGACTGTTACATCCGGTTCTAAGTCCGGATAAAATGTGAAAACGAATACTACTCAAAGAAACAATGTACAGCCTCGTATAAAGAATTACAAAGAATAATTAAGGAACTAACTAAAACAGCTAGCAAAATGTATTTGATGAAATAATGTTAAGAGGTATATGTAAGAACTAGAAACAATATATGATATGAGAAATATGCATAAAAAAATATCAGAAGTGACCTATAATAAGCCAAATAAGTCAACAAAAACACATAAAAAGCAAGAAAGGAGTACTGCTAATACTCCCAAGAAATTAAGGAGATGGGTGGAGTATGTTAGAGAACTTTTCCAAGATAAAAGAGGTGAAATACAGGAGGTACAAGAAATAAATCCTTTAGAGAAACAGAAGATTATGATAGATGAATTCAAATATGCTATCAAAAACTCTAAAGATATTAAGGCAGCTGGATTAGACAAAATACCTGTAGAACTGTGAAAACTGTTGGAAGAAGATAACTTAAAAGTATTAGCAGATTTGTTCAACAAGGTGTACGATATGGGAATAATATCGCACGAGTGGCTGAAGTTAGCGTTTATAACCACCCTTTAAAAACAGCAGCAAAAGAGTGCTCTGACTATGAAGCACTGGGCCTTATGAGTCCTATTTTAAACGTACTGCTTAAAGTAATGCCCTAGAGAATCTATAAAAAGTCAAAAGAGAAGATTAGTGAGACGCAGTTTGAGTTTCGAAATTGAAGGAGTACTCGAGAAGGACTATTTGCCATCAATATACTAAGTCAGTGATGCCATATCATATCTGAGATATGGTGTAACGTGTGTTGTCAAGTTACTCTTGGGTCGAAATTTTTTTCAATAGATTCCCGATCATACTTGCTTACATAATGATTTTTGATCCTTGTAGAACTTTAATACTGTTTTTATTTGTTTTGTCCATTTATGTTCATTGATAGGATGGGAAATTATGATCACTCGTGGCGAAGCTTGCACACCGGAAGAAAGTTGATGAAACTTGAGTATTGCCTGATATACGAGGCTCTTGTACTCAATCGTGTTCACTACACATATGTATGGACCATTGAAGTAACAAAATTTCTTTGCACAGCGGTATAGTAATAAAATAAAATAAAATTAAAAAATTCCATACCTAGGACATGTTCTTAAAAGAAAACGGTACAGAATCCTTCAGCTTATCATGAAAAGTAAAGTTTAAGGCTGCAAAGAAATTGGAAGTAAGTAAATAACATGGCTCAAGAACATTCACGAGTGGATAAAAACGCGGTGCCAATATAATTGGCACCGAAAGAATATGTACTATAATCTATGATCAAAATTTCGACCATCTTTAGGAACTCATAGAACCTGTCAAAACCAAAATCAGTGTTTTGGTTCAATACAATATATTTTTTGCCATCATCTTGTTAAGATTCTTCTTCTTGATGTGCCCAACCGTTACGAATGTTGGCGATCATCATGGCAATCTTTGTCTTACCTACAGCAGCGCAGATGTTGTATTAAACTTGATTCTAAGGTTCTTTAACCAAGATGTTGATGAGAAGAAACAGACTAATGATTTAAATTTAATGAGAAACTAAAATACAAAATTCTGACAATATCCAAAAATTACAATAAAATAACTAGTCATTTTGCGCGCAAGTTCCGCAATTTTTCTTTGTACACTGTAAGCACACTGGTTTTGCACAAGAAAAACACACATAAAAAGTCTTTCGCTTTAATGCACTTGGACATAAGTAACACGTCTTCTTTTTCTCAAGCCTTTCTTCAAAATCTGCTTCTTTTTGGCGTTTTTGTCCTAGTATTCGTTCAATACCATATAATAATTCTCTCGGGATTCTGGGATTTTCGAGTCTTCTTTGTAGATGAGGTAAAACTAATTGTTTTGCCAACTCCATTGTGTAGTTTAGCATTTCCATATTATCTTCTTGTAGTGATTGGTACACAACATGCGAATTAACAACAGCTATATCAATGATGCGGTAAAAAATAGTAAGTGGTCATCGGCGAGAACGACGTTTTAAAGAATATTTGGCACACTTGGCATCTAAAGTATCGACACCTGCTTTCGTACGATTATAATGAGCTATAATTTCTGGTTTTCCAGTAATCTGATCCGTGCCTATTGAATGGTGCATCGAAGAAATAAGTAAAACAGCCCTCGATTGTTTTGGCACATGGGAAATTAGGGATAAACTTTTCGTAAATCTGTAAGTAGTTGAATTTACTTGCCTACATCGGTGTGACTGGATTTATGGAGGGATTTCTCGTTTATTTTTCTTGAGGGTTCTCACATACGTTATCTTCTTTACTTCTAACTGCTTTACTAATTCTATAGAACTAAACCAATTATCAGCTGTGATATTACGGTTAGTTCCATAAATAGGTTTAGCAAGCCGAAGAACAGATTGAGTTGGTTTATTCATCTTTTTTTCTTCCTCAGATAACTCAGTTCCGTCAGTGTCCTTGCCTCCATATATATATAGGCATTGTATAAGTAACTTGTTCGTGCATCAGTCAGGCACATTATTTTACTGCCATATTTCACAGGCTTATTAGGCATATACATTTTAAACCTACACCTTCCCCTAAAGCCGACCAATATTTCATCAATACAAACACATGTGCCTACGGAATACATTTTTTGACAATTTGATATGAATATATTAAATATGTTACTAATGGCTGCTGTTGGATCTATCTTTTTTCTTTCTTCTCTATCCAGAGGGTTATCAAAACGTAAACATTTTAGAAATGTTGCAAATCTTTTTTTTTGACACATCTGAATATATCTCTACCAGTGCCATCTGTAGCAAATATAGAATTTATATCTTCGTCATTGGATTTGAAAACTGATGAGTATAAAAGCAATCCCAAAAAGGCTTTTAGTTCTATTTCATCAATTTCATTTAGTTCTGGTATATTCATTATTTTATAGTTTTCATGAATTGCACGTAATTTATTATTTTTCCATTTACGTATTTCTTGTATTATATCCTCAGAAATAGGAAAATTTAAAAAAAATGGTGAAGTTTCGTTTCTTACATCTCTGGACCGCACAGCTGCTGGTACTTTTGTTACAAGGTTGTGAAACTGAGTTCTTACATTTTTCGAGGGTGCTGTAGTAGACCACTTAAAACGATTTTTGCCATAAAAATATGACTTACCATTATCATTTAAATGATATTCGTCTTCAGAATTTTCCGACTGATCACTTCCGGTGTCGTGTGAACTTTCAATACATACTTCCTCGCTTGCATCGTCAACATCACTATAAAATATTCTAAATCACTAGGTACTTCGTCAGCCCATTGAGATAAAACAGCTTCAAAATCATCATCTGAAAGCTTTACAGTTTTGAGGCTAAATTTCGAACAACTGGATGAACTTGCTGCCATACTAACAGCAAAAGAATACATTACTGCTTTTAACTATAGAAACGTTAATACTGACATGCGGTACTTGATACCGCAAGAAAACTTTATGTCAACGTAGCTCAAAGACTAAACGTGTACTAAAACTGCAGCAGTTGAGAGCAGGTACAATTAAACCCCCTTGAAGGTACACAGATGGTGTTCTAAGAATCTTTTATAAAACACGTTTTACAACAAAATATATTTTCGGCTCGGTATGACATACCGCATGTCAGTGGTTAAGTGTTAAATTAAAATTTTTAATCAATATTTGTCACATTTTCACTTTAGTCAGTACTTTTCAAAATGATACGATTTGTTTTTATGAATAGAACATTTCCACTGATTCCCTTCCAATCTTGTGTTTGATCGCAGAGATAAAACTATTTAATTACATACTTCGAAATAGACAAAGTAAAACATACGGTCCGTCGTGGAGAAAGGGTAGAACGGTATACCGGGTAGATAAGAATCTATTTATTAGTGTGTTAAAACGTTCTAATGTACTCTCTAATCCAATTATCTTCTATGAATCGCCAACGTTCCTAAATTAAACGCCATTTCTAAGCTAATTCTCATCCCGACTGGGATTTACATTCGTTCCTACGCCGTTCGGGCACTTGTCCCTTTTAGACATTCATGGAATCTTGACTCATGAATTCCAAGAAATATCGGTTGACATTAAAAGGGTCTGTTAGAAGGTACATCCACTTTATGAAAATTATTGTCTTAAGATTAACACCAAGGAAATGGACCGTGCGCCCTTCGATAAATTGTGAACTGTAAGATTTGAATACTAGTTACAGTCTGTATTATAAAACTTTATTGTATAAGTTACCTTTTTCTATTTTCTGATAAAAGTTGATATTAAATTATTTAATAAACAAAAAGGAAAGCTGATATACCCCATTACAGCATCCTAAAGTAATTTATTTGTATTTTTAAAACTTCAAAATCATCTTTACCTATTTTAATATGGTTAGAGAAACACGGAATAATAATAAACTCCAGTAAGTCTACGCATGTAAGATCAGTGAACATCGAAAATACTCATTAATCTGGACTTACGAATTAGAACTCTAGGAAGACGTAAAACATCCAATATTAAGGTACTACAAAAACAGATGTTCCAATAAATACATACACCATGAGAGTCTTTCTGGAGATATCAGAAATCTAATTAAACGTTCGGTTGAAAATATTCATGTTTCATTTAAAGTACCTAATAACTTGGGTCAGTATATATCCAATTCCAAAGACCCCATCAACTATATGAACCGTAGTGGTGTGTATAGATTAAAATGTTCTGATTGTGATGCTACCTACATAGGAAGAACATGTAGATCATTGTCTTCACGCTCTTTAGAGCACACAAAAAGAGAAAATATTTCCACTTTCTCTCAACACCTTAAAGAACACAACCACACTCTCAATATCCCAGAAGACGTCTCACTTATTCACAACATCCCACAAAAAAACTTTCTCAAATTAGACCTATATGAAGACCTAGAAATCATTAAAGAAAAACAGAGAAGTCCAAATTGTGTCAATCGCCATGTTTCATTTAATCGAGACTTTCTTCCGCTCCACCGTCAATTGGTGGACTCATTTAATTCTCATCCTTCTCTTATCACCTACTAATCATCCTTAGCCCCCTCAAACTTTGTTCAATATATCCAACTCCTCACTTCTTTCTCTTCTTTCCTCACTTCTGTCTAGGCATCCAAACGTCAAATCTGACCTAATACCCAATATTCTCCATGCTCCTTCTCAACAATATAATTTCAGAGCAGTTCATGCCACTTTCTCTCCAAAAACAATTTTCATTAATATACACCATCACCCACTCAATCACATATCTTCACCTTTTCATACTGCGTTTTTCATTATCATTTATAACTTCTTTTCACTCATCCAATTTCCCTCAGGGTTTGGTTTTCGGGTCTCTGTGGTCTTCAGTCTTTTGTAGTTTTCCCATTCATATTCACAATAACATTTAAACATCACACATCTTTAGTAAACTTGACAGATCCACCTTAAACACAACTACTCTTACATTTCCACATATTGTCACAATACACTCCATAAGCCTATTAACTTTTCACCTACCTACACTCTAACTTATAACTCATCCTTTTTACTTTTATATTTCTTAGGTACCAAATGTTCCTTTTGACATATAGGGCCTTTTGTTTTCTTGAGTTATAACTCGAGCAATGTAGGAACAATATCACACCTAACCATCTTTCAGCCATCAATTTTCTTTCAGTCTGGCATACTTGCCCACACACATAAACAACCTACCATCTTTACTTTACACACATAACCAGTAATTCATGTTCACTTACTTATAACTTAAAAATCTTTTTTATTTATCTTTCCTAGGTACCAAATGTAGTTTTTTGACATAGAGGGCCTTCCATACTTAAGTTTTAAGTTGAGTACTACATGAACACCACATTATGATCACATTCTTGTCATATTTACATTTCAGCTCAATAACATATCTAAACACACCTCCACCCATTACATCAATACTCAATAATATATCTTTTAGGACCCATCTTTCCACATGTGCCTTTTTACCATTTTCTAGGTAACAAATGTCTCACAACATACAGGGCCTTTTAACAAAATCTCTAGCTTAAAATAAATATATCCTTACACATGTATAGTTGGTTGCCTATCAATCCTACAAAATTTCATAAATTCTAGTTGACCTACATTAATTTTTAAAAAACCAATTTTCAATGTTACAAATATACCTATCTGATTAATTTACAATACAGATTACAATATTGATGGTTGATATTGTTACATTATTATAATTTCAACTTTTTCAATTTTAAATAAGGCTGACATCTGTCAATATTAGACAACTACCGTAAGTTACACTGACTGCTCTGACACAACATCCGTCCTAACTTGACAACAATGTCATTTTGATTAGTTGTTATCAATAGGCCCTCGTAGACACTTCGTCTCAGGACCATTTTACTCATGTAGAGTCATACGCCGCCATGTTACCTATCCAACGGTAACTTAACCATCACAAATTAGAAATACTAATAATGTAAAACAACTTCAAATTTATAACATTTAAAGGGTTTTTACCCATATATTTTGGTGGCTACTAGCATCTACAACCGTAAGTATTAACCACATTTTGCTCTAACCTTTGTCAACATTTTCATTTAACGTTCTTTTTAATTAAAGTGGTTATATACTTTCAGGTTTGCACTGATGATGGATTGTCTAATCCGAAAACGTTTTGCAATGTGTTTGTGATAGCCCGTTTGAGGCATTTTTATATACCTTTTATAAAGGATTTTAAACAAAATTTTTTTACTGATAATTGTTAAAAACAGTTGCAATATATACAATTGCAATTAGAAGAAAAAATACAAACAATTGATATGGTTTATAAACTGATTGAAATGTCTTCGTGTAAATAATTCACCAAATAAGTTCCGGACCTCACCAATACAATTGGTTATACAATACTCTTTTATAGAACGGTATATAAAAGAACGGTTTGTATTTTCATCCAAATATATTTCACTTCGGCATTCCTTTGAGGTTTCCATTCTTATACTTACATTGGTGAGTTTAAAAAATACGATGCAATGCAGAAACTATCAAAGTATCTTTCTTGTAATTTTTTGTCATCGCTAAAATATACTTGTTACATAATGCATTGAATTCGTTAATAAGCACTTTTTTCTTGTATATTTACTCTTTTCTTCTATAATTGTGTGCATTTTTCTTCATTTTTTTTTTTCATCAAAGTTACCAATAATGCTATATAATGTTTGGTTCTATATTGATGGTTCTTACTTTTTTAAGGTAATATATGAATAAAATATCTGACATATCATAAAAACAGAAAGCCAAATCTTGTTAATTGGCGCATTTTATGCACGTCCACTACCGAAAGTTGACTATAACCATTGCGAATTGGTTTCTAGTTTCTGATTTTCTTAAAAGCTTTTGCGCGTTTAACCTGATCTAGTCGCGAATCTTTTTCAGCCATGATATTTGTCGTCTACCTATCTATATAAGGATTTTTACAGCTGTCACCGCCTTCCTTCTTTCAGCCAATGTCTCCAGTTCTTTCTGTTCTGCCATTCTCCATCTCTAAGGTATCGTCTTTCCATGGCCTCGTCCACTTCATCCCTCCATGATCTTCGGGGTCTACCTCTTTTCCTCCTTCCTATTGGGCTCCAATCCGAAATCTTTGCTATCCACCTTGTATGATTTGTTTTTCTCACATGTCCATACCAAATTAAACGTTTTTCTTCGATGTAGCTGAGTATGTCTTGTTCTACTGCCATTCTTCGTTTTATCTCCTCATTTCTGATGCGGTCTATTTTTGTCACTCTGCAGCTTCTTCTCATGAACTCCATTTCAGTTGCTGTGATTTTGGACCTTTTATCGTTTATTTATTACCCAATCCTCTGCTCCATAGGTGATTTAATTCTCTTATTTGTATTCCTGGTAATCTGCCAAGTCGTCTTTTGTCGTCTACCAAGACCCTTCGATTTTACCATTTAAAATCAGCTGGAACAACTAGTACTTATTATTTCTGAATATGTGCTCCAAATTTGCTGTCTTTCTTATTTTAATGGTGGTCAAAAGGTCTCTGTTCCTTATGTCTCAGGTACGCAGATAACACCGCTATAATGGCAGACAGTCTATAAGATCTTTAAACCTTCTTAATCGCTGTAAACAACTAATGCACTGAAAAGGGTTTAACAATCAATGCAAAGAAAACAAAATGGATTGTGATTGGAAAAATTAATATCGAAAACTTGGTACTGAAATTAGATGAGAAAATTTTGGAAAGGGTAGAACACTTCAGCTGTATGGGTAGTTGGATTAGTTTGTATCTCTTTTTGGCTGCCAAACTCTTCTTAGCTATGGGTTGCTAAAGGAATAGTAATTTGTTTTTACTTACAAATTTTGCAAACTTTTTATACTGAAAATTCTCCAACACAGGATTCAAATTCCTCTACAAAATCTACCGGCATTATATTTCTTCTCCTGACCCGGACCTTCACCGGACTTGAATCCCATTGAGCATATATGGGACATACGCTAACGAAGAATTACTCCACATATGGCCAATTTTTACAATGAGTTTCAATTAAAAGTACTTCTGAGAGAACAATGGACACAACTTCCTCAAGCAGACGTTAACAATGTGATTCGGAGCATGAACAGTAGATGTAGAGCTGCAATAAACCAACGTAGTGGCCATACTTTATTTTAAGTTTATATTTCGTATTTTTGACATTTTTTGGTGGTATGTGAAACATGGGTGATTTACTATAATTTTTTTTGCAATTTATAGTTTTTGACATACTAAACAACAATTTAAACTACAAATTTTGTATTACTTCTTTTAAATTGATTACAGGTAATCAAAATAAGTCTATTAATTAAAATATCCCTAGACTTTTGCGATGTATGTATATTTACCGTGAATCGAATATTTCCGTGCACAAGTTTATCAAAAATTATATTTTATATTTAACGAACTGTACAAAAATGTCATCCGATGCAAACTTTCCGGTTAGGATATCTGGCCAATTTGACTGAAAGTCTGTAACATGAGATTTGATAATGCTGATTAGCCCTATAGGGAAGCCGATCTCAGTTAAATTGAATAAAGAAATCAAATGGCTTATTAGGTATTCGACATTCTGAAAAAATAGGGAAGTAAATGAAATTCGATAATTTGTTACTATGAGATAGATGAGCACAGTTTGATGCCTTATAAAGAAACTATCCATAATATTATTATTTGTTTTATATTTTTATGTGCATGATTTCTAAGTTTCTAAGTGCAAGTTTCTAAATAAAATTAACTATTGACATTTTTTTAAATACCCAATTTCATTCCTTTAAATTTCGAATTGCATCAGATTCAGCTCTTTCCAGTTCGTACTATTGAACATCTGATAATGGCATTTTTGGCATCCGTTCTTTATCCGTCATTTTTATATGTTCTTTTGTTAATTCTTTTGATAACAATGCTCTCAGTAGGAAGTGATCAAAGCTATATTTTGCTGCTTTTGTATATCTTACGTTTTCCAATGTAGCTCTAGTAAATTAAATAATATACTAACAACAAAACAATAGAAAAAGTGCTACACCAATCCTAGTATCAAAATTAGGTATAAGAAATTAAGGTGAAGCAGCAAGAAGTCAGTAGACTTCTTTTCGATAGCAAATTCGCACATCCAACCTTGCAGCAAGCTATTGGACGACATCAGAAATAACTTTTTTTCCGGCAATACATCTACAGTTTATCCTTGAAAACACTATCTTTTGCACTCTACGTTAAAATAAAAGTAGACCATTACATCTTCTTTTAATTGGAACTCCTTCATTGTTTTACAAAAGTTTCCAGTTATTCAAATCTCATCAGGAACACTTGTGGTAGCTCAAACTGAAATAAAATGCAATCTTTTTAACCATTATAGTACCATTACATGCCTGAGTATGTTAGCAACAAAACTCAGGAGATTTCTCTTCGATAGCGAATTAAGTGAACCGTAAATCCCAGCTTACTACTATCAGGGCCAAATAAATTGCATTTCATTTCAGTTTAAAGTACCATTTCTTGATGAGAGTTGAATAACTGGAAACACGTGTAGAATAATGGTGAAGTTCGAGTTTAAGCTTGGGCTTAAGCTTTGGTATTAAATTTTTTCAATGGAAGGTTAAATTCCTAATAAATATCTTGAATAACCATTAGCATAAAATCTATCTATTTTATTTCACAGATGATATAAACGATATGTTTTGTTTCAGGCTACGAGAAGAACGTATTGACCCAGATAAACCCTTACCGTTGGATCAGAAACCTAGAGATCTCAGTCCTAGACATTGTAAGTATTCTATTTTTCATAAAATCTGTGTTTTTTTTTAGATTTCTGAGCTTTTTCTTAGTGTCACAACAATTAGATCCTCTTATTGTTTTATATTTTGTCATAATTTTGCAAAATATTTTGTTTACAATAATTGTAATGCTTGTTCTGGTAACAAACGTAAAATATGGGTATTCACTTTTTTAATTCCTAGTAAAACTTCTGCCCCTGGGTGAGAGTTGGATTTTTTACTTTCTGACGTTCCTGCCTCTATAACTGCGGCACAAAAATTGTTAAAGGAAATGAGCAGCGACAGCTATTTTCTGTAGCTCACTGATGATCACAGCTTAAAAAATGAAGAAATGACTAAATAAAATTAAAAGTCAAAAATATATCAAAAAATGGATTCAAATGTTGTGGTGATCAGTGCCACGAAATATAGTACTGCGGAAACATAAAAAAGAGATCAGGTAATGGATATTGCAAGAAACAAGAAGTTTAGTTTTAGAAACAAGAAATTTAAGTTACAATTAAAAGAGATAGAAGAAACATTCAAAAACCAAACGGTGAGGTTGTTCTATTGAGAAGTTAAGAAGATTGGAAAAGGTTACCAACGTCACTAGTTATATGAAAGGCAAAGACGGAAATTTAATTAGTGATCTGGTAAAAATAATAATGCAGTGGAAAAACATTTAAAAGAGTTATTCAGTGGTGAGGTAGGGCGTAAATCAATAATCAAGTGGGCAGTTGGAGACGATAAAATAGTTGAAAAGTAGTCCACAGACGAGAAGGTGGCAACAGCAATACAAGTAATGAAAAATAACTGGGCAAAATGTCATATGCATAGAAATGATCAAGTTTGGTGGAAATTAACTGCAGAGATGGAGATATCAACTAATAATGCAAATTAGGGAATATAAATAATGCCAAATGATTGACATCGGGCTTATATATGCTGCATAAAAAAGAAGACAAACTGAAGTAAAAGAAGTGTGAAAGAATCTTACAAAAGTACCAGGCCGGCTTTAGAAAGGACTGATCTACTATAGACCAAATCTTTTCATAAAAGAAGATACAAACAACTTGTTAGGAAGGTAAAGTTCCTCTGCATATTTTGTTTGTGTATTTTAGACAAGCATATAGTAGACTCGATAGAGTCAAAATGGATCAAGCAATGAAACATTTGTATACCAAACATGAGTATACCAAAAAAAAATCAGTCTAGTAAAAATGAAGCCAAATAAGTTTACCTGTGCCTTGCAAAGTCACATTTCAGAACAATTTGAGGTTGTAAAAGGAAGATCCTTTATCCAGTACATTATTTAACAGTGATAGAAATTGTAATCAAAAAATGCAGCATGAAGGTTAAAGAAACCATCATGAACAATGAGCACCAGTGCATGGCATTTGCTGGTGATTTAACAGTCTTATCAAGAACCGAAGAACCACTAACGAATAAAGAAGAGTGGCAAAAAAATATTAAAGAAGAAATCAAGTACGGATTGGAGCTAAATGAAGACAAAACCAAATTAGAAGACAAAAAGAAATTGAAAAAAGAAGAAGATTTTAGTGTAAGGTCTGTAAGTGGTAAAAGTTATATTTTTAAAAGGTGGTCAATTTTGAATTGGAGGGCCCGGGTGTCGTATTCGCTGAAAACTGAAAGACGGAAGGGAAGCCAGATGCTAGAATAGCGAAAGGGAATGAAAAATTAGGCGGTTTAAGAGTTCAAATAAATTCATTATACGTTTTTAGATAAGGAAAACTCCGAATATATAAAACAGTAATTAGACCTAAACTATTAAGTGCCTGTGGGGCATTGTCATTAAAGAAACAGAAAGAGGGGACTGTAGAAAGTTCGGAAAGAAAAATGTTGAGACACGTATTCGAAGGATGGAAGACAGAAGATGTGTAGGAGAAAAGAAAAATCAATGAATAAATTGCTTTATATAAAGAACCTAATATCACCAGGTTCGTCAAGTCGCAAAGGATCAAATGGTTGGGACATGTAGAAAGAATGGCAGCAAAGAGAATTCCTAAACTAGTTTGACACGAAACTACTCGGACCAAGACGAATATGGACGAATATCTCCTAAAAAACTTCCTTCTTCTTAACGTGTCCTATCAAGTCCCCTTGACGTTGGCGATTAACATGGCAAAACTGTCTCTGTCTCGAGCTATTCTAAAGAGTTGCTCAGCTCATTCCCTGATATTCTTCAACCAAGAGGCCTGCTTTCTACTAAAATTCCACTGCGTCCTTCGATTCCACCATTCGGAAGAAACTTCCACCATATCATAAAGACTTGAATCGTAGAGAAACGATTTTGGCGCAAATAAAAATAGAATTGCAAAACAAAATATTAGTTTTAAATTAGGAGCTGCAAAATAATTGTTGCTGGAATAGGAATTTGCCAAAGTAACTGTAAATAATTAAGGGAAAGTGTGCGAACATTTTTCAAGGCCTAATAGAAGTATTATATATATATATATATATATATATATATATATATATATATATATATATATATATATATATATATATATATATATATATATATAATTATTAAAGAATTAAAAATTTATTTAAAAGATTCTAACAATGACGACACGGATCTGATTATGAAACTAAATATTATAATATAAAATTCTGCTAAGATAAGACAAAAACTTTACCAACTTTACTCCATGGCTTGCTCCTAAAACGCCCCTCGTAGGGGGTAACGGAAAAATCGTTTTAACGAGAATCTGTACGCCATAGAAAGATATGTTTCAAATAAAAATTGTAGCTGATATAATAAGGCGGGATGATTTTGAAAAAAATTTGATTAACACTTTTTATCTAGATTGAAACATTCTCTTACAAACAACGCTTGAAGCGACTGGTGATTTTGAATGTCAGTTACGCACGCAAATTCAAATTTGTATCAAATCGACGGAAAAAATTCGAAATCTTTCGATCAGAGTGTCCAATCCACAAACATCAAAACCCCGTTAAGGTGAAGAGTACTATGCGTATGCAATTTTTGTATTTTGCCGAAAAAAAAGTTTTTTTAAAGGTGTTTAACAAGTAAACGTTGTGCGATCAAATCTCTGAGGACTGGACTATATAAATAACGGTTTTATGAACGAATCGTTATTAATGAGTAATAATATTCTAATTAGTGTTGATTCAAATATACAAAAATTGTATATCTAAACATATATTTTCTAATATAAGGTGTCTATTTTATACCTATTTTCAACAATTTGACCTATTGTAAATCGTACGTATTTTTTGGAACGCTAGTGGTTCGTTGGGTTAGACATAATTCTTTCCAGAAATTCTCGCTACTGGCTTTAACACCAGCAATAGAGTATCTAAAACATGACATGTCAAAAAGTGTATATAGGTCTAAAAATTTTAGAAAACGTATCACTGAGCACAGCACAAATTATATCAGGAAAACTTGAAATTCTTATTATACCAATTATCTTATTACAGAAAACCATGAATTTAACTGTGATTTTAAAATTAGGTATAAAGAAGAGGAATAAAGAATAACAAGAAACAAATACATTTTGCAGAAATTAAAAACAATGTGTATTTTATTTCGCATACTAACTTAAGATATAAACTCGTTTATGGTGTTCCTATTTGATTTATTTTACCGTAAAAAAGTAAACACTTCCCTTTCAGTTATGGCCATTTAAAAAATCCTTTTTAAACCGAATTTATACAACTTTAACGGCCTGCAATTTGCAAGACTCTTGTTTTTTTGAGCCAAATAACAGGCAATAAATCCAAAAGGGTTCATCCACACATATCCAGATTGATGCTTTCAAGCGTTGAACTGAAAGACCGTACACTCCGATTTATTCAGAGACTAAGTCCGGGTTATTCGTTTCAATTTCTGCATATGCGTATTTAATTGTGACCCTCTTGGTAATTTATTGCCGACTAGATTGGTTTGTGTAGCCGGGTCCAGCGAGTCGAATTCTACTTTTATAACCATTAATTAAATCCACGAATGTGATAGTTAACTTTTTATGTCGTTGGCACATGCTCCTAGCCGCCTCTTACGGACACCGACCTGACAGACGTGTTTGCGAGTTAATTTTAGGAGGAATATAATTACAAAGTGGAATATTCTCTTTATATTTCACTTAATTTTTTTAGATTTCAATTATATAACTATCCTTTTCGTTATTAGTTATTAATGTTATTATAAATTAAATGTTTTTAAGTGATAAATAGATCATAATCTGTTTATACTGTTTACTTGCTGTTGCTGTCCCTAATAATGGAAGTTAGCGATAACAACAGCATACTTATTTTGACTGATTGTATTGTGTTTATTTAAATGAATAATATTATTCATATATGTAACCTTTAATACTTCAATTTTCCATTTTCAGTATCACCAACAGAGCACAGTCCAGTTTTAAACCTTTCAAAGAGCGGTGGTGGTAGTGCTGGTTCGCTGGGAGACAATGACCATTCCGGGAGTGAAGCAGATGGTCCTGATGTTCCTCCTTCGCCGCGGTCTCCCAGATCCGCTGTTGAAGATGAAGACGATGAAAATATATCCGAGCCCGATGACGATGACGATAAAGATCAAGGTAATTTTTATTTTAAATAATATATAAATAAATAAATCACTCAATTAGAGTAGAGTAGAGTAGAGTAGAGTAGAGTATTTATTTAACTATATAACATATACAAATATTGTTTGTAGCAAGTCAAAAAAAAAACATACATAGTATTAAATAATACCAACATGAAAACATATTAAACAGAAAAATATTTATGGCAAAGTTACGGTAAGTAAGCAGTTCAGTGGATGTTCTGCAATGAGTCATATATTCTTCTGAGCAGTAAAAACAATGTTTTAAAAGATATTTTTTTATAACTTTATCGAAACTATTACATCTTAGCTCTTTTATACTTTTTGGTAAAATATTGTAATAGTTATAATTAAGTCTTTTTTTTCTGAAAGACTTAATCTACAGCGATTTGTTCGTAGGTAGTGACAGTTTCGCGTATTGTGAACATGGATATCAGACTGCTTTATTAAATGGGCACGTTTTCTGTGAATTTGAGTTAAAACTTGAAATATCAACAGAGTAGGTAGCGGCATAATTTTGAATTTGATAAAGAAAGGTCGGCAGTGTTCTAGATAACTAACCCCTGCTAAAATCCTGACAGCTTTCTTTTGTATTCTAAAAATTTGAAGTGCATTTGTTGAATTTCCCCATATAATTAAACCATGGTTTAGGTGAGAGTGGAATAAAGAAAAATATGTCATTTTTAATGTTTCAAAGTTGACAACCCTTGCTAGTTGGCGAAAAACAAATAATGAACTTGATAGCTGTTTCTTAAGGTGTGAGATATGAGCAGACCAGTTGAGTCGATTATCTAGAGGATTATAGATATATTTTTTTTCTAATAAACATCCTATTTAATTTAAAATTTATACAAGTTGGTGACTACCAGTGTGGTTTCAGGCCTGGTAGATCGACTACTGATCAAATATTTACAATGAGAAAAAGGCTTGTAATCACGACGTGCATCAGATTTTTATAGATTTCAAACAGGCTTATGATTCAATTAATCGGGCAACATTATAGAAGGCAATGATCGAGCTCGGCGTACTCAAGAAACTAGCTGCGGTAACCCAAATGTGTGTTGTCCCCATTGTTGTTTAACCTGGCCTTAGAATATGTCATTCGAAAAATATATCCAAAAATTAAACCAGACATAACTGCTCACGGAGCAAAAATTATACTCGCCTTTGCCGATGAAGTAGACGCAGTAGCACAATCAACATTAGAAATTAAGGATATTTTCTCGAGCTTTGAAAAAGCTGCATTAAACATGGGTCTAAAAATAAATGAAGACAAAACAAAATAGATGGTCGTCTCAAAACAAGAATGACGACGAATAAGGCAAAACATTACTATAAATGATCACGACTTCGAAGTGGTTAAAGGGCAAATACAATAAGGAAGGGCAGATACAATAACGAGGTAGAGTCTTTATTCGGAAAAGAAAATCTAGTTAGAAATATAAAGGCCAATAGACTCAGATGAACAGGACATGTGATACTCAGTAACGACAATCGTCTTATAAACAATGTGTTCTGGGAAAGGCCAGATTTGAGAAGATCTGTAGGGAGGCCTAGAAAAAGGTGGAAAGACGCAGTCAAAGAAGATCTAGAGAAGATGGGAGTGCGACAATGGAAATTACTGGCACAGGACCGACAAACATCGAAGGCAATAGTAAACGCGGCAAAGACTCACGAAGAGTTGTAGCGCCATTGATGATGATCATGTATTTGTTGTCTGGGCTTGGCGTTGGTTCTTTTTGTATTATGTCAGTGCTGATTGTAATTAGATTTGGAGAATGATTAGAGGACAATTTCAGTTTGCCAACACGCAATTTAAAAAAAATCCTTGTAAATTCCAAAGTTAATAAAATCGAGAGATTTTAATTCTGTTGCCAAAAGGATGGTTTATCTGTTGATATAATGTTGCTTTTATAGTTACCTACCTTTTGGTATTAATCATCTACTCGGAAATTGGCGGATCAATATGACTCAGGAACGATTGAATAATGGTTTTTGAAATAAACGGAAAAGACAGTTAAGTCGCTATCCTAAAATTGACCGAATCTCGATTTGAACTGTTTGCTTCATCAAAGTACATCACCCCGTTTAAAACATTCATATGAGTAATATTTTCCCTGTATCTACTAATCCTATTATATATATATATATATATATATATATATATATATATATATATATATATATATATATATATATATATATATCTCCCACTAGGTCATCTATTTTCAAGAATTTATTTTTACATTTTTTCCTAATAGTTTAGCATCTGGACAACAATTTCAAACAGAATTTTATACAAAAAAATATTAAATGAGACGTTTGGAGAATTTAACATCCAAAAAGAAGTAATTCGAATGGACCGCTTTCTTTGTCCCTTCCTAGTCTGCATTTTAATAGACTTTTATCACAAAATGGGCTATCCTGTTACGGTTTTGTCGAAGCACGAGTTAAATTACCTCCGTTATTATATCGAATTGCCCTTTGATAATAAGACTCCGCTCTGAAGTATTTGCTTTAAGATTGGCGAAAAAGGGTTGACTCTTTCTGGAAAATTCCAATGATCGAAATACGAATAAAGTATTTGATGTTGTATTATGCACAAGACCAGGAATCTGTTTTTAGTTAAAATAAAAATAAGTATTTGTAAAATAAAGATCTGTAGAAAAGCAATATTTGCGGAAATGTTTTAGAATCGTTGGACATATCAAAACTTTTATAGCTTGAGGATTTGTCTATATCATGGACGACTGCTAACTAAGACATTACGCATAACTAAAAATACTATTAGGTAAACGTTAGCTAAAAGAGATCTTTAAGGTAAATTACAGTCACATATTTATTGAAAACTATGGTTTATTAATTAGAGAAACAGTGTGAGACATTATCTGTCTGCGTAAGGGAGGGGGACATAGAATAACCTAGCAAGATAGTGGCGTAGTAGCTATCTTTACAAGAGCTGATTTAGAATCTGAACCAATCGCACTAATCTTGAAGCTGTAGCAATATCTATTACTTGTCATAAGAATATTAACATATGTAATATTGTAACATATTGAACTCTTGGGTACGTTACCCCACTAATAAACCTGCATGGTTGATATGATTGTATATTTCTAAATAAAAAAAGAGACAGCACATGGAACACAAATAAACTATATACGGACAACCCAAGCATTACTTGTTTGTTTTCATTATAAATTCCAATCCAAAAAAATGTGTAATGAAAGTAAAATGAAAAGAAAATGGTGGAGAGGATAAATTCATTTCCAAACTTTCCACATTTTAGAGAGATATGTTGAACTCCTAATTGCTTCACAAAATTACGCAAGGACTACTGAAGCAATAAAATACTTAATAAGACGTATTTTTTCTTCGATTTATTTATTATGAACTTAAGGGTTGATTCTACATTGATAATTATCGCAATTCTGATAATACTCAAAGGAGATACAAGTTTCATTAGTTTTACAGTGCTAGGAGTCAGTAATAAAGATACAGAGTATTGAGACAGACAAAACTGGTATACGGATTACCATAAAACACCGGTTTTACAAGCGAATCTATCACTCACGCAGCACGCCCTTTTCGGCATCGACAACACACCCCGTTTTTACTTGCCGAGAGGCAAATTTGCACTGTTCTTAGTCCTAAGTCCTTCTTCTTCTTCTTAAAGTGCCCCCTCCTTAATGGAGGTTGGCTACTACAATTTTAAACTCTTCTCTATCTTCAGGTGTTCTTATTAGCTGTTCAAAATTGAGTTTGTTTCTGAGCCACGATAGTCTTTTCCTTCCTAGGCCTCTCATTCCCTCGATTTTTCCTTTCACTATAAGTTGGACATATTGGTACTTATTATTTCTCAGTATGTGGCCTAGGTATGATGTTTTTTTAACTTTTACTGTGTTAAAACGTTCTCTTTGCTTGCCTATTCTTTGCAGCACTTCTTCGTTTGAGGTATGCGATGTCCATGAAATTTTGAGTATTTTCCGGTAGATCCACATTTCAAAGGTCTCCAATTTATTTACGGTTGATGTTTTAAGGGTCCACGTTTCAACTGCGTATAGAAGAGTCGACCAGACGTAGCATTTTGATAAACGTAGTCGAATTTCGAGTTTTATTCGAGAATCACAAAGCAGTTTTTTTATTTTTTCAAAAGATTTTCTGGGCTCTTCTATTCTCGATCTTATTTTTAGATCAGGATTTAGGCTGCTATCGATCCAACATCCCAGGTACTTAAATCTATTAACCTGTTCTAAAATGTGCCCATTTATTGTGCAAGGTTGAGGTACGTTTTGGTTTTTTCGGATTGACATCACTTTGGTTTTTTTAATGTTTATTTTAATACCAAATTGCTCACAGGTCGAGTTGGTCTTGCCGATGAGTCGTTGTAGACCTAAGTCGGAATCCGCAATTAACACTGTATCATCGGCGTATCTGATACTGTTGATATTTACGCCATTCACATTGACTCCATCCTTGGAATCCTCCAATGCTTCTTTAAATAGAAACTCGGAGTAAAGATTAAACAGCAGAGGCGACAGAACACATCCTTGTCTAACTCCCTTCCTAATTTCTACTTCTGCGGATATGGAACCTTCGATCCTAACTAATGGCGTTTTGGTTCCAGTACAATTTTTTTTAAGAATTTGATGTCTTTTCCATCTAAACCGACTTCTTGCAAATGTTCTAATAGTAGGTCGTGTCTTACTCTATCAAATGCTTTTTCGAAGTCTATAAAGCGTATAAATATATCTTTCTGTTGGTCGTAGCATAGATCCTACGTCCTAAGTTATATAAAGAGGGGTAAAGAGAGATTGTGAGAGAGAAAGGGTTGCAAACACATTAATAAAATAACTATATTACGATTACAATATTATAAATAGGTTGTTTTTACAACAATGTGGATAATTTTGGGTGACAAACAAATTTGTTGCTTTGCAAACACATATTTTGACAAACTGTATATTCTGAAGAACAAAGTTTGCGTCATGTAAAAAGTAAACGGCGAGGAATTTCAATTTTTGGGTACACTAATAATTACTACTCTATATTTTACTATAGGAAGAATAATGAAAAGGAAAATGTAATAAAAAAATTATTTTCCCAAATAGGTTAATATCCTATATGTAAAAAAGTAAATAAACTCTTTAATGTTGAACTAAAAGTCTGGATTAATACATAGTGCACCGGAAAACTTTATATTTATTATACTTACGCAAATCAGTTTTGCATTTATTATCAGTAAGTATCCTCCTAGTGTAAGTCAACGTTCATTAGATAACTGCGTGCAAAGATGTCCATGCTAACGATGAAAACAACAAGATATACGCGAGGTTAATTTGTTTGTTTAACTCATGGGAAAAATGAATAAGAGAATGTTAATGTGGCTCAAAGGCCACACCAAAGAGATAGATGGCTCGCTGACATGCTCTTGTGATGACTTACTTTGATTTTGAGATTGCTAAGGCCGTACATTTATGTATATTGGCTCCCCCGGGTAGAGATAATGGTCTTTACGTTTGTACCATTCTTGATTAATTACTACTTTTATGAATATAAACCTACGAGTGTCAGACTTTTAAAAATAGTTATAGGTTTTTATTTGTATAAAGAATTATTTGGTAGGTATCACTTACGCTGCCGTAATAATAGGATGAGATAATATCTACCAAGAATCTATTTTTATTTAATTGCAACTTGTTCAAGTTGTGTCTTGTTTAATAAAAAATAGACAAACAGGCTTCACAAATGTATCCCTTTTTCTTGTTCTGTTTCTTTCATTCTTATAAATGCTAATCTGGCAATCTCTATTCGCCTGTTTATTTTTGTAGTTATAATCATTGGATTCATACGTCAAATTTCCAAAGTACTGATATTTTCAACTTGTTCTAAGACGACACCATTTATTTACACGTCAATGTATGTATATACAGATTGAACGAATTTAAAACGGATCATACAATTTAATATATGTCTGTTTGAATTGCATTTGAAATAGTGGACCAATATAAAACTTGGACAAAAATAAATCCATACCTGGGTATAGACATTGTATAAAATATCGTTCAACTATCTGTCTCGCAACAATGTTTGCGTAAAGGAAGCGATAATAGTTCAGGAAATGAAGCTCGAAAAAAGTTAAAACTTCGCAATTTTTTCGTCCTGCATGGATTGAGTTGAAATTTCAACAGAAGGTAGGTGATAGCCCAAGGATCAAAATCTATATCGAACCGAATAGCTGAGGGGTTTTAGGGGTGAAAAATACCCCTAATTGTCAAAAATTATAAAATAACATAGTAAACCTGAACTAAGATTTGGTTTGAATTAGGTTAATAATGATTATTTTATAGTTTTGAATAGAGTTCCATCATATTTCAACCCTATGCAATTAATTTGCATATTATGTCTGTAGTTGCCGTAAATTAATTAAACCGGGGTAATTTGTCTTTGCACACCAGATAAAACGTCACTGAGCAGCACTGGTTCCGACTGAAACATGGCTGATTCCGTTTGCGCAAACTAGACGCGCGTACTTATTTTTTCAAGCAGAGTAGGCATTCTTGTTTATTATTCTGTGACATAAATATCTTTATCTTCATTTTAGTTTCTAAAAGTAGTCATTTACTCTTACTAAGTGTTGTTTCTGATATTATCCTTTCGTCTTCATCCGTGCGGAAGATAGATGAAGTGTTTGTGTAAAGTGCTATGTTAGTACTGATAAGAGTATCCGTATTGTTATCTTCTTTCGTTCCCGATTTTCCTCTTTTTTATCATTAGTTTTCTTTTGTAATTCAGTAGTCATCATGGCAAGACTTTTGATATATGTCTCTGTTTAAGTTTGTACCTAATTCTTCAGCACACTATTATACATGACGTATGGTACTCAGGATCAGCCGCATTCTTCATAAATTTTTAAATTCTCAATGCTCAAGTATTTGAGCATCTTTCTCCATTCGGTAAAATGTATGTAATAATAATTTTTTTTATATTTGTGTGCACTTTATGAAACCTTAAGAGAATAAGTGACATCTTTATCGAATAATCATGATATTTTTATATAAATTATATGACGCTTTGTAATCTTAACTTTTTACGTATTTTACTCATACCAACATTGTTATAATGAACCTAGACGCAATTATCTTAATAGGAAAATTCTTGTTTTCTGCTATCTTATTTCAGCAATTCATATCCGTCGCTTCATAACAAAATCATTGATTTCAACTTTGAACGGATTGATGATAAAATCTCTTTTAATTTGTAGGAGACTAATGTTCTGCGGGGTCAGATACACTTCACAGATCATTAATAATTCTCGCTCTGACACTTTGAGAAAAACATCTTTGGTTTTAATTTATTGCTACGTACTTAAATACCCTTCCTTTTTGATAGAAAAGAAATGATTTCGATATATATTGTCGAGGTTCGTATTGGAATGATGATTGCCGTAACATTAGAATTTCATTAGTCATAGTCTGGTAATTATTTTGTGGAGAATATTACTCAGGGGCATATAAAAACAATAATTTTACAAACAATTGTTCAATGTTGAGTATTGTAACTTTATAAGTTCATTTTTGTTTAAGATCCAGACAAAAACTTTGCACTGTTTTGAAAGAGGATGTTTCTCATATATTTTCTATGCTTCTTTAATTGTACATAGATGTGGTAGCTATTAAATGATGTAACAAAATTTAAATGGTATGACTAAAGTTACTTTCTTTTGCTTATTTTCGCTAACTTTTTTGTTATATTTTATCACAGAGCTAGATCTAGGCCTGGAAATATATAAAAAATTTAAGAAGAGACGAAACCGAGAATGAAAATGTACAAATAGTAAATCGCCAAGATTGGAAAGCGCATTATAAGAGTTAATTGACGAAAAATAGACAGGAATTAGCATGGGAGGAATAACAGTTTGCAAAGGAAAATACAACAGTAGAGAAAATTACAGTGAATTAAATTAAAAAAGGCATAGATCATACGAAATATTCCTTGTAAAATATGGTTTAAGCATGCTTTTCAAGATAATAGTTAAACTGTTTAATAAATGTCTGTCAGGAGAAGTGGAGTTTAACATATATACGCTCGATATATAAAAAGTGTAACAAAAAGCATTGCCAGAATTACCGTGAGATTAGTGTAACAAGTTCAATAGAAAGACTACATGGAAATGTACTTAAAGTAAGAATGAAAAAAAAAACCTGGAAGAAATTGAAGAAGCTTATGATAATGTCATCCCAATAAAACTGTTTGGAGTTTTAAGAAATAGGAACGTAATTAAGTATATGTCGAAGCTATTTAGAATCAGAATCTTTTAAAGTGAATAAAGAATTGAGACAGGTTTGCTGATTGTCTCCAACTTTATTTAAAACATACATTTAGGAGGCACTAGACACCTGGTGCAGGAAGTGCTACAGAATGGATACGTAGATGGGGCAATAAACTCTGTCCAGTTTACGATTTACAGATTTTCAAGTAGCTATAGCTAACGATGAGGAAGATATCTCACTTATGATGAATAAACTACTGGAACAATATTCAAAATGGAGTTTAAAAATAAGTTTCCACAAATCTAAATATCTATGTGTTGAAGAATCAGAACATAAAATCGAAATAGAAGGCAAAAATAAGAACATGTCAGAAATACACATATCTACATATATCTGTTTTCACTTAAAGATTCTTTTTATAGGGGGATGATCTCATTCTGGGTTTAGTTTTACAGTTTTTGGTGTGACTTTGCTGTTTCCACTACTTTCCTCCATTCTTCTGCTTTCCATTCTTTCTTTGATTATTTTTTTTATATTTCTTATTTTCATACTCCTTAAGTCTTCTTCGAACCGTTGTCTCTATCTCGATTTAAATCTGTTTCTTGTTCTTTTACTTGGTGGTATCCATTCCGTTATATTTCTTAACGGATTGCTCTTCTCCATTTTCATTATGTGTCCATATTATTTCATTCTTTGTGCTTTTATTGTTCTAACCATGTTCTCTTAACTCATCCTTTTTTGTATTTTGTGATTTTTTTATTGTCATAGTATTTTTCTGATAATCTTCCTCTCAAAAACTTTCCATTGCTCTTCCTCTTTTGCTGTTAATGTTAATGTTTCTGCAGCATCTACTACTATTGGTCTTATGATCATTTTGTAGATTTTCATTTTTGTGTTTCGGCTTATCTTATAGTATCTAAACATTTTTTTATTTCTATAAAACTCTGTATTTCCTGCTTGAATTCTTCTTTTGATGTACACTTTCATTTCTTCTCTAGACTAGTACTCCCAAATGTTTGAATGTTTCAACCTCTTTGAAACTGTGTATATCTATTGTTAGTTATGTCATTTTTGTCTTCTTTTTCTTGCAAGGAAGCATTATATATTCTTAGTATTCAATCCAAAAACTAAATTTAAGACTTTGATTAAAAAAAAATTGATGGGAAACCAAATTATCAATATACGGGTCCATTGTAGAACCTATACCAACGCAAATACTCTTGGAGCTTTAGGAGACTAAGTAATTACATTTGTTATTACTTAATACTACTTACTTGGATATTATCTCTATAAAATGAGCAAGGCGTACAAAGAAACATGCGTTTCTGCAAAAATTCAAATGAAAAAAATATTTACAATTGCAGAGCAACTGTTTGCTAACAACCACAAGTACCTGTAACAGGTATTTTTAGAACCTTGCCAAATTACTCTCTCAAACGGGTAAAATACTTTGTTAGAAACCTACCAAATATTATTTTATGCAGACGACGCCCCATTAATCGCTGAGACAGAAGACGCTAATAAATACAATATGATAATATCAGCAGACAAAACCAAATGTATGACAACATCTAAATACCCATTACGGTGTAACATTGAAATTGATAGTAAAATAATAAAGCAGGAAGCAAGGTTTAGATATCTGGGAATAGATATAACTAGTTACGGAGATGTTGAAGAAGAAGTACGACAATAAAGCTTAAAAGCAAGTGAAGCGGCAGGTTCTCGTAATGACGCAATCTGGAAGAACAAACACCTTAGACAACACACTAAAACAAGAATCTTTAAAGCAGCAATTAGAATTATATTAACCTACACGGCGGAGACAAGACCTGACACATCTAAAACAAGACGACTGCTAGAAACCACAGAGATGAAAATACTCCGACGAATATCAGGGAGAAGCCTGTTGCATTGGGAGTGAAGCGAAAATATAAGAAGAGCATGCAATATAGAAGATATAAATGGATGGGTGACAAAACGAAAACAGGAGTGGAATGAACATATCAGTACAATGGCAGAGGATAGAATAGTATGAATAGCACGAGATAACTCACCAAATGGACGAAGAATTATTGGCAGACCAAGAAAAAGATGCTGCGATAATTTAAACAATTTAGGAGGCTAATATTGAAGAAGAAACAGGCTTAAAGCCTACATACTAGAAGGAAGAAGGAGAAGAAGAATAAGAAGAAACCTAGATCTGTTGCACTGACCATAGATAAGGATAAACAAAAGATCTTTAAGTTCTCAGCTTTCAGCTCTCTAAAATTTTGTATTTATATTATTGACGGCCTGGAATTTAGTTTCTTCTGGTTTGTCTTGTATGATCATCACTGACCAGATATTGGTTTCGTGATTTTTTTTTCATTTTTTTTTATATTTAAGGATAACTAGGGATAACTAGGGATTAACGAGGTTTAAGGCTTTAAACTTTTGTTTTCAAACTTGTATTTGTCAACTATTTTTGTAGTGTGAGGTCCAAGTCTTCCATAATTGACGTTGGACATTATTTTGTATGCTGAGTTTGACAGCGTGATTCTAAGGTAATTTCCTTGTCTCCTTTTTTATGTCATCATTATCTTTAGCCGTTTTGAATTAACTGCTGAACATAGGCCTTCCGTAAATATTTCCGTTGCATCCGATTTTGATCACCATAAATCCAGTTTTGCTGGATGCGCTTAATGTAGTCTAAAACTTGTTGGAAAACGTCCTCGATTACGATAAGTATCGTATCTAGGTCTCTACTTTAATTTTTTTTTAATGCTACAACAATATCGATATATCACTCCATTGGTAACTTCTTACTCAACCATATCTCTATTAGCAGGTCATGTATTGTTTTTAGGAATGCGTCTCCTCCTTCCTTCAGTAGCTCCGATATTATTTGATCCGATTCAGGATTTATTGTTCTTTAGTTTGTCTACTGCTGTTCTAATCTCGGATATTGTTAGTGGACTCTGATCTCTGTTGTCTGTTTGGTCTAATGGTAGGTATATATCAGGGTTTGCCTACCTATTATCTCCCTCAAGCTTTTCCTTAAAATGTTCTGTTCATCTTCTTAATATTTCTTGCTATTTTGTAAATAAATTATCATCCTTTTCTCTAAACATCGTTGTTCTCGGCTGTTCTCGGTATGAATTATTTTCTACACCTGTTCAGTTTATGTTAAAACCTTTTTGTATCTGTTGACTTAATCTTGAAATTATTTGAATGAGAAAATGTCAACATTTTCTCTCTTCTTCATGCAGTTGCTTATATTTCTCTTCTGTTAATCGGGTTCTGTTTCCCTGTTTCTTCAGGAAATATGCATCAGCAAATATGTTGATCAACTTTTGCGTTTAGGTTTCAATAGATTATTTATATATCATTTTTTGGGTATGACTGGTATGTATGCAAGTATGTTGTTAATTGCAGTACGCAATTTTTATTATCAGACAAATAATAGAGAAGTCTATTAAATATGGAAACCCAGCATACATGTGCTTTGTAGATTTAAAAAGTGCTTTTGACAGGGTGAAGCAAAATGACATCTTAAATTTATTACAAGCTAAACAAATAGACCATCAGATAATAAGGACAATTAATGAAATCAACAAGAACAACAAGACCAGAGTTATAATGCCAACAGGAGAAACATAATGCATAGAACTAAAAGGAGGTATCCGCCAGGGAGACTCGCTCAGCCCATTGTTATTAAATATGGTGACGAATCAAATAACTCACGAAGTAAGAAAATGACACAAATACCACATGGGAGCGCATAAAATCACGATACTATGCTATGCCGATGGTGCAGTACTAATTGCTGATAATGAAGATTACCTACAAAGGCAGCTCCATACCTTCAATATCACAGTAAACAAACTTAATATAAGAATATCACTAGAAAAAAACTAAATGTATAGTGATCAGTAAAGAGCCGTGTAGATGTAAACTAGAAATAGACGGTAATATTGTAGAACAAGTAATGAATTTCAGTTACCTAGGAGTAGAGATTACTAGTGACAGGGATATAAGAACAGAGACCACAAGGCAAGCATCAAAAGCGGCAAGAGTAAGTGGTTGCCTCCGAGAAACCATATGCAGAAACAAATATCTGACCACGAAAAGCAAAATTAACTGTATGTATACAAGACAACAGTAAGACCAATCCTAACACATGCAGCGGAAACAAGGACCGATACAAGAAAGACGAAACCACAAATCAACAATATCGAAATGATAATATTAAGATCAATAGCGGACAGATCATTAAGATACAAACAAACCAACAGAAGTATACTATACACAAACAATGCAACATTCAAAATATTAACAGGTCGATAAAAACAAGAAAAATAAACTGGAATGAACATGTAAACCGAATGGGACCAGATAGATTAGCGACCATCTGTAAAAACAACAAATCGTATAGCAGAAGATCCGTTGGAAAGCAGCCAAAAAGGTGGAATGATAATGTACGAGTACAGTCAACAACGACTGAAACAGAATAAGAGACAGACAAACAGGAGTAATCCTAGTCGCACGAAGAAGAAGAAGAAGAAGACTGGTATGCGGACTCTAATAATTGATTATAAAACTCTTCTTAAATTTCATATTCTTTTTCCACTGTCAAGGCATGCGCATTAAGTTGCCTTGCGGTATGTTATAAAATCATATGTATTTTTATCTCCTTCTAGTTGGCTTAAATATTCGATATATTTTTCTTTTTAAATCATGAATGTGTTGCTTGTGTGAGTCCATTTCAAATAGGTAAAGAAATAATAAATAAGACTTACAATCAATTTAATTTAACTATCAGACGATCGGTTTCGTTTTCTACAATATGCAAAGCATCCTCAGGTCTCGATACAAAGTTAAACAAATGATGCCGGTACTCTATTAATTGATGGATGGTAGAACATGGTTGAAACTACTATGTATTGTTGAATGGAGAACTCAATTCTATTATTGCAGTTGTTTGACAGTAAACGGGAAGTTCGTGAGGAGATAGATTGATCCAATGAAGAAGATATATGTGTGTGATTGTTTGTTAAATGAAAGTGATGTAATATACCATTGTGTTATTAAAAGTTATTAATACTTATTCGAGAGATATATTTATGAAATGTGTGTTATTTATTGAGTAATTGTTTTATGAAGGTGACAGTTTTATGACAATGAATAAGTTTAGATGTAAAAATTGTGTGGGTGCGCAATTATTTTTCAACTTGTAGTTATCAAATTACTTTGATAAAGTTCTATTGGCAATTAGTAAATTATTGAAAAGGCAAGTAAATAAAATATAAAAATACAAACAATTAAGGACAATTTAAACACACTAAAACAGAAAACACTTAGAAGGGACGAAACAAGCATTGAATTTAAAAGGGGGAAGGACTTTATTGCACTACATCTCAGTCTTGGGCACAATGACTTTTTTTATTATTATTTGTTTAACTTTGTATCGAGACCTGAGGATTCTTTGCATATTGTAGAAAGCGAAACCGGTCGTCTGATAGTTAAATTAAATTGATTGTAAGTCTTATTTATTATTTCTTTACCTATTTTTCTTTTTATTCGATACAATTTTTGTTTTATTTTAAGTATACTTTCCATATTTTCCACTCTAATTAGTAAAACCAATAATTAAATATTATGAATATTATTCAAAGATGTACCCATTACTTTTCTTTTCAATAAAAGAAATTCTAAATACTGATCACTAATAGTAAATATTAAATTAGTCCAATAATAATCATATATTTTATTTTTCAGATATGGATGAGGGTGATCTGCCTCTTCCCGCTGCCCCAGGCAGCGACCATCAGCAAACAGCTCTGAACTACTCAACTTTAGCCAGTGCAGTTGCTTCCGCAAATGGTCCAACTACAGATCCAAGCATTTCCTCGACGGAAACGCTCTTGAGGAACATCCAGGGTCTCCTCAAAGTCGCAGCAGACAACGCACGTCAACAGGAACGGCAAATTCACTACGAAAAAGGTACAAATAGTAACATGGTGTATCTTTTATCTTTAGCACAATATTATATGTACTTGGCCGCTACGCAGAAGTGTTGAAATCTAAGTTTTCGTGATTTTAGTTTGTAAATATTTATTGAATTTTTGGATATATATTGAGAAGTTAATGGAGAACGGGAAGTTCATTTCTTATATTATTTTTAAAGTCTATTTTTCGAGCCATTTGCGCATTGAAAATAATATAAGAGCGACTCTTCTGGCATCTCGATGTAAAGTAAAAAAATTGACAATTAAAGTAGTACTTACTGTAAATTTGACTTGTAGTAAAAATATTTATATTTTTACTGATACTTTACTGTCAGTATTTTCAATAAACTGCCATTTCAAATTTATCTTTTGGAAACAAAGATTCCGTTGTACAGTTCCAAGTATTATACCGACAAAAATTTTTACTCAAAGTCTTTAGCAATGACTTTTCTTTGGTAAACTACGCACCATTTTTACCATAACTTTGTAAATATAATAAAGCTATTTCTTCGATAACATTTTTCTTGTGAAAAACAAATTATTTTATATATACTCTTTTTTAAATTGCTCTTGGTAATTTTTGAGAAATGGTTATTCAATCTGTAAAAACCCTACCATATTTTTAGTAAACTGTCTGGAAGGGAATCTTTTTAAGGTCTACTTGGTAGCTAAGTGGGTTGAAGCCTAGAGTGTAGTTTGTTCCAGTCCCATGCATTTAGAAACTGTTCAATACTCGAAAGATTTCGCGACACTATCGAGACCTTAATGACATACTGGATCTAAAGGCTAAGTTACTATCATTAATTGAACCTTAGAAGTAAAGGTCTTTCTCCATTACCTGTTTCGCTGCTATATTAAATTTTTGAAGGTATCTTGTGTGCCTAGTACCTATACTATCTTTATGATTACTAGTTGTCTAATGTTGCTGACTATTTTGTCCTATATATATATATATATATATATATATATATATATATATATATATATATATATATATATATATATATAACAAGCGAGTCTTCTACAGCTGGCGCCGCTTCTCGCATCCTAATTTCCAGCGTTTTCTGTCGAAGCAATCTTCAGTTGTTAGATCTCTGGCAGTCATTGCATCGTCGACATTGTCTCTCCAGGATCGTCTTGGTCTACCCCGTTTTCTTCTAGTTGGCGGAGTCCATTCGTCTATTTTTTTTGGCCATCTGTTTTCCGGCATTCTCTGAAGGTGTCTATTATGTCTAGATCGATTTCCATTTCTCTCTGAATATCTTCGTTTCTTACCCTATCGAGTCTAGTGAGCTGGCAACATCGTCTCCAGTAGTTCATTTCCATGGCCTTAATTTTTGATTTGGTTCTTTGGTTTATTCCCAGAGTTCGGCGCCGTACAGTCCAATACTTTCTATTATTGTTTTATAAATTCTTCTTTTATTCTCTTTTGTTATTTTTTTATTCCATAATAGTCCATGTAGCTGTCTGGTGGCTGATCTTGCTTGGCCAATCCTGGAATCTATTTCTTCGCTACTTCCTGCTTTTGATGTTATTTGGACTCCCAAGTACTTAAAATTGTCTGATGGTTTTATAATTAACATTTCGATTTGTAGGCTGTCTGGTTTTTCTCCTACAACTAAGTACTCAGTTTTTTGTATATTAATTGTGAGGCCCCATTTGTTGTACTCATCTTCCAGTTTTCTAAGCATGTAGCTTATATCACTCTCGTCTTCATTGTTGACCCTATTTATTTGTTGAGTTCTTCGCATTTACTTTCCCAGGAAATATTTTTTGCTTTAGTTACTAAATTTTTTACTTCTCTGTTTGATCTTGCATATGTTCGTCTATCATCTATTTTGTCCTTTATATGTTTTTCATGTAATTATTCTATAATAATGGTGATTTTTAGTGATTCTTTGAATTATCTAATATGTTGAAGTGAGAATTTTTCACTTTCCTTACAAGAAACGATTCTCTTTGCATGATATTTTCCTAATGTATCCTTAATTTTTTTTGTTTTGTAAATATTTTTTTCGCTTGACAACCGTTACTTCAATATACATTCATTCTTCTCTGTGTCTTATCCTTTACGGATATTATTTTATTCTGTCTACAACAGTTCTGAAGAGTTCTAGTGTTATTTTTCCACTCCATTGCTTCATTTTTTTCAATCAGGACGTACGTCCTGTCCCCAGTTCTCTTATTTCTTCCACTTTACCTTGTATACCCAATCGTATCAACTCATATTTTTTATTTCGTAGTATGTTCCCAAAGAAGCTCATTTTTTTTCTTCATAGTGTTAAGTATATCTTTTTCTTTTTTCATCGTTTCTTATGTTTCCATGTTTATTACGTGCTGTGTCCTCGATATTATCCATATTCTTAGATAACACTACAAAAAAGCAGAGAATACGTACAATCTCAATACTTTAGTTTTCCATTGCATAATACTGCTTTTATCGTATTGCAAGCGCTGCTGGCCATCTCAATGCCTTGTTTTATTGTTTATTTAGATCACATCCCAATTAATTGTATCTAAATATTGAATCTGTTGCTTGTGTGAGTCCATTTCAAATAGGTAAAGAAATAATAAATAAGACTTACTTACAATTAATTTAATTTAACGATCAGACGACCGGTTTCGCTTTCTACAATATGCAAAGCATCTTCAGGTCTCGAAACAAAGTTAAATAAATGATGCCGGTACTCTATTAATTGATGGATGGTAGAACATGGTTGAAACTACTATAGTAGTTAAACTACTATAGTAAAGTGAAACTACGATAGTAGTTTAACTACTATAGTAGTTTCAACCATGTTCTATCATTCATCAATTAATAGAGTACCGGCATCATTTATTTAACTTTGTATCGAGACCTGAAGATGCTTTGCATATTGTAGAAAGCGAAACCGGTCGTCTGATAGTCAAAATAAATTGATTGTGAGTAAGTCTTATTTATTATTTCTTTACCTATTTGTATCTAAATACTTTCTCTAAAGCTTTTCCTGTAACGTAGATTGTTTTATCTTTAATCTTTTTCTTACTGACAATCATGAGTTTTGTTTTTGTATTAAGAGCCAATCCATACCTCTCGCAGTAGTCCGTATTGTGATCAACCACAATTTGCAACCCTTGTCTGCTTTCCACAAGGAGTGTTGTATCGTATGCATATCTTAGATTATTTAATAGTGTTTCGTTGATTGATATCTCTTCGTTGAAGTAGCGCATAAAATTTTCTTGCAGCTCAGTTTTTACATAAGCTTATGTGAGAAAATTTTGAGAAAAATACTAAAGAATAAAATTTATTAACTTTCTTTTACTAAAAAAAGATTCTCACCCACTGTATCAAGTATCTTGTAGATTGTTGATAAATGAGTCGTTGAACCTCATAGAACTTTTCACATTAGGATCAAAGAGATACCTAATTTTTGTTTGTGGCTTTTGGTTAAGTTGTGATGCCTAACGTCAAGTCTCTTTTTGCTTGCTTCAATTTTGATTAAATTGCACAATTTACTTATGACTGAGTCTTCCTTGTTAACTTAGTGGTCCATTCTTATTCCACGAGAAGGTAGGGAATGGATGGCCACTTCGTCAGAACCCCGCATAACAAGAGAAGAATAATTAAACCTAGGTATAGCCTAATATCTGTGGACGAGACCTTCTCGTTAATTGATCCCGCCTTACAGAATTGACGACCATGATCGAGCTTAGAGGCATATTCCACCACAAAAGACTCTCACGGCTTTTTGAGAAATAACAAATGACTTTTTACTTTCTAACATACGAATTGTTCACTTCTGATATCTCCGCTTTTCAATATTATAAAAAAAATCTTCTTTTTTCTTAAATCTGGTCATTTCAATCTGGTTTGAGATATTTTGAATTAAGATTTTTTCCATTTTTCTCCTTCTTCTGCTATTATGATTTGTTTTGACTATGGAACGCCAATGGAGCCAACGTTGTTGCCTCTATCTGTTTCCTTTTTCTGAATGCTCAGGGAAGAAAGCTTCCTAAGGCCGTGCGTTTCAATGACGTGTCCAATATAACTTTTTATTTCGTGTATGATATACATGCTAAGTCTTTCCAAATTTTCTGCTACTAGTACTGACTCATTTCTTTTGAGATATCTTTAACAGATCCTTAACATATGTATCCAACAAGTTATCTCAAGAGCGTCCATTAGTTCTTTGTAAGTGCCTGTATGCATCCAACCTTATCATATTTATATAAAGGAAAACTGGAAAGTATATTGAAATAATACCACATAATTGGAAGTCAATCTTTTATTGTATTAATAAATGTAATGGAGATGGAAATACAATATAATGCAGTAACTAATTGGTACAGAATTTTTTACAATCAGCAAATGAAATATTTTTTCAATTCACTCTTGATTACCAAGCAACATTTTATATTACAAATACAGTATTTCTTGTTTTTTTACAATACTTTCTTACTAAGGAATTCTTAATAAATCGGTAAAATACCATACAAGGTGCGTTTGTTTGATTTCTTTTTGTACATTAACAAAAACAAAATCCGTGGTCTAATGCAACTTATTGATGTGAGAAATTGAGCAATTTTTTAAACATAAAAATATATATGTATACCATATATGAGTCTTTCTGCGTGCATTTTAGCCAATTGTAAAAAAAACGGTACTTTATTTTGTCTTTAATAATAACGATTTAAACTCTGTTGGACACTACCCAAGATTATAAAACCCCTATTTGTTACCATCTGCTAAGTATTAATATGTTGATAGTTACTGACTATTTCTTATCGTGTCCCCAATACTGAGAATCGTGACTTCCTCCAATACTAATAAATTTTCCGCATTTGTCTCTGTCTTTAGCTGCTCTACGGGTTTCGCAAAATGACTGTCCTTCTAAATTTTGAATTTAGTCAGACCATCTGGTTGGTGACCACTCTCTTGGTCTTCTCCTCGGAACATTTCCAGAAAGAATTAATCTTTCTAAATGATTGTCACCTCAGCTAACCACGTGACAAAACAACGGTAGAATTCGATGCAGACGTATTATGGACAATCTTTTTGTAATGCTAAGTTGGTTAAGAATGGAAAAGTGTATCTGCTGAGCTGTCCAATGATGCCGCAGCATTTTTCTTTAACACCACATTAAGGCATACATTTTTTGTCGTTCTTATGCGCAAAGAATCCATGGTTCTCTCCTGTGTATTATTATCGAAAATATAAGTGCACTCACCAATCTCATCTTGGTTTTTTGGGAGATAGACATGTCTTTCCAAACTTTATTTAAAATGTTTATTCTAACCATTTGCATTTTATGTTTATGCATTAAATGGAAAGCTGGTTTAAACGCTGATATTCTAGACTCACAATATTTGTTTAAGTTTAAAAATTTGATCAGTAGCAAATCGACCTTTTTATTTTTCTCCATCAAATTTCCAACAATTTAGAAACTACAGTATTTTAAGCAATTTCGAAATAGCTGTTTGTATTATTGCCTTTTATCCAGAACTAAAATTGTGACTGCTTTTGACAACTTTGTCGGCATTGCTTTTTCTCTGCCATTCTTCGACATTCTGATTCATTGTGTTGTTAGTATTTCTTCACGAAAATAAAATTAATTTATTACGATTAGTAAGAAGAACATCAAACATATTGACCTGCGTATAAAGACATACTGACAAATACTCTCTCTTCAGTCTTGAACCCCCAGAGGGTGTATAGTGGTCATCGTGATGTAGTATATTTTTCGGTTCTAAAGATTTATGATCACGTGTTTTAACTAACGCCTAGGTCTTTTGCATATTCATGTAAGTTGGTCGATCCATTTTTTCGGGGATCTTCCTCGTGATCCTTAGCCTTCTACCATTCCTTGAATAAAGTTCGTTCATGTTTTCTGTGTATGATCTCTGAACATGTCTAAAGTATTTTAATTGTTGGAGACGGACTTTGCTGGTAAGCGATTCGCTGACCTTTAGCTGATTTAAAATTGAATTATTTGTCCTGTGGTCGTTTCGTGGAATTATTAATATTCTTCTACAATGAAAAATCTCAGTGGCGTTCATCTTTTTTCTTTCCACTTGTTGTAAAATATATACAAAATTCACATCCGTATGTCAGTATTTGGAATTATAAGCAGTTGATTAAAAGAGTACACAGATTCAAATATCTGGGATATATAGTAAATAATTAGTGGGGTATTGATGTAAAGATTAACATCTGAATTTAGCAACGTTGAACAGACAGAGTGACCAATACAGAGGTATTGAGACATATGGGTAAAAATATGGAGTTGTTAATAATTTAAAAGAAGAAAAGCGTCATATCTGGGCCCTGTATTTTATAAAAATAAGTACAGTCTGCTACAGATTGTAGTTAAAGGTAAGATTGAAGGAAGAAGAAGATTTGCCACAAAGGAAATATCCTAGCTAAGCAACTGGGGAAATGATTTTAAATAGCAGAAGCTCCAAATATAATACATACGATGCCAAACAAAGAAAAATATCGTATGATGCTCATCTGCGATCCCTAAGTTTATGTTTTTTGTAATTAGAACCCAGTGATTTTCAATGTTTGGGTCCTTTCTTGGTACCAAATATCCTTTTATCCTTACATCAACTGATTTAAATCTTAATATTCTGCTATATTTGCAATATTATTCAGGCTATGTGTGGATTGATTAATGAAGCTACATTACATATCTAATCTGTATTTTTTTACACCTTTAAATAGAAGAAGGAAAATCTGCATGTACTGAAATCTGTGATTAGGATTTTCTTATATTCCTAATACCCTAACAAAGTTTTGTCAGGACGAGATGCCCGAGAGGCACTTTTGGCACTTCATCCCGTGACCATTTCGAGACGGTCAGTGTCCAACTAAAAACCTCTCCTCTGTCATTCGAGATCAGTCTAAATTCGCAGGTTAAGGTTTTTAATATGCTGCTATCACATGATTTCCGTTCTTCATCCAGCACATTCATCGGCAAAACTACACAGATGAACCGCCAAAAGTCTTTTTCTTTTTCTTGTCGTTCTAAAAGTGTCCGCCATTCTACTAAGCCATCTGATCTAGCTGAGACCTTTTTAGATTATGAGCGAAAATACCCATTTTTTCTGATCGAATTTTTTTCCTTTTCACACTGAATAATCTAGATATTGACCAGCTTTTTTTATGAAATAATTTGTAAAGTAAAGTAAGTATTAATAAATATCTACAGAGTGTTCAATTATATAGTTGTCTAAAAATACACTAAAATAAAATATTTGTTCCAAAGGCAGTCCTTCCAACTTTCATCCAATTATAAATACCATTATTTTCTTAAATTTATCTTATAATAATATATTTTTATGTTTATAAAAAGTGCTCAAACTCTCATTTCTACATAATGAACCTGAAACTAGCATCTGATAATAATATAATCTGTAAAAAGTAATAAATCTCCAAGCACCGATATTGTGCACATATCGTTTTATTCGTAATAGTATTTCTAAGTTTAGCTTTTATAGATGTAAATACGATACATAGCTGACTGTAGCTAAAGAAAGAATGTTAAAGTAATTGTAGGTAAACTGACAGCTTAGAGTACTTTAAAGAAGTGGGCACGCAATTGAACAAAAAGGGGGACTGACCCGGTGTTTCAGTGATGGAATTTTTTAGTATTCTGTCAAATGTTGATTTTAGTACTATTTAGTGATGTGCCATTCTTACAAGTGTTGTTAGACGTAGACATTTATTTAAATAACCCTAGTTAATTTAACTTAAATATTTATACATATTTATGCCAAGTAACATGGAAAATTTTATTTTAATTCTAGTACCACTAAAGATAATGTAAGTTTTAACGCATACTGACCATTATTGCGTCATTTTTTTATCTCTTTTAATTGTCATGTAAAGTTTAGATTAAAATCTGTTTGATTAATAATTTTCCTAATAAAAATATTTCATACATAAATAGCTGCTCTTTTTTTAAATATTTTTGTTTGTTAATTAACTTTATTGCAATAAGAACAAAATCGTTCTTAATATTCTAAGAACGATTAATATTCCAAGTTATCTAACTCTATTCTAACTCTAATAATATTCTAAGTTATTATCTCTTAGGGTAATTAATATATTCTTTCACAGGTTAACATATAAAAAACAAATTAAATATTTTGTTTTCTAAAATCACTATTTATTATGGCAAATGAAGTTGTTACAATAATGGTTCGGTATATCAATAGTACTTTACTGTTAACATACAGCCTTCCGATTCCGGCTCGAAGGACCACATGTAAAAATAACTAGAGAAACTGCTCATTGAAAACCTTACGATTATTGATAAAAACTGGTAAAAAAACTTGAGTAGGATAGTGACGATTCATACTCATTTAACTGACATACGTCTATATATGACAAATATCTAGCGCTGACAACTTGCTATGATAACTCTTGCAACACTGCTATGATAACTCTAGCCATCCTGATGAATAACAGACACTTCATAAGGCACTATAACTTATTACTTGACTGAAAATAACCATTCATATTTTTTACATATCAAATATATAATTTATCATTTATCCAATACGTTCTTAAATTGTTAAAATATGTTTTTCATGCTTTGGACTGACTCATTTAATGAAAAAAAAAATCAGACTGGTAGAGTTAGAAATGAGAAAGGAGAAACCTTGGTTAACTTCCTACAAGCCCACAAATACTATGCAATGAACACATTCTACAAGAAAAAACTTAAGGAAAGTGGACATGGCTAGATCGAAAAACTCGGAACGAAATACTGTGTAGCAAAACAGTAGAAACAGTAAATTAAAAAAAAACAGTAGAAGACGTAACAGTAATAAATACGGCGTCAGTAAGTAGCGATCACCGAATGATTAGAGCCAAATTAGAGATAAAACATAACAAAAATAAAAATAAAATTAGAAAAACTTGGAATATAAACACAGATAAACTAAAATCTAATACAGAACAATATAAAAGCAAGTTAAAATCCGCGAAAGTATTAAATCAAGATGAACTTAGCTTAAATAAAATCAATGTAAAATCACAAAACATGCTGAAACAAAGAAAAGATCTTCTGAGTCAAAACAAAAGAGATACAGCAGAATTTAAGAAATTTAATCTAGTAAATGAAAACAGATTAAAAAGGACATTCAAAAACATCAAAAAGACCGTATAGAACAAGTGATCAAGAAAAATGAAGTCTTAAATGCACCAAACCGAAACTAGGAAAGAAAAACATAATAATCATTAAAAATTAACAAGCAAAAAAGTAAATCTGATATAGCAACTTGGTTGTTGGAATCGAAACAAGACCAGTAAAAATCAACTGAGGTGTAAAACAAGGAGACACAATATCTCCAAAATTACTTCCAGCTGCCCTAGAAGATATCTTTAAGTCAATAGACTGGGAAAATAAGGAAATCCCTATTAACGGAAGATACTTGAACCATTTTAGATACGCAGATGATGTAGTACTAATAGCCGACACGTGGAATGCACTAAATACGATTATTGAAGAGCTACACACAGAATCCCTAAAAAGAGGACTCAAAATGAATTTCAGCAAAACTAAACTAATATTAAACAAAGATGACAAACTTATAATAAAAATTCAAGGGACAAAGATAGAAAACGTAGATGAATATACATATCTGGATCAAAATGTAAAGTAAGCAAAGAAAATCAGACTATCGAAATAAGCAGACGTGTAAAAATGGGATGGGCAGCATTCGGAGACTCTCATGGTCGATAAAATAAATAAATCGGGAATTGGCGGCCATATGAATCCAAAAGACCACACGAGGAAAACTACAAATGCGCTGGAGCGACGATATTAAAAGAACTGCAGGAACAATGTGGAAACATCTCACAAACAACAGAGATGAATGGCGAGAATTAGGAGGGCCTATATTCGGTAATCCAAATAGAGAGAATGGCTTTAAAAAAAGAGTTAACTTGAAGTTAAAGAAAACAAAATTACTTATTTTTACAGAAAGATCCAATGATTTAACAACTTGTACTAGAGTACAGTATACACGTATCGAAAAGTTCAAAGAACACACTTTAAAATATAATAAATTAGAAATGTCACAGTATATTAAACTTGTTCTCTTTGAGCTTGTATGAGCTGGAGAAGAAATAGAGGAAGAAACAATTGATCGATGCTATTAAAATAAAAAAACTTCAATAACAAGTTAGAAGTGCGAGTACGCATTACTGTACGCCAAAGTTTATTGAAGACCAAATTATATTACACAGAGTCATATAACCAGAGCTTTACAGTCAAGAAAATAAAAAAACTGAAAAACATTGAGATTCTTTTTCAAAACAATCTTATTAAAGCTCCTTCGATCATGTTTGTGCTGTTTCTTAGACGCAAAGAATCATTGTCCCAAAGTTGATAAGTCAGTTGGTATTAAATCAGGTCCGAATGGCAAGTAATGCACCAAGTGGATGTTTTGAGAAGTCAAAGACTGATCTGTGGGAGATCGGATCGCAAATAAGATATCCGTAAACGGATTTTGGTTATTCCCAAGTCATTAAACAGTCCTGGCAAACAAATGATGGTGTACTATTTAGAATTAGTAATTCAACGTTGTTCTAATAGTCTAGTGTCATCTGTAAAACTATTAAAGAATTTAAACATTTTGTAAACCAGTCAAACCCAAATTTTTTTAAAGCAAGAAACACATGAAAATTATTATTTTTTGAAGGGAATTTATTTTTGTTGCATTTGTCAACAAATGTTTTTAAATTTTTTTCGTAGTGTCTATAGTTTGTATTGCGTAATTTTAATTTGCTAGCTGTCGTAATCCTGTTTTCGAAATATCCATTTAGTGTAGTCGTGATATATTTGATATCAAAAATGGGACGAACAAGCTAAATTTTTTGGAGAATGTCAATTTTGGGATCCCAAAAAAGATGCAAAAATGTTCGGCACTCCTACCCCTGGGATTCTTTCTTTCTAACACACCCCCTTCCCCGTTGCTGGAAAACACGGCAAAAATAGATTTATCAAGAATCTATATGGTCGAAAACTGTTTCAAAAAAGAAATATAGCTGAGATAATTTTGAGAAAAAAATTTATTAGCACTTTTTGGTACCATTTTCTCAGACACAACGCTTGAAGCGACTGGCGATTGTAAATGTCGGTTTTGCGTGCGAAATCCATTTTTTAAATAAAATTTGTATTAACTTGATGGTAAAAATTCGGTATCTTGATCGATTTTTTTTTTTAATTAGTTTCATGCGCATAACTGACTACTTTAAGCGTTGCGTTGTTTCTGAGAGAACGGTTGATTCTACAAAAAAGTACTAATACATATTTTTGTTTAAAATTATCTTAGCTATAAGTAGAAGGGTATGCACTTGAAGACACTTTGACCCTTTATCTCTGACGTCACAATCCCCGTCAATATTCGTTTCCACTCCACGCGCAAGCCGCTTGTGTTCAAACCTGTTCAAAACCTGATCAAGACCTCTTCAAGACCTGATCAACACCTGTCCGAAGCCTAATCTAAAGCTGTTCAAAGATTGATCGTATAACTGCATTTTACGATGAATAAATCTTCTGGAAACATTTGTCCTTGTTTGAGTTGTCTCAATTTAGGATGTTTCTCCGTTTTGTTATAAGCTGTCTTTTCAAGTCTTTATTCATCGTAAAATGTAGGTATACGATCAATTTTTGAACAGCTTTAGAACAGGTTTTGAACAGTTCTTGAACAGGTGTTGATCAGGTGTTGAAGAAGCCTTGAACAGGTCCTGATCAGGTTTTGAACAGGTTTGAACAGGAGCGGCTCGAGCGTGGAGTGAAAACGAATGTAGACATTTTGACGTGAGGTCAAAGTGTCTTTAAGTGCATACCCTTCTGCTATATTTTAGGTTCAAAATATATTTTACTTAGTAATCCATGTTTTTTGTTTTGTCCCACTACGATGAATGTTTTTAGGAGAAAACGATAGACGATAGGAGTAAAAAACTTTTGTGGATCTTTTTTGGGATCTCAAAATTGATATTCTCAGCAAAATTCACCTTGTTTGTATAATTTTTGTAGGTTCAGTGGCATTTTTGTCTTTAACGATTGTACAAATAGAAAATATCAAAATTTTTTTTGATAAATGCTATGAAAATAATGATAAAATAAAAAATTACGTATAGTTCAGGTTCTAGTAAACATTTAATATTTTTTGCAGCTTTCTATAAAAAAAATAAGTAATATTATCTTTATTGGTATAATAATGTACACTTTTCACTGTTACTCGGTACCTTTGAAAATTTTGATATATCCTTCTAAACTGTAATATAGCAAACCCCTACTAATCCAAGTTTTAAGACTTTCAACAATCACTTATATATTTTTCAAAGACTGATTCACAAATTAGATGCTTTGCTGCGTCTGCTTTATGAAACCTAGTAGTACTTTGGGTTGGAGGTGCAAAAACTTGGATTTATTCTTGTACAAAGAACTCTATGTATATCAAAATTTTCTACGCACCAAAAAAATCATACCAGCGATTTCACATTGTGAAATAAGGTTGAATTTTAGCTTTAGGTAAACTCTGTGTGATGTACATGTTAACAATTCAAAATTGAAATAAACAAAATTATTAAAATATCTACATTGTTTCATTTCTTTAAATTCTCGGCCTTCGGCCTCGTCCTTTTTCAGTTCATTCTTAATTGGCAAGTTTTTCTTTCTGTTTGGAAAAAGAGTTACAAAGTAGGTAGGTGGCACGTTTTATTTTATTATTTTAATTATAATGAAGCAAATGTTTGCTACTTTGAGTGAAACTTGAGCTAACACAGATACTAAATTCCAGCACTGAATCATGCGGATTAGTTGCTCTCGGTCACTCTTCCAAAGTGGGTTGGGATGACAAATGTGCATTACTTTGCAGGCAGATTCACCAACAAAAATAACTTAAATCAGGTAATTAAGTATTATTTAGTAGACCAAGGAAGTTACGATTTCCTAAGACACTCTTTGATAAAGGTATCTAACAACTGCTTTTGATAAATTAGGTGATAACAATATTAAATAAAGAAAATATGCAAAAGATTAAAAGTCGTTTTTTACTTATAAGCAATACATAAACAATGTAAGATCGCTATTTAATTTTAAATACTAAAGGACTCATTCCACTAGCTGGAGTACCCCACGGCTCAATACTTGCTCCAATATTATATACAGTCTACAATAGTGACATCCCCGCCCATAGTATAGATCGGAGACCCTTCTACTTTACGCTGATGACACTGCTCTTCTCACGTCAGGATTACTTACACAAAGTGGACGATTGTCTGTATTCGAAAGTGCACAAAACTCTCTAGACAGAGTCATTAGGTGCTGTAATAAATGGAGAGTGACCATAAATCCCTCCAAAACCCAACTAATTTTATTTAAAACTTTAAATTGTCGCGATGTCTGCTGCCGATTAACTCTGTTAGGAGAGGGCCTTATTCTCAGAAACTCGGTTTTCCTATTTGGGAATTCATTTTACCAGCACTCTCAACTGGAAAACCGACATTAAAGATACCCTAGACAGGGTGAGAAGGAGGTTTATACTCCTGGCAGTCTTGGCCGGTAAACTGGCCAAGACGTCATCTAAAACTTAAGTGCACACCTACGAAACATTCATTAGACCCATCATCGAATACAAGGCATGAATCTACGCTCCTCTTAAGACCTACGAAATCAATGCCATCATGGAAACTGAAAAAAAATACACTGGCAAACATAACACCAATTAAAGACATAATCCTATATCTCAGCAAGAGGTATGTCCTTCGAACAACCGAGCAAAACAAATACTAAAAACGCCTTGCAATCGCCGAGGGCAAATACTCACCAGGCTTCCTCAAAGAAGAGTTCCGTTCCATCCAGCTAAACTTCTTCACAACACTGGACATGAACTCCCTGATGAGTATTTTGAATCAACCACCATCAAATATCGCAATTATTGCGTGCCAAAATGCTGATAAAAAGCCGTTCCTATTGTATGGCTGGTAATCCCTGAAGTACCTCCTTCGACATATTTGGCAAAACTTACCCAAATTCCTCTTGTGCGCTTCTTATACATCGTCCACAGATCACATCTTCTGAACCCAGCTCCTTAGTAGTCCACTACTTCTTTACCAAAATATCATTCATCACGTTTGTTACACCTCCATTACTCCGAAAGAAAAGAGGAGTACCTCATCATTAAAGAGGCGTTAAGCCTAAACAAAGTTAAAACTCTCGATCCAATTCTAAAGGATATCATTGATATAATTTTACTGAAAACGCATAGAAAATCCTTTAAAATGAGCATTTGTAAATTTAATTATTGCAAAAAAGTCGATTTTTTAAAAATCATTAGTTACTTTTCTAAAAATTTACAAAATCTTTGATTTTGCGTGGAAATAAGGGTAATATTACAAATATTTAGCTTGAATTACTATATTTATAATTGAATTTATTGTTTGTATTTTGAGACCGATTTCCGAAGTGGAAATTGAAACGTCAATAAACGTATTTTTACCTTTATTTGTGGCTTATTCCCAGTTAAATAGTAATTAATAAAATATGTCTAGTGGCTGTAATGCCAAAGTGATTCATAAAAAGAACTCACCTACCGCCTAAATATTTCGTGTTGGTATCATGTGACATCACGGTATGTAAATTAGATGAAGTATACTTTCGCTTCCTAGAGCACCTTGAGGGACATTTCATTAATTTTGACCTATCCAACAATTATAGAATGTCATAAACATAAAATTGTACATTACACTACGCAGTGTGGTTGCTGTTTATAAAAATACCAAGAAATTTTACAAAATCCACGATACTTATTTGGCTGTTATTAAGAAGCAAGGGTTGAAGAGCTCCTTTATAGGATAATGCTACTGTCTTATCCACGTTAAAAGAGGGTAAATTAGAGTCGGACCAGGTTTTTATTTAAAGTAGATCAGAAGTTATAGTTGCATGAATAGTTACAATATTAGAGTTCCTCCAGGTAATACTGGTATCATCAGCAAAATGAAAAATTTTTCCATCGATTTTTAAGTTAGTGATGTCATTTATAAAGATAAGGTAAAGTAGAGGACCCAACATTGAACCTTGTGGTACTCCATATACAATGCTTTTGTGACTAGTCAGTATCATTTGCTCTAACTGGTTGTTTCCTATTCCTCAAGTAAGATTGGCACCAATTCAAGAAATACCTCAATTTTCATAGAAATTTTTTTTTTTATCAAAATCTCGTGATTTACACAATCAAAAGCTGTGGCATAGTTACAAAAATAGTGGCAGTGTAAAGACTATTGTTTAGTGCTTGATAGACCCATGTAGTACAGAAAACATAGCATCACTGGTACATTTATTAAATAAAAAGCCAAACTGACTTTGTGGCAAAAGTTATAAAATCAATAAAATTATCTCATCTGTTCTCAATATTGATTTCATTAACTGCCAAGTGTACTGTGTGTATTAAAAGATACACACAAATATCTTCAGAACTAATAGAGGTAGAATAAGAAAAAAAATAAAAATATTTTAAATTTTCAAGATTTTTTTTTCAAATTTTTCAAAAATACAGATATTATAATGTTTCGGAAAAGGTGTTAAAATAGTTAATTGAGAAGTATACAATCAACAGTTTTATTTTTGGGATACCTTAAACAGCAAACAGCAATAATAACAGATCATATTGCACAAAGATATTTTATTAATAAATTGAATGAAGTGTGTGTGTTTAAAACACCTTTTGTAGATAAATTTGTATAGTAACACCTTTTGTACAGTAAAATATTTGACCAGTTCTATAATTTTTGATACAATACCTGTAAAAATTAAAAGATCCAATTTAAAATTAACCACAAGACATGAATTTTATAATGTTAGTATTTTGAGAACGATTTCCGAAGTGGAAATCGAAAGGTCAACACTAAACTTATTTTCACTTATACAGTGGCTTATTCCCAACGAAAATAGTAATTGCATTAAGATTCGGTCACAAAAAATAGCTTCAGAACAATATTAAGACTTATGAATGAATTAACCGATTATAGTGATTACTGCTTATTAAAACGTTAATGTATCGAAAGTATGGATTTTAGTTAGGAAACTAAAAATTTTGATTCGGTGCTGGCAAAATCGATACCACCTCATAATATTGATTAAGTTCTAAGTATTTGCTCCTATAAAAGTCTATGTTTCATAATCTATTAATAGAAAGCTTCGAGTATTATCTGTCAGTAGCGAAAACGGAAGTAAGGTAATAATTATAATGATAATATTATCATTATCATCAGTGGTACTGCAGCTCTAGTTAAGCATCAACATTCCCTAGTTTGTTTAGCCAATTGTTCCTATCCATTGCCAACCTTTAGAATTAATCGCGCCAACATTTTCCTTGCTTTCTCATCTAGACTACCTTTTCTCCTCATTCTTGTTCTGCCCATAATTCTATTTTCCCACAGTCATTTAGTTGAAAGTAGTCTGGAAAGGTAGATTTTTTCCTATTGACAAGTGTATGGCTTATTTTAGCTTAAATATTTGAATGAAAAATATTTCATCCTTACTATCTGCTACTTCTTATATTATGTATAAAGTTGAAAGTTATATCCCTTTTACAAATTAAGGTTTCACAAATTGCAACAAATATTCCTTTTTTTTGTGGCTTTAGAACTTAGCTATTTAGCCAACCACGTGATGAGAAATAATAAATGAAAATTGACTAATATTATTATTTTAATATAATTAATACTAAAGAAAAAATAAAAAAGTGTATGCATATAAACATAAGTGTATACATAAGTGTACATATACATAGGTGTATAATCATAGGTGTAGACATACATAAGTGTATAATCTATAATAATAATTGCTAGTGCGAAAAGTGTATCCATTCGAGTCAAAAAAACCTCATAAAATCCCTATAAATATATCAAACAAAAAGAAAAAATTATAGCAAGAGAAAACACATATCAGGAAAAACAGGGATATTCACTTCTCGTCCAGGGACCCATTAGGACATTTGTTAAAGACATTATAACTAGCAATAGGTCACGGAAAGAAAGGTAAATAACAATTGGATTAAAACAAAGGTTAACGAGCCTAGTTAAGATTGACTACAGATACACATTTGCACTATGTATACATTTAATCAGACAAATATTCTTCGCTATCAAAAGTAAAAATAGATGATTGAATTTATTTAAGAAATAATCTTTGTTAAATATACGTATTGGCAGGATGTGGGTATTAAAATTGTTAGTTTATTTTTGGCTTAAGTTGCTGTTTTTTAAGAAGTATTTGTATAGTCCAAACTAGATTTAGATGGTATATTTCAAATTGGTTGATGTTCCAAGTACGTATGGCGTTGGTGAATAATTTCTCTAAAGTTGCATACAATGTATTCAGCCGTTTGCTACACATTTTCCCAAAATCTGCAATATAACAACCTGCTGCTTTTGCTCCCTATGCAAAAATACTGTTGGAGCTTCAAAAGCTTATCCTCAAAGTAATAACAGGTGTTCTTACTGGACAATATTCAGTCTAATATTATATTCTAGTTCAAAGATAGAAAAATATAGTTCAAAGTAACACCTGCTTGTTAGATGACAAACAACACTAGTTGTGACGATATCTAGTAGCAATAAAAATCTGCCTGTTAAATACAACGAAGTACGGAGATCTGGAAATACAAACGAGACAATGGAGAAGGAAAGGTACCCCACATAGTGCCTATTATTATCTCTTTTTTTTTAAACCCATTCTCTATCCTTCCATTGTTGGATATAGGTCTCCCCCAGTTCTCTCCATCTTTCCCTATCTTAAACTGTTCTGTAGAATCTGACAGATTCTACTTACGCACTTCACCTTCTAGATCACAATCATTCTTTTAATGACAAATTTAAAATTCTTCACATTCAAAATAAAGGCCTTAACCTATCCTTGTTAGAATCTATGAAAATCAACAAATTAAAAAACACAGATATAATTCTGAATGACCAACTTGAAACAAACAGTTCTCCCCTCCTCAACCTATTTCATTAGAGACTATAAAATGTAAACGCATGCCAAAAATAGATCACTTGAGAAAGGCAATCAGCCCAAACAGCTGTAGTGATAAGAGATTAAAATAAATTTTGTGGAAGTTTGAAAACAAAGTTTTCAGTGTTTTATTGTTACTTAGTGAATATCGTTATAAGACATGCAGAAATCTGTACTACTCTCAACGTCCAGATTATTTTTTAAAATGGTCAATTTTCTTAATATTGTTTGTAGTTTCTTGTGGTAGTTTAATGTTATTTATTATAATTTCACTCCCACTTTCCACTTCCGGAATTCGAAAGGTCAAAAATAAACATATTTTCACTAAAATTCACTAAAATAAACATATTTTCACTAAAAAATAATTGTTTTTCCTGATAAAATAAATTTTATATTATCAAAAAGTGACTGATTTTGATATACATGTCTTTATCCCAACATTCTTGTTGGTAGTTTTTCAACTATTGGAGATTTGATCGGTGTCAAAAAGATCAACAATAGCTTGTTATTAAGTGGTACTTGTACCTTGTAGAATTTGGCTATCAATGATTGTCAATTAAGTTTTATTTTAAGTCTGTCCGAAATTTAAACATAATTGCAATGAAAAAATGTCCGAATAAATAAACTATTTCTATAACAAACCTTATCGCAGTCACAATACGAAACAATATTAATACAGCACATGGGCTGTTTCAAAAAAATTATCAACAATCTAGAAATTAACAACTACTATTTAGCAGTTAAAAATTATCAGTGGTGGAAAATATCAACGCTAAAATCAAGTTAGAAAAAATGCAAAATAAAAATGATTAACTGGATGCAAAATATTGTAAAGTGCTTAAGAAACCACTGTCGAATGACACGGAAAAAGATACAGTTGAATACCATAAGGATAAGGAAAAACTTGCATATGAAACAGGATGGGTACGAGATAAAAATAGGAAAAAAAATGGATACTTCCCATATCAACAATCACAACCAAAACATACACAAAACAGCACAAAAGAGTGTAAAAACACAAGAAGGTCTGGGTACCTTCATCGATTATCGTACATAGGGTTAATAACTTTATCGATCTTCACAATCTGGTACTTAATTTTTCAAACTCCCAAATAAAAATAATGAGTGGCAATCATGTTCAAGTGAATGTGCAAAACAAAGAAAATTTTAAATGTCTATTGCAGCATTAAATAATACAGGATATTCATGGATGGCATTCGTATGAGAATAGACAAGATTAAAGAGAAAACGTGACTACAAAATCACTGAAGCTACTCCGAAACTAAAATACACCACGAAACAATCGGTTCATAAGTTTATGCTTTCATTTAGGTATGACGAAAGTATTGATGAAATTTTCTAGATTTCCGTCGTATTAGGAGTTTGAGTTCAAATATTGCCGTTGAGAAAATCGAGACTTGTGCCCGAATGTAAAGATCTTAAGCCTACAATCTCATACAAAGATACTGCGCAAGAGGATGCACTGGTAAGCATTTGGCACGAATCTATAATAAGCCTAAGAATGCACCTCCAAAATATGTTAACTGAGTAGAAAGTTACTCAGACAACTAGAGGAGATGCATAATAACAAAATAAATGCAGAAGTTAAAGGAGAACAAAAACAAGACCTTACCTAAACAGTAACAAAAGGACAAAATAGCAGGAACCAATTTAGAGAAAAACGAAGATAAAATTACCTATAGCCAAGCCGTTACCGGTAAGTTCGAAACTAAAAGTATCAAACAAATTAAGAACTCATCCATTGAGGGATCTCTTCAACAAATATTGAAAACCAACCAAAATTGATAAACATATTACTGGGTAATATAGGACACAATAAGCAATACCTAAGAATTTTAATAGTAAATAATATTCGAATAATGCAATAGGACGCAAATGGCCTACGGCAGCACCTCAAAAATTGAAACCGAAATACGTTGAACAACCAAAAGCTAGAGCTAGAGCTAGAACAACTAAAAGTCAGAGGAGGATGTACTATTATAATAAAAGGGACAATAAATAATTATCAAAAATATAAACAGAAATGTTTTAAACTACATCTTTTAATGCCAAAACAAAGTCCTTTAATTTTATGGTTGCTGGTATATACTCCTTATCAATATATCCTCCCAAGAAAAATAACTGTATACACTTTTTGGTTTCCCAAGGAAAAGATTGATAATTGGTACTGACATCAATGCCAAACATACCAACTGGAGGTCTAGGAAGGAACCAGAGAACCAGAGGAAGTTAACCAGTTAAATTTTGAAACACTTTGAACAGCTAAATAACCATAATGGCTTACTTATAATAACAAAATCTCAGATCAGATTGACTTCTTTATCACTAGATATATTTCTGTTAATTACATGCATATTGGGGAACCATATAAAAAAACTCCCGACTACTCTTTCATACTTTTTACAGTAAGCGATATAGTTATTTAAAATCAACCACTGTCTAAATTAACTAATAGACTAACAGTTTGATGAAATTTTAAGGTATATTTAAAAGAAATAGTCAATTTGTCCATCCCAATAAGAACTAAGATCCAACTTGATAAAAAAAACCGAATCTTTTGTTAAAAATGTCCAGCAAGTTACATGGGATACTTTCCTAAACTGATTTCTAGAACTAAATGTAACAACTACTCTAAAAAGATTAGACTAAAGAAGAAAACTTGAAGGATCTGAAAGTGCACCAGAGCTAAACATATTGAATAAACATTTCAGTCAAATGAGGGTGAAAATATTTATGACATGAAGCTAATAAAATCAAAGAAAACTTTTATCCAAGAAAAGCTTCTGTGGTAAAGAAAATATTATATGTCTGTGGTTTTTCAAAATGAATAAACTGTTTAAGCAGACAAGGTAAGACCTACAAATTTGTATAAAATAGTCTATTGAATTGTAATAAATTAGTAAATAAATAAAACATTACTTACATGCCGGTACTCTATTTTTTAATGGTTGGAATAACATGGTTCAAACTATCCTGTATTGCTGAATGGAGAACTTCAGTTTTTACTATTGTAATTGTTTGACAAGAACTCCTCAAGAACTTCCCTGTTTATTGTCAAACAAGTATAATAGTAAAAACTTAAGTTCTCCATTCAGCAATAGAGGATATTTTGAACCATGTTCTTCCAACCATTAATTACTAGAGTACAAACATATAATAGTTCAGTTAAATTGTATTTTTGCTAGGAAAGTTTTGGGGTAGTTCTGATTTTTTTCATTCCATATGTTTTTTGGGGTGCTTAATCCGAATCTGGGGTTTGCGGACAAAATTTCGTGACGCAACATTAAAAAAAAACAGAATAAACCGTTTTTTTTTTCTTCTTTTTCGGGTTTTTTGCTTAAAACTCGAAAACTACCAACTTTTGGTAAATGGTCTGTTTACAGAAATTAAAGTACTTGAAATTTTCTACAAATACGTTTGGTTTCTAGTGCGAGTTGAAAATTGTAAATTTTTAGCATTTTATGCAAAACCCACTTTTTACATTTCAATATTTAATTTTTATGGATGCTGTCATTTGATAAATGTCACCTAGTTTTCCACACAAGTAATTAAAAAGAAAAAAGGGAAAAATTATGCAAATTCAGTAGGTAGGTAGAACTCGTAATAAAATAAAACTTAAAATCTCGTTACTTATGTTCATATAATATTATGATTATAAATAATTATAATATGCAAAATTTATATGAGCCGTGGTCTTTTGGAAGGCCCTGGCTGAGGTTCTTCGATAACGATGAGTCCTGGTTCTGTTTGTTCTGGAAAATAAAAGTTTAAAGTTAAGTCATTTATCAAGAAGAGATGAAGATTGCAAAATAGATTGTGAGATTAAACATACCTTCCGCATCGTAGTGAGGTTCTTCAATGGCATTGGGTCCTGGCTTAGGGTCTGGTTGCTCCATCCGCGTCGGGAGTCATTCTCCTGTAAAATAAAAAGAGGAGAGACACATATCATATATCAAGGAGAGATGAATGACTACAAAATAACTTGTCAGATCCAACATACCTCTCCCTCTTTCTTCAGTTTTTTCTACGTCTATGTCAGAGCTGTCTTCTGGGGGCTCAACATTGTTACACAGTCCTTCGCATGATGCGCATATTGGGGAACAATGGAGTCCCGCCTTCCTGCATCTACAATTGCGTTGACAGCCCTGTTTACATTTACATGAAATATACCGGAGTATTGAGTTTGGTGCAGGGTCCAAAGTAGTTGGTACTGGCACAAGACCACTACTAATTTTTGCCATCCCCACTCACTTGGGTCTTTTTGTTGCTCGTTAGGTGTGGCTTGACCGGATAACCACTGCTGCACCTGATAGTAAACTCTCAGTGAATGTTCTCGTGCAGCAGCTTCAGTTAGGGGCAATGAGGAAATGTTGGTCTTATTTTTGAATGATGAAGATACGTATTGTTTATATCTTAAATCGGTTAGTTTTGTCTCTTTTTTCCATATAGAGCCGTGAGAAACATGTTTCCTGCTGTGGCAGTCTCATCTTGACTTGAAGTAGGGTAGTTGAAAGATTCAATTACCGATTGCAAATCTTTGTTCTTCTGCAGGACTTTAAGAAATTTCAGTTTTCCTTGATTAAACAATGCAAAAGTAGTATCACAACCACTCATCGCACGCAGGAATAAAATATGCTCCAATACGATTTTCTCAGCAGCCAGACGAGGGTTGTAGAGGCTTTGCGAAACATTTCCTTTTCCTGGTTTCAAAATAAATACATTTTTTATATCAAAGCTACAAAGGCCAATAAAAACGACCAGTAGGTCGATATCTTCTCCCACCATTGTCACATGTTTATTTGACGGGGCCATCTCAAGAGCTGTTGAGATAATTAGGATATCAGCATCTTCCACAGCTTGCTTTTAATGAATTTTTGCATCATGAAGTTTCTCCATTAACATAGATATAAACCGGCTCTTGTTTTTTGGGTTTGCAAGAAAACTGTCCTGCGACACAGTGGGCACCATCATTTGCACTTGAGACCGTACGGTTCGTCTACAATAACAAAAAAGTTAACAGTTTTTGAGTTTTAAGCAAAAAACCGGAAAAAAGCAAAAAAAAACGATTTCTTCTGGTTTTTTTAAATGTTGCGTCACGAAATTTTGTCAGCAAACCTCAGATTCAGATTTAGCACCCCAAAACACATATGGAATGAAAAAATCAGAACTTCCCCAAAACTTTCCTACTAGTATCACTTTACAGTACAAATTTACTAAATCATAAGTAATGTTTTATTTATTTACTAATTAATTACAATTCAATAGACTATTTTATACCAATTTGTGGGTCTTACCTTGTCTGCTCAAACAGTTTATTCATTTTGAAAAACCACAAACATGTTATATTGGCATTATTACTGTAATTTATATCATTTATCTTTGTTTATCTTTATAAGACAACACCCTAATATGGGTTTTATTATTTCAGCATTTAATTAACTTTGTATCGAGACCTGTAGATGATTTGCATATTGTAGAAAGCGAAACCCGTCGTCTAGATAGTTAAATTAAACTGATTGTGAATAAGTCTTATTTATTATTTCTTTTACCTATTTGAAATAGACTCACACAAGCAAAATATTCATGATTTTTATATTACTTTAGACGCTAGGCTACTCTATAGAGCCTATGTCAAAAATAAACCAGAAGAGCTTAGCAGTAAGTATACAAAAATGTACTGGTTATTGGGTAACACTCAACATTTTCGATCTATAATAAAATACTTTTACATTTTAGCTAAGGGTCAAAAACAACGACCCATTCTATGTTAATTTCAAGGCCATCCAGCTCCTTAACAACGTGGATCGGATTAGATGACTCAACTGGAAAAAGCCATCTGAGTTAGTGCAGTGATTTAATACAGTAAAAGTAGAGTACAGTGATCTAAAACGCCAGTATATTTGTGTAAAAAACTAGTAGATTTAACTAAAGCAAAATATTTGAGTATTACTTAAGATGCTAGGCTAAGCTACTAGCTCTTGGGAAAAAATCAATACTTGTTGATGTAAAATAAAATATTTTTGTATACAGAGATAATAAAACCAGTATGGACATATGGCATCCACCTGTTGGGTTTTTTCAGTAAAACTAATTGAGGTATACAGCGTTTCCAAAATAAAGTGCTATGAAACATTATCAATTACAGGAATAGCGACCTCCATAGGGAGTTGGGAATGGACGCTGTTAATGATACTGAACAATTGAAAGAATACCTAAAACATACAAAAAAACAAGAAGTGAGTATCCTGCTAGGAGATTTCAACGTCTAGGTAGGCAAATAATGTGTTGGTAACACTGTGGGACACTTTGGAATAGGAACGCGAAATGATAGAGGAGACCGCGTTGTTCAGTTCTACCAGAAAACGGATAGTGCAATAATGAACAGCTTTTTCCAATTACTACCTCGAAGAAACGATTTCAGAATTCCGTAAAATCCGCAAAAACATATACGGAATCAGATGTTCCATCAGACCATAATCTTTTACTGACGTTTTAAACTCCACATGAAAAAAGTCCATAAAGGAAAAGCACAAAGACGACCGGACATCCAGAAGTTGAAAGATAAAACCACAAGAGACGAAGTCAAAGAGGAGATCAACAACAAAATAAACAGCATGGTAATCTCAGATATTAATCAAGAAAACATAAGTGTGGATTATATGTGAAATAAAATTAAAAATATCTGTAATTCAGTGGTAGATAATAAACTTAAAGAGTAAACTGTAAGAAAACACAGAAATAAGAATGAAGAATATATATATATATATATATATATATATATATATATATATATATATATATATATACCCGGTATTTAGGCGGCACGCGCCCTTTCGGTAGGGATCTATGGAGGAGTATCACCGAGGCGCAAGCCCTTATCTCTTGCCGTACTGCTTCACCATAGGCGGTATCAGCATATTCTAGACTAAGCCGCAGATTTATTTAGAATTTTAAACTGCTGCGTTAGCCTTTTTGTTTTTTGTACACCGAGCTGGGGATTGAACTGACATCTCTCGCAGTAAAGCGAATGAGAAGCCAGCCGCCTAGCCCGCTTGGCTATCCGATCGACTTAAGAAAAAGATTAAAGAAGTAAAAGAATCATGGCTATAAGATCAATGCATAGAAATAGACTCCCTAGAAGAGAAGCATGACACTTTTAACCTAAATAAAAAGATCAAAACTTAACGGGAGGAAACGGATCACGAAGTCATAGTTTAATACTAGACGAGCACAACAATCTGATCTACGAAAGTGTGAAAATACTTGAGAGATGGAGGCAATACATGGCAAAATTTTGCAATTAAGAGCAAGAGACAGAAGTCAGTGTTTCTGGATGTTCAGCACCAGAAATAACGCTTAGTGAAGTAACATGCAATAAAAAGACTAAAAACCAACAAAGCACCTGGACCTGAGAACATACAAGCTGGAAATATTGAAACTATCTGAAAGCAACCAACTCAAACTCCTAATGAGTCTACTTAACAAAATCTATAAAACTGCAGAATAGATTGGCTAGTTTCCACCTTCATATTTCTCCCAAAAAGACAAATGCCACCAGTTGCTCTGATTACAGAATTCTAAGCTTAATGAGCCATGCACTCAAAATCTTTCTTTCTGTTATTTACTCCCGCATATATAGAAAACTTGAAGAAAACATTAGCAGTATTCAGTTTGGGTTAAGAAGCGGACTGGGAAAGCCAGAGGGCCTATTATGCATACGAGTATTGATACAAAGAGCTTGAGACGTAAATTGCGAAAACTACGCATGCTTTATAGACTTTGAAAAAGCATTTGACAAGGTGCAACATCAAAAATTATTTCAGATACTAAAATAGTTTAGTATTGATGACAAATATTTACGCCTAATTAAAAATTTATACTTACAGCAAAGGGCAACTGTACAAGTAGACAACGAAACCTCACAAGAATTCACAATAAAACTAGTAGTACGTTAGGGCTGCATTTTGTCACCGACGTTGTTCAATACTTACTCAGGGAAGCTATTGGTGGTTTAAGAGAAGGTATATAAACCAATGGTGAAATCATAAACAATTTAACATGCGGACGATACGATTTTGATTGCTGATAACGCGGAGGATCTGCAAACATTAATAGACCGTGTAGTGGAAGCCTGTGACAGATACGGCATGAAATTAAACTGTAAGAATTCACAGCTAATAATGATCCCTTGAAAACTATGGACAAAATTACATATCTTGGATGCAGCCTAAATAAGGAATGGGACCACTCATAGGAAATAAGATGTCGTATAGAAAAGGCGAAAGCTGCCTTCAATCGCCTCAGGAAGGTTTTATGTAATATGCACCTTAACATTGATATAAGAACACGAGTTTTGAGATGCTATGTATTTTCTACCCTTTTATATGGAGTCGAAGCCTGGACCTTGACGGAGGCAACAGCCAAACAATTAGAAGCCTTGGAAGTGTGGTGCTACCTCCGCATACTTAAAATTTCCTATATCCATCATGTTACAAACAAATCCAACGTATGAATAAAGATCTGAAAATTATGCGTATCGTGAAAATCAGAAAGATGACATGCTTAGGGCATGTAATGCGCAATGAAAAGTATCCACTAAATTAACTAATTTTACAAGGCAAGATAGAAGGCAAAAGATCTCAAGGGCGCAGAAGGACATCGTGGTTGAAGAACATCAGACAGTGGGCAGGAATGACTACCATACATCTTTTTAGATCAGTTGTCAACAAAGTTGTATAGGCCAACGTGATTGCCAACATCCACAGACGATAGGCACTAAAAGAAGAAGGAGCTGTTAATGATACAATCAGAAAAATAGCCAAGTTCCACGAACAATAATATTAATTTATAGATTCTTGACCGTCTGTGAGACAAAATTTATTTTCATATCAGCATTAAATAAAGAAAATTACACTGGACTTATTAGTCATCCTGTAGTACTCTTTCACAATGCCATATATTTTAATATCACGGTAGTTATAATCAATTATCATTAAGAAAAAGCTATTTGTATCTAATATTCATATATCTTTTACTTACTCAACGTTTCAAAAATGTAATCTATTTGTGTTGTTAATATATTCATTGTTAAATAAAAAGTTTTCCAAAAATGAATATGTATTGGTGCGATTTAGCCTTAAATGAAGTCATTCCGTAGCCACAATCTGGACCTGATTTACAATTTCAATCGATGCCGATGAAAGTACCAATAATTTGCGTTAACACAGTCCAACATGTTCGATGGTAGCGATAAAGAGATTAAATAGTACTATCTTTTCTATCAGCAAGTACTTCGGTGAGATGGCGATATTAAAATCGAAATGTGGCGAGACCACCACACACGGTACTACCATTAAGCGGCCTTCGAAGACACGATCACACGGCTAAAATCCAAACCATTTTCCCCTGGTTGGTACCATCACAATGACAATAAACTGCAAGAAATGCCACTTAAAATTATCTTGTATCGAATCTGCACTCTCTGTATCTCGAATAGAGATTTATAAGTCGCTCTTGGATGGTACTATAACTAAATGGAAGTTACATTTCGAGAAATTCAATGGGTTGGATTTTATTAACGGCATTTATATGTGTAAAGATAACGTTTATAGACTTTAATGGTACTTTTATTACTGATCTTTAATGTCGGTATATACCATTTATCAGAAGCTTATTTCTGATTATTTTAATATAAATAAGCAAAGTTATTAATACTTTAACTTACATTCCTTTTAAAAAAGTTATTAATTAAAAAATGACAATAAAGTATATTTTTATATTCTAAGAACTTAATGTTTTTTTTTTATATTACGCATTATGTAATACACACCTAACAAAAATTTTAAACAAATTTTGTGTTTTGGTAGGTACGTGGTGAAAAATTCTTCCAATTATTTAATTTTATCTGACTCATTTATATTGACAATTCAGACATATATTATACATTTTAAAGTAGACGACTTTAAAAGTAGACGACTTTAAAATGATATTGTCAATATGATTGAGTTGCACCGAGCATATCATTGCACCGAGCTTTTGACATCCTGTTTGATGTATTCTCCAGTGCTTTCGAGGTGCCAGTCTCCCGAGCCCCCAGACACTACTACACTAATTACTATACTAAAACCATTTTTAATTGAAGGTGATTATACTAAAGCAGTTCTTACTTAAAGACAATTTTTTACCAACATCGCATTTAAAGCTACGATAGGATATTTCTCTTATCAACTTTGCAGTGGCGTAACAAAATAAAATTTTAATTATTTATTTAAATACATACGTAATTACCTAAAAATTAAATCTGAGACCGATATAATTATTAAATTATTATATGTGTCTTGACGGATAAACCAAAAGCCATATAAGAAGAAAGGTTAGTAATTAAGCAATGATCAATGGGCATCAAACAATTTTTAAAATTTAATTTCAATCGTTTAAAAAGTAAATTATATAATTTCATATATTTTATTATTGTTCTCAAGCTATTTTCTTGTGGCATTTTTAAGTAATTACTATTTAAATGGGAATAAATCCACAATTTAAGGTTAAAGTAAGTTTATTGACGTCTCAATTTCCACTTCAAGAATCATTCTCAAAATACAAACAGTAGTAAATTAAACAAATTTTATTTCTTTCTTAGTAAAGAAACAAAATTTGTTTAATTTACTACCGTTTGTATTTTGAGAAGGATTTCCGAAGTGGAAATTAAAATGTCAATAAACGTACTTTAACCTTTAATTCTGGCTTATTCCCATTTAAATAGTAATTACGTATATTTTTTGTTCCGTAAGAAAATCTGATTTTGTTCCGTTAAAAGCAAATGAAATGAATTTAATATTTATGTATAATTTATTACACACAATAAAATATATTTTATTAATGACATTTTTAATATAGAAATCATTCAGTTTACTTTGTTATACTATAACTCTCCATATAATATAATCTCTCTCCTATGGCGCTACAGCCCACGTTAGGCCCTGTTCTCTCCCAGCATCCTCCTCCAAGCACCCCTTTCCTTGGCTATTATCCTCCAGTTATCCACCCTCATTATCTCTTTAGCATCGGTTCTTACTTCGTCTATCCACCGCTTCATTGGATTTTATATTGGCCGACGTCCCATCATAGTTCCACTAAGCGTTCTAAGCTCCTACTAGGTGATCTATTATTATCCAAAAGCCCAAAATAAGAGGAAAAGAGTAACCACTAGGGAATATATCAAAGATACTTGATGTTTATGAAACTATGTTTTCATAAACATAGACACTTCCTCTGTCAAACTAACCTAAAATAAATATAAAAAATAGAAGAGACATGGAAAACGTAGTAATAAGTTTAGACAAAAAGAAAAAGAAAATCAAATTAATAATGACAATATTTTACAACACAATACTCACAAGGTTAAGCCTGTTGAAGATACAACAACTTCATTGTTCTAATGATGTTTGTTGTTAATTTTTAGAGTGTTTTGAAAAAGAGTTAAATAAACTCGAATATACTACGGAACTACGGAATATAATATATCATATTCATACAGTGAATTTATTATTTATTTTTATTCTAATAATTTTTGTTTAATTTTGTGAAGGATAATGTAGGTTTACCAACTAAACAAAGTTATGCACTTGCAAGAACATATTTTTATTAGAAAAATAAAGTTCCATTCACACATGTCATTTAAAAAGTGATTTATGTTATCTAAATTACTGTTATGGACAAAGAAATATGTGCTACAGTCGCGATATCTGTGAATATCGTATTATCATAAAATTCCACCATTAAAATTAGGCAATAAGCTAAACACTGAGATTGCAAAATTTTTTGGGCAAAACTTTGCAAAAACTTTAAATAACACTTTTAAGGATGATGATCTTCTTCCTTGATTACATAAGCTACGACATTAGCCCAATCTTCTTTTCGTATCCGTTCCATTGCGAATTCCAACAAACGTTGGACATCAGAAATTTTATATGTCACGTTTTCACGATCTATGTAACCCTTTATTTGAGCCCAGATTAATTCTGTCGGGTTCAGCTCGCAATGGTAAGGGGGAAGTCTCAAAAATAGTAATGCCTTTAGCACATGCCATTGTATCTACAACATGCTGGTGATATCTGTCACGATGCTGTCTAATTACATTTATAAGCTCAGTCTTAACCATGTCCTCGGAAAATGGAATTCCTTTTTGTCTTAACTAACTCTGCATATTTGCGTTTCTGGTGGCCATAGTTGGCAGATGTTTTATTAATCGACTATGATAAGAAGCGTCATCCATCACTACTATGGAATTAGGCTCGACTCGTGAACGAGGGGATTGAAACCTTTTTTCAAAACGTTGGGCGTCCATGTCTTCATGGTAATCCCCCGTTTTTTTAGATAAAAAAATTAGTGCACTATCTTCTAAAAATCCACTCTCACTTCCTATATGGGCTCAATTATTCGTTGCTCTTTACTCGTTGGTCCTCGTAACCCTGTTGATAAACCATATACAAATACTTGACGATAACTCGTTATAGTAGTATCTTGCCAGATCTTAGATACTGTGTGACCAGCATTTACCCACGTTTCGTCCAGGTAATAAATCTTCTTGTGGGCAGAATGAACCTCTCTAATAGAACGAAGATCTCTTTTGGCAAGAATTTGGAAGACAGATTTACGGCATCTTGTGACATACATAAATTTTAAATCTTCTTTTATTATTGTCCTTAACGTCTTTTTGCTCATTTTTGGAATCAGACCATTCTCCATTACCTTTGTCCTAATGGATTCGAGGGTTGGCGCTTTATTCTAAAAAAAGAAAGAATGAATAGTGGAGCGTACAAAATTTTTCTGGTACTCTTCCAATTTAATTTTTTTCTACCATGGTACTTTTGGAGCTTGCACAATCCCAGTCACCTTTTTTCACGTACAATAAAAATGAACACTGAGCTAAAGCTTCTACTGTACGAAGTGTATTTTTTAAATTTTTATACACTCTACAGACAATCTGCTTTTCTTCTACCGACATAAACTTCCGTTTTCTTTGTACATTGCTTGGACCCGCTACGTCATCCATCTTAGTGCTCTTAAAAGAATAAACATCAATCATAATATTCTGCTACGTATTTGTTGTTTACTTACCACAAAAACTATTTTAAAATTAATAAATAATAATAAAGTCTATTTAAAAAATATATAAAAGTCACATGCACAAGAAACGGAATACACCCCGCCTCTGGACACATAAGAATGTGAAACGAATCAAATACATCATCTCATTCCTATTTTTTCCAAGGACGTAAATATATAGCCAAGCGAAATGTTAATAAGTTTACCGATGTTTTAAAATATTTAACTGAACTGGTCCAACTATACGTTCGAAAAACGAACCGGTATGCACAATTTATATTGTTACGTGGGCAAATGTTATGATATTATTTCGTATATTTTACTTATTTACACTGTCGAAGCATACACAATAAAACCGACCCCGGTAAGATTTTACTCCCGATATTTAGCATTGTTGCCGTTAGCTCTCAGTTAAATTTGTAAATGAGACATCTTTAATTGAAATCTGTGTGACTATACTTGGCAACATCGCACTTAACGAACTCCTTAACGATAACTTTTCAACGAAATCATATTCTTTGATAAACTCTGATAAAATGAAAGGCAGATATGGAGCACAGTTTTATTAAGTAAATCTTGCCCAAGTACTTTCGCTTCCTAGAGCATCTTCATGCGCATTTAACGTTTAGCTGTATGTTAGCCCAAAATTGACAAAATGGCCCTGAAGATGCTTTGGGAAGCGAAAGTACTTGGGCAAGATTTAATTAATAAAACTGTGCTCGATATCTCCCTTTCATTTTATCAAAGTTCATATTCCACTTATCAACATTGCAGAGACGTACCAAAAAAAATTTTAATTATTTATTTAAACACATAAGTAATTGCGCAAAAATTAAATCTTAGACTGATATAATTATTAAATTATCATATGTGTTTTGACAGGAATCTTATCCTCCCTCCAGTTGTCTAACAAATTAAAGTAAAATTTTATTTTTATTAGAGAGTACCTAATACAGAACTTCAAAAAACAGAAATTTTTGTAAAATACTTATTTTTTCGTTCGACTAAACAATCTGAAATTTTAACATACAATCTCGTCATTACACATCATTTCATATTTATAGAATTGTTGTGTGCTGTAAACGTTATATTTGTTTTTTTAATTTAATTTAAAAGTTTCCTTGTGTTTATATGTTTATATAAATATAAAAATATATTATGAAGTTTATATAAAAATTAAAATAAAGTATGCTAAACTATTATCATGTGAATGTTTATTTCAGTAAATTCTCAAAATATGAAATGAAGATGGCACTAACTACTAAAGAGTTAATAGCTTTGGTCCAAGAAGACTCAGATTGTGAAAATGCTGACTCACTTAATGCGGTTTATTTGCCGCCACGATTAGATTAGAAAGTTTCTGATGTAGAAGACATTGATGATAATATTATTTGTGAAGAATAAATAAAATTGGATATTGCAGGTACATATTAAATACAAGTGATTAAGAATTCTGACGATTTTGATTATGATATTCCTCTGAACCACAGATAAAACGTCCAAAAAAAAACAGGCAAAAATAGTAAATCCAAATTTGTCTCAAGTTGGGTAACAACAGATACTCCTTCGTGCTCAGTAGTAATTCAAGATCTGATGATTGATACTTAGACAATATAAAAGCCAACCATGGAGAAAAGTCATGTATTGAAGTTTTGTCACTCGTTTTTAATAAAAATAGATGAGTGTGCTGTACTAAGTTGACAACTTAGTACTGCACACTCATCCATAAAATTTCAGGTTTTTATAAACCGAATTTAATACAACCAAAATAGATTTTGTTCTGGCTGCTAGATGCTTTCAGCATAAGGGACCTCTATTATCTCTAATTTGTTGATTAACTCATTTATTTTCCTTACTCCCCCCACTCCCTCTTTAGTCATTTCCTCTACTTTTATTCTTTTCAAGTCTCTGAGGAACTCAGCCTTCTCATTTTAAATTTAATCCCATAGGTTATAACATTAATTTTTTTCTTTTTCGTCATATATCAATATTTCAATACTTTTTCTACAACACCCTGTTTCTTTCTTAATATCAACATTTTATTAAAGCAATTTGGCTTAAATCGTAATATTTTAAAATGAAGAATATACAGTTTCTTTTTGTGCAATTAGTTACGGACCACCCTGTATATGATGGTTGCTGTCGGTATGGAATATTTACACAGAATGCACAGAATATTTTACTGTGATACGAAGGTATTAATGAATAGTGATGAAAAATAGAAGTTCGAATTCATAGTTTTGGTTTTCTCTGTGATTTATTTGTTTTGTTAATCTTTTCTAAACTTCTTTTAATGACGTTAAAAAAAAAACAAATCAGTGTACGTAAACGAATATTTTATTAATTATATACTGTAGATTCTGCTGCATAAAAGTTTTTTCTGAATACCATTCTCCAAATTTGCTCTAATTACATAACTTGAAAAACCAACTCGGCTTAAAAAATAAACAAGCTCCAGCAAATATAAGAAGACAATGTAAATACCGAATGGAAAATGAAACCCTCCGCATCAGCAGTCATTAAAAGTTTTACAACCAATGTTGCGATTAGCTTTCTGTTCTTTATGCCATATTGCCGGTACGGTGGCGGTCCACTATGCAATCGACATTAACATTGCTCATTTAATGCCGGGATGCATTTAAAAAATACGATGACAGTCCCCCGTATTATTGGCGTATCCATAAATTTGCGATATTAATACTTAAAATTGTAATTTATTGCGACTTTTAAAATTCCCTTATATGCTTGTGCTCTTTATAACTTTTTAAATATGTCGGATCAATATAACTAATCATTATAAATTTTTTAATAAACAAAACAAATTCATAAGGATCAAGTTATTAAGCGTTAACAGCAAATTAAAAAAAAACATGAATAACGGATATAAACCTAACAAGAATTTGAAAAATCATTATCAATTTATAGGTAATTAGCATTCCTGAAACAGAGGAAGAGGGAGAGAGAGAGAGAGAGAGAGAGAGAGAGAGAAAAGGGAGAAATAGGAAAATAATAATTACGATAAGCGTTTTCAATCCTTTTTTCTTTTACATTTTGTTTCCCAGCCTATTGTTTTAATTACTTCCATGTGCTCACAACCTTCTTTTCCTGGATGTTCCTCTGTTTTTAAGGTTTAGTGGAATCCAATTTGTGTATGTTCTCTCTTTTATTATTTCTAAAGCTAGTTTCTCATTCTTGTATCTGCGTTGTTGATTATTTTTAGTACTAAGATTGATCTCATTATTTTCTTTTGTGATATTCTTAGATCTTTATCATTTTATATATTACTGTCATGGTTTCGATTGCGTTAATGTTTTAAGGACATAAGACATCATGCTTAGTATTCTATAGTCATCACAGTGTGAGGCATTGGATTTTTTTGGTAATGTTACGAATGCTGATTTTAGCCAATTTGATGGTGTTTTACCTGTGTTATATATCTTAAACAATTAGCTAATGATTTACAAATAATTTGGGATACAATACTTCAAAATTTTATTGATAATTTAATAATAATATTCCCTAACAGAATAACAGCATTAAGAAGAGCGAGAGGTTGTCCTGCAATGTATTAAATTGTTTATAAACGTGACAATAAAACAATTGTGTTATCATGACTTTTATTGAATTTTTTAATGATCTTATATATTTTTTTTATTTTCTTCTTTTAACTGTCAAACAATGGTCTATTAATATTATTAGTGTTTAATAATATAATATTTGAACTTTATTTATTTCGACTTAACAACTTTGACACAGGTAACATAAATATTTTTCTAGTATCCACTTTAATTGTGGCGCAGTAAGTTATTTTCAAATGAGTAGTCCACTTGAAAACCACGCTATGTTAAAACAATATATGTTGTATATTTTCGTTTAATGGCGCCGATTTGTAGACATTATTAAAATGAACGTGTCATTATTATACTCCATTAAAACTGTTTATATTCTGAATAAGACGAGGTAGAAAACATCTCTTGCAAAAGTCGATATTCACTTTCAAATTGCTATGTGACTGTTACTTGCAAAGAGCACTCTATGATATGTTATCACCTCAGCAAACGTAGATATCTTTCAGTCCGAATAGTTCACTCCGTATGCGCGCATGCGTTCTGGGAAAGTAATACATATAATGGATTGTCAAGAAAAAGAAATATCTTTGGCACCAGACAGAAAAGTTAATTACTATTAAACTGGGAATAACGTCACAATTAAAGATAAAAATACGTTTATCGACGTTTTAATTTCCACTTCGGAAATCGTTTTTCTTCGTAAAGAAAACTTCGTAACTCTGAAAGTTATCCTGGACCTTCAAAAAGGGTTAAATTTGGTGATAAAAATTTTGAGGAAATTTTGCAAAAATTGAATGAGGAAATTGATTCTGGCACAAGTGATGCTGATTCAGATGAAGAGTGTTTACCATCAGACCACGATAGTGAATCAGAAATCAAAGCGGACGATGAAGAATATATATATATATATATATATATATATATATATATATATATATATATATATATATATCCCGTTTATAGCGTAATCCGCCTTTGGGTTCCCGTTCGCCAAGCCTGTCTATTCTGCCAGTCTTCTTCAAATAGATTTCTTGCTGACATGGCTTTTGAAATTCCTTGCATCCATGTTGTTGGTGGTCGTCCTCGTTTTCTTTTCTCTGGTGGTACCCATTCTAATATTTTTTTTGGTAGTCTTTCTTCCCCCATACGTCTAACATGTCCGTACCATGTCAGTTGTTGTTTTTCGATGTCTTCTATAATTGATCTTTGTGCATTCATTTGATTTCTTATGTCCTCATTTCTCACATGTTCTAATCGAGACTTTCCCGCTGCTCTCCTCCAAAAATCCATTTCAACTGCCAAGAGGTTACCTTTAAGTTTTTGTGATAACTGCCATACTTCTGAGCCATACACGATTACTGGTTTCAATATTGTGTTATATATTCTTTTTTTCGTTTCCGGTCTTATATTTTTCTGCCATAGTACTGAATTCAATGCACCTATAACTCGTTTCCCTTTGGTTATTCTGTCTTTTATGGCTTCATCAGTTCTTCCTGTCTTTGTTAGTTTTACCCCCAAATATATACATTGATCGCATTTCTTAATTTTCCCGTCTTCTAAGTCGAGGTCATCTGCAGTATTTTCTCCTCCTATGCAAAGATATTACGTTTTTTGTAAATTTACTTCGAGGCCCCATTTTTTGTACTCTTCCATTAGTTTTCTAGCCATATACTCTAGGTCTTCCTTGTCTTGGGCAATAACTACCTGGTCATCTGCATAATGCAGCGTGTATAACGTTTCATCCCCAATAGACAGCCACATCCCTTTACACTTCTTCTTCCATTGCCTGAGTGCTTCGTCGATATATATATTAAATAGTATGGGAGATAAACAACAACTTTGCTTCAGTCCTTTTGTTACCTGAAAACCATTAGTAACCTTATTTCCTATTTTAACTTTTGATATTGTGTTGTTATATAGATCTTTAATAGCGTCGATTAGTGAAACGCTGATACTGGTTTTCTCCAATACTTCCCACAATTTCGCAACAGGCACGGTGTCATATGCTTTTGTTAAATCGACTAAAAGTAAATGCACTTCTCGAGATCTCAGTGTTCTTTTCTCGAGTATTTGGGATAAGCAAAAAATACTATCTATTGTGGATCGTCCCGCTCTGAATCCGTTTTGTTCTTCTGATTCAAAAGGACGGTATTCTTCGCATATGCGTTCTTTTATAATTCTCCCATATAATCTGCTAAGCGTACTCGTAACAGTTATACCCCGATAGTTATTGCAATCTTCCTTATTTCGTTTTTTATGGATAGATGTAATCCATCCTTCTTTCCAACTTTGTGGCACTGGTTCTCCGTGCAAGTGCCTATTGAAAACTTGAAAACTTATTGTTAGTATCTCGAATAGTTTGTTGGTTCCATTTTTTATTAACTCTGCATATATCCCGTCTGGGCCTGGAGCACGTCCATTTTTCAACAATGATATAGCTTTTTTAGTTTCTTCGATGTTAATTGTTGGAGGCTCTCCTTGAATCAGGATTTCATGTTGTTCTATGTTTTTGAATTCCGGTCTTTCTTCTACTAACAGTGTTTTATAGTGTTTTTCCCATTTTTTGGGCTCTATGGAGTGTATGGCTATTTGTTCTGTTCTGTTGGATCTGCAGTACCTAAACATACTCGAACATTGCAACATAACCTAGTTGTTAAATGTCCAGGTCTAAAAAGTCGCACTTCCTACTCTGCTAATCCTGAAGAAGTATGGAGCCTTTTCGTTGACGATAATATTCTAAATTTAATTCTGAACTCAACTAATGCAAAAATTAGTAACATAAGGGAAAAATATAAAAATGGTGCTCATAAATCTGATCTTCGAGACATGGACATTATCGAATTAAAAGCTATGTTGGGATTATTGATACTGACCTCAGTTTTTAAATCAAACCACAAACAAGTCAGATCTCTTTTTGCCACTGATGGTTTTCAGATGTGTCACAAATGCTAACCGATTTCTAATAGTTCTCACCTGCTTAAGGTTTGATAATTCCCAAAACAAAAACGAACGGCTAAAACAAGATCCGTTAGCTGCTATATCAGAAGTGTTTAATGCATTTATTTTTAACTGTCAAACTGTATACACTGTAGGTCGAAATTTGTGTGTAGATGAGATGCTAGTTGCATTTCGAAGCAGATGCAGATTTAAAATGTATATGCCTGCAAAACCTGCTAAGTACGGGATCAAGATTATGGCATTAACATGCAAAAAATATGCTAAATCTACACAAGCAGTGTTAAAGCTTGCACAACCTCTTTTTAATACCAATCGCAACATCACAGCGGATAATTGGTTTTCATCAATATAACTAGTTAAAGTCTTGAAAACCAAAAAGCTTACATTTGTGGGAAAAAATAAAGCTGAAATTCCACCTTCGTTTTTACCAAATAGGCACAGGCAAATAGACTCGTCTCTTTATGGATTTACAAGTGATATAACATTATTGTCCCATGTTCCAAAAAAGAACAAAGCTGTTTTGCTGGTATCATCAATGCACCATAACCAAATAAATGATGCAAAGACCAACAAGCCAGAAATAATTGCGCATTATAATTTAACAAAAGGAGGTGTAGACAGTTTAGACCAGAAGTGTAGTATCTATTCATCTAGTCGCAGAACTCGTCGTTGGACCATGGCCATTTTCTTCAGACTTTTAGATATAGCATCTGTCAATTCGTTTATCGCTCACCAAGCACATCGAGATAATGAAACAATGGATCGCTATGATTACAACAAACAATTAAAAATGATGCTCGTACAGCAAGAAATGAAACGTAGGTTCCAAAATTCGAATATGCTACGTGACGTCAGATTTTCTATGCAACGTATACTTCAAATGGATACTCCATTTGAAGTCCTACCATTTGAAGAAAATAAAAGAACAACGTGCAAAAGATGTCCTGCCAAAAAAGAAGGAAAAACCACTCATATTTGCATAACGTGCAAGATTCCGATATGTTTACAATGCACGGCAAGAGTTTGCAAGGAATGTGCCACTTAATTTTTTTGACAACTATCAAGTTGATCTCTTGCAGTTTTTTTAACGTGAATGTATAGATTTTCGTTAATACTATTTTATGTTTCCTTTATGATTATATATTCTAGTTTATTTTTATGAACGAGAGAGTAATTAGCATAATTTTAACTGGTACCTTCGACCACTCCATGGGCGTGCTCAAGATTAATTGAAAAATTACTTTGAATAATTGTAAAAAATAAATGAATTATTTCGGTGTTATAAAGTGTTATGTGTATGTAAACAAAAGTGACCCCTTTTATCACACACTATATTAGAACTGACTGGCCTACATTAAAAAGGATTTAAAAAATTCACATGTTTTTTAATTTTTAAAAATTACAAAAGAGAAAAAGAGTTTTTAAAACAGTCTAAGGTATGTTAAATAGATGAATAAAAATATTAATATAAAACTTACAGCTACTTGTTACAAATCCAACTCAGATTCAGAAGATGAACTTTCAGAACCAAGATTTATAATAACTGGCTCGATCATTTTATCAGTAATATTGTCCAGCTTCCACATTTTTTCCTCTTCTTTAATAGTGTGATTTACTGCCTTTTCCCAGTTTTCAGCTTTTACATTAATTACGGCCTTCAAAAACAACTGTTTAACATCACGAATTTTAAAAGTGGTATTTTTTCTTGAAACTTCACTCTTTATCTGTGCCCATACCAGTTCAATCGGGTTTAAATTCACAATGATATGGTGGGGATCTAAGTACTGTCATTCCACGTTTTTTGACAATTTCATCAATTTCGTATTTTTAACATTTTTCTTTATGAAGGGCACACAACGAATAAAGTTCCTTTCTTATAGATCCGGGATGGTACGAATTATTTTTTGAACTCAGCCAATTCTGCAAGTCTTTTTTTAACCACTTGGTTGTGGGTAGTCCTTCTATAAGTCTGTGTGATAACTTGCATTATCCATTACTATTACACAGTTCTTAGGAAGAAGATCTATCATTTGTTCGAACCATTCTTGAAAGACATCAGCGTTCATGTCTTCATGGTAGTCACCGGTACGAGTTGATTCAAAAGTTAATAAACCACCTTCAACAAAAGCGTCTGAACTGCCAATGTGTACTATTATCAGCCTGCGTCCCTTTCCTGATGGTGAGTTTAAACCAGTAGATAAGTTATTTACAAAAGCGTGCCTTTGACTTGTAACAGTTTCATCCTGCCAAAATTTATTTGGTGTATGACCCTCGTTGATCCATGTTTCATTAAGATAAAATATTTTTCTTTTTTGGTTTCTCATTTCCTTTATGGTTCTTAGAAAATGTCTTCTCCATATGACAATATCGCTTCCTTCTAATAAAATAGACTTTCTGGGAGTCTTTTTCCAGCGGAAGCCTATTTCTTTTAAAAGTTTCCATAACGTACTTCGACTCATTTCTGGGTAATCCTTATCATCTCGAACTGAGACAAGAACTTTACCCAATGTTGGAAATTCTTGTCTAAAGAAGAATTCATGCACTTTCCGTCGAAGTCCTTCTTTAAAATGATATTCTATTTTAACATTTCTCTTCTTTAATAACTCTGTAAATCGTAGATTTCCCAACACCAAGTGTACTGCTAACTAACTCAACGGTCTCATCAACACTTTCACATAAACGTTTGTCTGTAAATGATTTAAAACAATTAAATATTAATGTTTTTTCATTAACTGTTAAAGGACCAATTTTTCGGCGTTTACACGGCACTTCCAAATTTTCCATAACACTAGTATACACAATAAACTGCACCTTGCAACTGAAGTACCTACTTTTAGTGAACTGTTAAGAATTTTGAATACGCCACTTGGACCTTCCTACAAAATGGAAAAACCCACTATCACATTTTCTGTGGAATAAGTTTAGAAGGTAATTATCTAGTCAATTACTGTCGTACATTCCTGGAATTAAAGAATTAAATGTTTGATTGTTGAAACCCTTACTTCGTGGAATGCACTCATTTCAGATAAAATAAAACGTTTTATTTTATCTAAAGAATTAAACTTTATTTTGCAAATAGGGAGGTACTTATTAAACTTTTATTGGTTATATATAACCAATAAAATAAACATCTTACATTTCTTGCAAATTCATTAGTATCTGTTAACCTCCATCACTCCGACACTGGCAAACTTATTTAGGGATTAGTAACCCTCACAATGAGAAAACTTTTTTGTAATCGCGATATCAATATATCGCTCCGGATAAGAATGCTTCGATGTTATATTTTCTCTACCCTTTTGTATGGAGTTGAAGCTTGGACACTTAAAAAATCCAACATTAAAAACCTAGAAGCATTCGAAATGTGGTGTTATCGACGCATTTTGAAAATATCATGGATGGATCGCAAAACAAACGAACAAGTTCTCGAACAACTAGGAAAACAATGCGAAGTTTTAAATTCCATAAAGATCAGGAAATTGGAATACTTGGGGCACATCATGAGAGGTGAAAAGTACGAACTACTAAGGAATATAATGCAGGGTAAAATCAAAGGTAGAAGAAGCGTAGGAAGACGTAAAATCTCGTGGCTACGCAATCTCCGTGAGTGGTTTGGATGCAGTTCAATTGAACTATTCAGGCGAGTAACCAATAAAATTATAATTGCCAGAATGATTTCCAATCTCCGATAGGAGTGGAACTTGAAGAAGAAGAAGAACCCTCACAACTATTGTATTCTATTCTGCTCCAACCTTTATACCTGGTGGTCATCCTCAATTTAAAATTGTTTTCCTATATACTTCTGTAAACCTGTTGACAAATATCTGTTTTTCATTGAGTCACCCGTATCAACAGTTTAGGGATTTGCATACATAATTTATTGTTTTATTACTCTCTCATACATAAAAATACACTATAGGTTTATTTGTTTAAAAAAAATCAAAATCTTTTTTCAAGGCAGTTATGGCTGTTTGTTTCAATGGACCAAAAATGTTACCAAAATTATCGCTTATTAGATTATTTTTTACAAATCTTGTATTTTATTACTAAAATAACTCATTTCACCAGTTCTCCCATATCTAAACATTACAGAAAAATACATAATATATATATATATATATATATATATATATATATATATATATATATATATATATATATATATAAATACAAATATTTTTTTTTGGTGTTTTTTTATTAACTTTATATTTTGACTCAATTTTATAATGACCGGTAAAAAATACCGGGTCTCTGTTGTTACGTACTAATAATGGTATGTCTGTAGTTAAGGGTTAAAAACATTTCATATTCTTTTTTTGTACAATAGCACATGGCATGTTTACTATATTTATTAGCAATTAGTGATTTCATAACTGTCTAAGTTGATTAAATTCTCCTGCAAAACTACTTAAGTTAAAATTACTCATGCAAAACTGTCTATATTCAATTTTGAAATTTAAATGAAAAAACTATTATTGACACGTGTTTTTTTTATCTGACTGGTACCTCAACTATTACTATTACATAAATAGTTTTTAACGCCATTTTAAACAGTTCATTCAAAAGTTTCATTTTAAAAATGTTTAAAAATAACCTGCAAGTTATATTTAAAGGTCAAATCTAAAAGGTCCATCATTTCAAATTTAGCAGTTTAATTCATCGACCGTTTTGATCGACGTTTTAATGGTCCTTCTCATGGGTCCGAAGGGTACGAATTAGTGTGAATGGTATAAAATCGTCGATAGAGTTTATAGCCGATCATCTGCCATATCAATTTAAAATTATGTGATACCTGCGGGCTGATAGATATCTACCATCTCTTTCAGTTCGGACGAGTATTTCCCTATTAAATGTGAATAAATTAGAATATATCAAATTACCTTTGGAATTAATTTGAATGATTCCAGATCAACCTTCTATCAACATGGTATTTAAATATTTAGTAAGCTCCGATACTGAGATTTTGGTTGGTAAATAGTTTAAGATATTAAAAATCATATATAATTTTTGATGGTGGATATTTAAAATTTGCTTAAAAGTAATAATTGTGTCTTTTTTGTACACAAGGTTAATACAAACATCAAAAAAGTACATTTCCGTAAACATTTCACTAAATTAAACGTAAAAATAATCTAAACTAAACAGAATCGATATTTTAATTTTCATTAAAATAAAAATGTTTAGAATTTGAAAGCCATATTAGAAACTAAAACTAGTTTTGTATCGATTAACTTGTTCTGTGCTATTGTTCTTTTTCTTCTAGTGCCGTCCCCACTAATGAAGGTTGGCTATAAGAATTGCATGGTTATAGCCAAAGTGTCTATCTTCTGCTTTTCTTAAAAGCGCCTGTGTGTTTTTTCTTTTTCCCCTTTTCCTTCGATTTTAGGGGAAGGACGTCGAAGATGACGCACCTAAGCAAAATACATTTTATTTAAGGGTAAAAAATATTTAAGCTAACTTTGAATGCTACGAGCCTGTAATTTGGACATTTCTATAACCAATTTCTAGGATTATTTTTAAATTCAATAAAAGGAAGTATTTTTTATGCGGCTTTTTTAAAAAACGCTTTTGCGCCATCTTACCTTCCACCGAGGGAAAGATGACGCACAGTGATGGTGAAGATGGCGCATGTAGGTATCTATATTAAAAGCGCAAGTGATATAAAAAGAAAATTTATTTTTTTATACTGAAAGTAAGAAAATGTAAACAAAACTTTTTAAACATATTAACAAAAGTCACAAATGTAGTTTTCGGGACTTTTGGCTCCACTGCATTCTTTATGCACCCATTGTCCACAACTTGTGCATCTGAAACATGTTTCCGTCTTTTTGCCGAAGTCTCCACATAATATGCAGATATCAGTTTCACCTCCCTCGTTGATTATGTCATCCAACTCATCGTCATTGCAAAGACCTTCTTCATCAAAATCGCTTTCTTCAGTATCGCTATCGTCCAAGATTTTTTTGTTTACTTTTTGTCTGATTATTTTTTGTACTTTGGCTTTCCCTTTATTTTTATTTAGTTTTAATCCTGCATCATTAACCAATACTTGTCTGGTTACTTTTTTCTTTCCTTCTTCCGACTTCGCCAGTTTTTCTTTTTTTTTATTCTCTTTTTCTTCTAAGAATTCTTTTAAAGGGGTGCTTGTTAGAATTTCAGAATGTTGCTTTTGTCGTTCATATTTTCTTTTAATTTTTTTATTGGGCAAAGGAACTGGAGAAATAAGTGAAAGAGAAATATGTGGACGTTTGGTTATTTCATTTTGTTTTGTGGGGTTGTGTGACGACTTTCAGGAGACTGTTGGCTGTTTGATGGACTTGGTAATTCTGGTTCTCTTATAGATGGTATTGTTATTAGTGGAGGTGTTCCCTGAGGTGCAGGTTCAGGAGAAACATCTCTATCCAAGCTATCATTGTTTAAATTATCAGCAGGAAAAAAGTCATCTTCTGTGAACTTATCAGAGTTTAACGGAAAAATTCCGCACGTTCCGAAACCAGAAACGGCCTTATCAATATTTGCCACCTGATCATATGCTAACTTAAAAATCTCGGCGACATCATATGGAGTAATTTTATCTTCAAACTCTGAGTTGCTGATCTTAGATTTTAGAAAGGAATTGCAATGGCGACCATACGCATATTTTAATACAGAAAAAAATGACACATCAAGAGGTTGTAATTTGTGGGATGTGTGGGGTGGAATACTAACCATTATAATCCCATTCTCTTTGCAGTAATTATAAATATCCAGTGAAATATGGCTCGAGTGATTATCTTATACTAACAGCACGGGATTATCTGGACTAGACAGGACTTTTTTTTGGAAATGCTTCAGCCATATTAAAAACATAGACGTATTACTCCATCCATTATCTGTGCAGTTGTAAATCGCACCGCTTGGTCCATTTTTCTGAAGCTGTGGGCTCATCCTCTTCCTGGGAAATATAAATAATGGAGGTATGTAGTTACCGGAGGCACTGAACACCATTATTATATTACGCCATTATGATATTCTTCCCTCGTTCCCACGAAGAAATGATTCCAAACTGCTTTACTCCTTTGGGTCCAAGTCTTTTACATGATTCTTTAGGAACCGTAGATATACCGGTTTCATCAACATTGTAAATGCGATCTGGCAGAAATTTATATTTTTCTTGCACTGTTTCCAAATTTTTAAAAAAGCGGTCTACTTCTATTTTATTGAAGGCTGTTATTCTATTAATGCTTGTAGCTTCTGGCTTTCCCAAGGAAATTTGAGGATTTCGTTTTATAAATCCTAGATACCAGTCTTTTCCAGCCATTTGTTTATTCTTATTAAAATTGTGTTTAATTTCATTGCGTTCTGCATAAGCAAATGGCATGGTTCTCAGCTCTATGCCAGTGATACCAAAAAATAAATTGGCCAGCTTGAGAACATGATCTAGTATCTCCTTTTCATGATGTGCCGAAAACAATGGGGCTCTACCAAGAGACTCTGATTTGACTTCCTTTAATAAATTTTTAACCTTAAGTTTTCTCCTCAATGTAGTTTCTGGTATTGAAAATGCCCTTGCCACTTCCCGAATTTTACGATCATCTCTACAAATTGCATTCAATGCTGCATTAAGAGCTGCTGCAGAAAATAATCCTCTCTGTGTTTTTCGTATATATTTTCCCATTTCTAAAAAAGAAAAAGATGCCTCAAAATGCAAAATAGACACTAAATAATAAATATTCTATACTCTGAATGAATGTAATATATTATGTCCATAATTGTATATTTTAATGTGTGGTATAAATGTTGAGTGTCAATGCTTACAAAAATAATCTCAACGACTAGTAAGTTACACTGAAGAATTGTGATATTTTTTAAATATTTACATAATTGTCTTTTACAGTGTCTTGAAAAAGGAATAAAACCATTCCGAAAGCTCGACAAAAAGTCAAAAGAGTGTTTTTTTAACATCCTGGCCAATATTCTGACTGCAACCCTAATAAACTGTGTTGTTTGTTATAATATATATATATATATATATATATATATATATATATATATATATATATATATATATATATATATATATATATATATATATAATATGTATATATAAATTACTCGTATACTCAATTACATTCGGATATAATTTACAAACTCGTTTGCCTTTTAAAATATAATGCTTCTAGACAGAAACCAATTATAGTGACAAAACTATTTACCGAGCTCATGCGAAATCATCTTTAAAGCAGTTTTAATATAAACAACACATATAAAATACAACGCAAAAAGAATATATATCTCTTAAACGAATTGGTCTGTAGGTGGACGTTATAAAGTGGCTATGTTTCCAAGTAAGTCGCTACTGGCTATTTGAAATTATTCCAGCTACCGATTTTGTTGAATTATATCTGAATATATGACACCCAACCTTTCTTCGTGTTATTTATCCATTCTATTTGATAAATGAAGTAACTAGCCCCTGGTATCTTCTTCATATCAAGTGATTAACATCTTTATAAAGCGCGCGTAGGTGTATTGGTCATATATTAGTAAAAGAGGGACATATCAGCAATTGGTCTTCTTACAATTTTACGTAATGAAGTACATTCCTTATTTTATATGACAAATACATTTTCACCTTAGAAGTCGTTTTTACAAACATTGAAGGAAGAATTAACGATTTTCCCATGACACTCGTTGATACGGGTGTATTGGTGATACTGCTTTTATAAATTTGGTTATAAGAGTATACTAACTATGTAATAAAGAAAATGTAAAACAACACGACTAAAAAAAACATATTGTCCTACGACCCTTAAAACCTAAGTTAGCTTTTTTTTAAATCACAGTTGTTTTATTTATAAAACCCATTTGAAAGATTAGAAGTTTAAGTTTAGACAAAAAAAATTAAAATTAAAAACAATATTCCTTTAAAAATGAGCCGACTATAATGCGCCAAAGATAGAGGATTTCAAAGCGAAGCGATTTTTATCATTTTAAAATCTGAATTTATAAATTTAAATTTATTAAAGTCTTAATATCTCCGGTTCTAAATAACGAAAATTGATGTTTTTTACTGTCACTCGCCAAATGTTAAAATTATATTTTGAAAACCTAATTCAACTACTTTTTTAAGCTGCGAATTAAATAAATTTTTCAAAGAATAGCCTTCATTTCGTTATAAGAATATTAGTCTGATCTTAACTAATTACACAATTTTTTAACGAAATACATAACATTATCACAAAGTGGTTTACTTTTTTCAAAAACGTAGTACAGTGGCCAATATGTTCAATCACAAATAATCCCTTATTTGTAATCTCACATTATTCTTAACTTCTTAATCTTTCATAGTTTCACCCTGTATAAGTGGGACATTGTAAAACCATATCGTATAATATTTTAATAATTATTTTATTTGCCTACAACTAAATAAATTGCCGAATAATATATTTTCTAATTGAACTTCCTAAGTGTCGCAATTACGGCCTAGATTAAATTGTAATGTAAGCTAATAGTTCAAAGTTTGTTGGTATGGTATGAAGCAATAACCTCTGTGCTGAGATAAGAATTATTTGAGAGATTATAAATTGGGGATTTGAGCTCATATGAGCACAATTTATTATAAGTAGTTACCTAACCTAACATCATATTGTGTAATTACTAGTAGCTGTCAACAAAACCAGTACTTTTACTCCACAACTTCAACTTTTTATTATATTTATCACCCTCGATCGACAAGAAAGAAGAACTCAACAATTATAGAGGTATAAATCTACTAAACAACGCATTTAAGCTCACCACAAAAGTCCTAACCAATAAAATCAATAAACCAGCATATCTATGTTTTATAGACCTGACAAAGGCTTTCGATCGCATCCAATTCAAAGACGTCTTACACCTACTGTATAAGAGAAACATACCAATCAATATTATACAAACCATCGAAAACATCTACCTACAAATCGAATACAGGCAAAGATAAATGGAAAACTAACACAGTGTATACCAGTACAAAGCGGAGTCAGACAGGGTGACTTGATGACCCCACTTCCCTTTAATATAATAATGGACGAAATAATACAAGCAGTACGTAAAGGTAATGGATACAGAATGGGAAACAAAGAAATTCAAATATTATGTTATGCAGACGACGCCGCATTAATCGCCGAGACAGAAGACGAGCTCTAAATATTAACACATATCTTTATTACAACAGCTAAGAAATACAATATAATAATATAAGCAGACAAAACCAAATGTATGACAACATCTAAATACCCACTACAGTGTAAAATTGAAATTGATAGTAAAATAATAAAGTAGGAAGCAACGTTTAGATATCTGGAAATAGATATAACTAGTTACGGAGATGGTGAAGAAGAAGGACGACAACAAAGCTTAAAAGCAAGTAAAGCGGCGAGTTCTCTTAATGACACAATCTGAAAGAACAAACACCTAAGACAAGACACAAAAACAAGTATCTATAAAGCAGCAATTAGACCTATATTAACATACACGGCGGAAATAAGAGCTAACACATCTGCTAGAAACAACAGAGATGAGAATACTTCAAAGAATATCAGGGAAACGTCTATTGGATAGTCGAGAAGTTAAAACATAAGAAGAGCATGCAATATAGAAGACATAAATGGATGGACGACAAAACGAAAGCAGGAGTGAAACAAACATATCAGTAGAATGGCAGAGGATAGAATAGTATGAATAGCACGAGATAAGTCACCAAATGGACGAAAAAGTATTGGCAGACCAAGAAAAAGATGGTGCGACAATTTAGGAGGTTAATATTGAAGAAAAAACAGGCTTTAAAGCCTACATACTAAAAGGAAGAAGAAGAAAAAGAGATTAACAAGAAGCGGACACAGGGACATTATAAAACAATTCGAACCTCATAACTACGTTCGAATCTTTTCACTGACGAAGCAGATATGCTGAAATGGAGCATAACACTCTATTGATACTGATTCGAGCACGGGAATAAATATTCCCTTTACGAATATTGGCGATCATCATGGCAATCTTTATCATATCTGCAGCAGCGCTGAAAAGCTGGACAGATGTTGCATTGAACCAGATTCTAAGGTTCTTTAACCAAGATGTTCTAGTTTTCCAAATATTTTTCCTTGCAAGATGGCTTGAATGACAGCATATCTGGATTCATGTCCGAAGAAACAATATTCGAGCAAAAAAAATCTAATAAAATGTTAAAACCACAAAAAAAACACAGAAAAATTGAAAATACCAAGCATATCACAAGAATGGGCGATAGTAAGTTAACCAAAATATTTTTCAAGAGAAAAAGATACACGCATATTGTTTACGTATGTATAATACATATATTTATATACAATATAGAATTATTGAAAGGTGGCTTATGTCCAGCAGTGAAGAAGTTTATAATCCTAATAATGATGTTTCAGATTAGATTTTATCTGGGAATCCTTTATGGTACGCTTAAGTAAACCTCCGGTAATTTCCTCAATGTACCATTCACGTGAATGCCTAGATAAATGACAACTAACTCCTGACTTGCTGGTATATAATTGCAGCAATAATTTTTGGCCGGTTCAAGACATTTGTAAATATTTATGTTCTTACTACACATGAGAGATCTTAGTAACTTGTAATAATCTGCATCGTTTCCATGTCTTTTATCACGATTGTACCTGAACTGTATCAATTAAATTATTATGTTGTCACTCACAATTATTGATAATTATACGGATAAAGTTTATAAGTCATAACTGCTGCAGTCCCAAACATTTTATTAGCAGTGGCGTACAGCCAAATTTTCAAAAGTGTTCCAACACACTGTGCTAATCAAATGACTCGCTAAAATAATAATGGTGCTCACATACGTATGACGAACAGATATGAAAATTACTTTTTACAAATAAATCTAAGAATAAAGAAAAAAACAGATCAATAGAATTATTACAAAAGTTAAAACAAGTAAGAAAAAAAATTGCGAAAAATGACAGGACATAATATTATTGAATTGATAACTAGACCCTGGACGCAGACGTATCTTGTCTCTGGACCATCTCAGGAAGTAAATTGGTCCAACATAATCTGATTTATTTCAAACTGCAGTTAATAAAATAAGATGGGTCAATTTGTTCCCCAACATCAAAAAAACAACATCAGTTTCCAAACAATATTGAAAAAAGCTAAGGTTGTCCTTATCCCGAAAGGTAAAGGTAAAGAGGAAGAGGTGCGATTTTGGCCAATTTGCCTTCTTAGTTCGATAGCTAAATTGTACGAACAGCTTGTAAAAGGCCGCCTTAAGCGAGAGTTAGAAGAAAGCATGCAATTAGCGACCGCCAATATAGTTTTAGGTCCACCATAAATGCGGTCACAGAAGTAACACTTTAGTTACGCAGGATACAAAGAGATGGGTGGCTCTCATCCTACTTGACGTCAAGAATGCCTTAAATATGGCATCATGGGAAAAATTCATGTCCAGGCTGAGAGAATTGGGCGTTATTGAGTAACTGGTCAACGTAATTGACAGATACTTTACTGGCAGGTCCATAAAAGAAAAATATACCAGCATCAGTTTGTCGCAGGGTATTCCGCAGGTGTCAGTATTAGGTCCCATCCTGTGGAATGTCCTATACGACGGGGTGTTGAGGCTACAGATACCAAGGGGATGTATTCTTTTAGCTTATGGCGATGATCTCGCACTGGTTGCGAAAGCGAGTCAGGAAACGAACATGGCTAATGCGGCTAATACAGCCCTGCTTCTCAGAAAACTGAGGTGTTACTTCTCAAAGAGATCCGGGAAAAATCCAATCTTCGCTTTATAGGGGAAGGTGTGGAGGTTGCACCGGTTAAATCAATTAAGTATCTGGAAATCTGGTTGTCGGAAGGACTAACGTTTGCGTACACGATGTGAGTACACATCCAAAAGACAGTAGAAAAGGCGAACCAAAATCTGATGGCGTTGATACGGCTGATGCCAAACATTGGAGGCCCAGGTAGCACCAAAAGAAAGGTGCTAAATGGAGTTTTCCAGTCGGTGGTAACCAACGCTGCCCTGTGGTGTAGTATACTAAATACTGCAAAATACGCTAAGCTGATAAAGACTTCGCAAAGGCGAGTGCTTCTCAAGGTACCTAGCGTATATAGGACAGTTTTAAATGAGGTCATTGGTGCGGTGATATCGATCGTTTTGTTGTGCAAACAGCGAACGAGGATATATGCGAGCAGAATATGTAAATATAGATAAAAATGAGAGAAAAAGAACGATAGTAGAGTGGCAGAGAGAATGGGCGAATTATAGTGGAAAAGTAAGGTGGACGAAGGAGCTTATTCCCAATCTGAGACCGTGGTGGGAATGTAAGTTCAGGAAACTGAGATTTACGGTAATAGGTATCGTTATTTATATAATTCGTTAACATATATCGTTATATAATTTTTTGTTTTAGTTGTTTATTGAGTGGCAAGACCACCTCTCTGGAACGGTGGTTAAGGTTTTAGCCGGAACACGGTTAATCAGGCACTACCAGTCTTCTGGCCGAGTATCCTACTCAGCCGACAGAGGCCAGGGTTTCTTATTCCGTGACGTAGATGTCTACAAAATATTTCCCCTCCCTTGTCTATTAAAATTTATTGGATACCTTCTTAGCCTCTTACTGGAATTTGGCAATACGACAATAAAAAAAAACATTATAAGAAGATAGGCATTTTTAGAAGAAGAATACTTAATTCATGATAAATATAAATGAAGATATGAAGGAAAGGCTTCGTCCAAAAAAATATAGACAGTGATCTATAAACAAAGTTTTATTTTGGTAATATTTATTACTTTTTATGGGATTTTTAAAGTGGGTTTTGTATCCAGTATCATTCATAAAAATCGATGTTCTTCTACATACGGAAGAACTGAAGATGATCTAATTATACGGTGCTACCTTTGGGAAATTTGTTTGGTTCTTATAAAACAAAGACCTATTTTCTCTGAACACTTTTCTAACGACTTGATGGATTCTTAAAAAATAGCTGCAGTTATGTGGCAGTTTTTATTACTTACATAAAAATCAAGGTCGTCTGCATAAAAATCAAGTTGTACGGGAGTTTTAATGATCTATTACTATTTCGTTCTACGAACTTAAACAGATCATTAGATCTAACTCTAAAATTTCTGTCTTTAACAAAATTTTTAATAAATGCAAGGACATTTCCATCTACTCCACATTCTTTTAGTCTTGTTAGGACATCATAATTAAACAGTGTTTAGTAGGTTCTACTATATCGAAAAAGAGTATGTTTGTTCTAGTGTTTTATTGTTAACAAATAACCAATAGAAATAAAAAGTGGCATTAGCCATGGGGCCCCGCTATTCCCAAAATTATTCACCAACCTAAAAGTAATGACAAACTGCGAAAATGTAGGGTTAATACAATTATGGGGAGAAATTGTAGACACATATTTGGATCCAAACTTCACGTTTAAAGAACCAAGATAATTAGACAACATCAAACGAAGAACACAATTTGTGTGGACAACACTCGGTATATCTCATTATAAAATCAACATTTAGATGCTCTTTGACACAACTAAAGCCACAAGTATTCACAGTATGCATTTATCTTTGTTGACAAGATAACCTTCACAATTTTTTTTTACAAAAAACAAAATAGAAAAACTAAGAATAACGTAAAAAATAGAAAGGTATATGTTTGTTCTAAGACTGAAGAATGAAAAACACATACATAAGTTGGCAATAGAGCGAAAGTTCAAGATGTGGAAAATCGCATAGCTACATTTAAAAGAATATAAACAGGTACAAGACAGAGCGAAGGATAGATCAAATATGCAACGATCTATTAATCGAGAAGAAACAAGAAGATGGAGGGAGGGCATAACTCAAGCTAGTGGATTAAATGAAATGAGAAGAACAATTTAACAAGCTAGTGAGGCATATATCAAGGAGTACTTGAGATAATGCGAAATAGAAAAACGAGTTTCAGTTTCTTAAAATGTGAGACTTTTGTACTTTTTCAACTTAGGGTTCAAATATAGTACTTACAAAAGCTAAAGGAAACATAATGCAATCGCAGTAGTGGCCAAAAAATAACAAAGTTTTTTTCTTCGTGTTCTTCCTCTTTATAAGCAATTCTGCTCGTTCGTTGGCGGATTAATACTTCTATGGAAGGTTGTAACTTTATCTTTTACGCGGTCGTCCGATACTTCTTCTTCGTCGCTAATTAATGACATATCTCTTGTTATTTATGTGATTATTCCATTTGTTTTTTCTATTTTGTGTCCATTTTTTTATACACTATACGTTACATTTTCTTCTAATGTCTTGGTTTCTCTTTTTATCTGTCAAGGTATTTTCTGCAATTCTCTTCAATACTACTCTTCATCTCTGCCGTTTCCAGTAGCTTTTGCGTTGTGGCTGTGTCGGGTCTTGTTTCTGAGGCATATGCCATGATAAGCCCTACACTGGCTTTATAAATGATTGACTTCATTTCAGTGATAATGTTTCTGTTTCGCCATATAGTATTTTTAAGGCATCCTACCAGTCTATTTGCATTTTGTACTTATCTCTCACTTCTTTGTCCAGGTTTCCATAGCTTTACAGTGTAATTTCATGGTATTTTATTTCCATTACTTGTACAATACTGATGCCATCAATTTCTACTTTATATCTGGTTGGTTCTTTGCTGATTACTATTGTTTTAGGCTTTTGAGATATGATGGACGTAATAAATACTTTTGCTGTTATGTTAAATCTGTGGACCAGTCTTTGCAGACTATCTTCATTTTGGCTATTAATATTGCATTGTCTGCGTAACATTCTTCTTCTTCTTCTTAAGGTTCCTCCTTCTATCGAAGGTTGGAAATCATCATAGCTATTTTAATTTTACTGGCCGCGCTTCTGAATAATTCTAATGAGCTCTGCAACCGAACCACTCTCTCAAATTTCTTAGCCAGGATATTTTGCGTTGTCCTGGGTTTCTCTTCCCTTGTGTCTTCCCTTGCATAATAAACCTAAGTAATACGTACTTTTCGCCCCTCATTTTATGACCCAAATATTGAATCTTTCTAATTTTAACAGTTTTTATGACTTCACATTCTTCACATTCTGCGTAACTTAGTATTTTCATTTCTTTGTTAACCATTTTGTATCTTGCTTCTTTGTTAACTCTTTAGATGAGTTAAAGAGCATAGGGCATAATGAGTGGCCATATCTTATTTCGCTGCCTATTTCTATAGGTTCTGTACGTTGTCCATCTATTCTAAGTTCCACTTTGTCTTGATAGATGATTTCGATAGTTTTTACAATATTTAGGGGTACTTCTCTATTAAACAAAAGAAAGATTACATCTTTGTCTTTTTGAATAATTATATAAAAACGGTTTGATCGTGCATTTGGTTGTACTATAATATATTCTAGAGCAAGAATTTCGGTGAGTAACAAAATCTATTAATTTAAGCTCTGCCTACAATATTGAAATGACATCCTTTCACCGTCTACAAGTGGCTGGCTTAGCACAGTGTAGGGATGGGAAAAACCTACCGGTTTTATCCGAAAACCGGATTTTTTACTTCGAAATAACCGGTTTTATCGGTTGTTTTTTTGTCCGGTTATAACCGGTTTTTTATTTTTAAAACCGGTTATTAGGTTTTTACAGTGATTAGGATTAGGTTAGGTATTATTTTGGATCTCACCCAATCATAGTTATTATTCTCAAGTAATTATTCCAAACAAAACTAAAATTCAATTTTTATTTTATTTTATAAATACAGAAGCAAACTGAAAGTTCAAGCTCACATCAGCCAGAAAAAATTAAATTTTATTATAGTATTTCGTTAAAAAAGTATTTGTAATCATAATATTTTCACATAAGAACTGATCTGGTATTTATACATCATCTATTTTTCACACTTGACTCTTGACATTGAAAGTGGGTGAATGGCTTTTTATGATTACCAAACATAATGACTATGAATATCGAATTACCGATTACGAATACGAATCTCCAAGGATTTCCCTACGTTTTCAAAACGATTTATACCCATACCGGAAGTCGTAAATGAGTTAAAAGTAATACATGATAATTTGTTTTGATGGTAGTAAAAATAAAAGACGAATTGCATTATCCAATTTATTTTAAAGTAAAATATTTATGTTGATATTATTTTCTTTAAATCCCATTTAAAAGAGTCTGGGAAATTTTTGTTGGGGAATTTTTTTCTCACAAAACACAAAAAATTGTGTTGTATTTACATTGATATTGATGTTCTTTCGATAGTACTAATTTTGATCATATTGATATCAAGTCGAATGTAGTATCGCAAACTAAAGTGCATTGTTAATGTAACTTTCTAATCTATTGGATTAAAAAAACCGAAAACCGGTTTTTGGGAAAACCGTTTTTTTTTTTGGACGGTTTTTATAACTGCCAGGTTAAACCATAAGCAAAAAAAACCGATATAACCGAAAACAGGTGTTTTGTCAAAAACCGCCATCCCTAGCACAGTGGCTATATTATTGGCTGCACAAGCAATGGGGTAAAGAAACAAAATAATATTATTTAATAATAGAAACTGTCATAGAAATAGAAATCTAAATTAATGAATTGTATCCTTGTTTATAAGTGTGGATTTATTGTTATGCTTCTGTTAGGGAATTTAGCAGGTTAGTAAATTTAGAAAATAATAATGGACTGGAGATTACCACAAAAGACACTTTCAAGTTGTGAAAAACATAAAAAACCTTGTTCTTGGCAACTGGTGACTTCAAAATTTGCAAAATTCAAAGTAGGAAGTCCCCACATTGCACAACCAAATCATATGAAATTACAATTTGAACTAAGCACATGTTTACGTGAATAGCATTTAGTGAAACGAAACAACTAAAACGTAGGTCAATAAATAAACAGGCTATAGAAAAAATAACTGCCGTACACGTTTTTGGTGACTTTAACAAAGTTAGTAAGATGAGTCACACATACACCACTAAAACAAGTATCGAACAAGGAGAAATTTTTACGTATTCCAAGAAAGTTGCTGGCGTTTATGAAAAATACAGGATGTTTTGATGAAGTGAAATGAAAGGGACAGATCTCACGACTATGACCAGACACAGGTAACCATTTTTTCTTTTAGTAATTTACATAAAAAAGAAGAATAATAATCATAATTTTATTGAAGGTTTATTTTAAAAAGTACTCATTGAAGGATGTCATTGAGACATACAAAAATTAAAAGAAAGAAATAATATTCTTCATTGAATTTAATTTTTTTAAAACACAAGCATTATACTTAATACACACAATATATTGTTACAACATCATATCACATCGTAAGACCTTAATTGTTCACAAATTCCCATACATATCCTACAAAATAAAACAAAACTCTAAGTGCCCATGTAGTGGTCTTTTCTTATTTTTGTTTCCTACAAATAATTCCATTGAAACAATGCATTGTTGATACCCTCAAAGTTTAGGTGTGTAATTTACAAACTTATTGTTAAAATTAATTCAATGTCCCAAGCAGGTTCTTTTTTATGGTTGTATTAACGATCTTCTCGATTTAATACAGTATAATAACACGGTACGATTGATTGGTCGGGTCTCAAAATAATAATCGCTTGAAACTGATCGAAGAATTTTCTTTCGGCCATTGTATTTGAAATTAGTTTCAAATTAGTAGATGATTTTTTCTTCGTCTACTGCGTTAACACCTGTTCTTTTTTGGTTTTTCGATGATTATAATTATTTATTTGGCTTAAATAAATTGTGGGGAACTAAATGGTTCTATTCACTAAATCGTATAATCGAATAAAAGGTTGAGTTCGAATGTGATAAAAAACATAATTTAGGATCTATTTAAAATACAGTTATATGACAAGACATTTAATGGTAAATTTTTGCCATAAAAAGAAATATTAACCTTGTGAATTTGTTTACACTAGACGGAATAACCAACGAAAAAGTCTAATAATAGAGATGAAAAAACTTATACAAAAACTAATATTGCACTGCAAGATACCAGATGCATGGAAAAATAGAATAATGATACCATTGTTCAAGAAACCAATGATAAAGAAGACTCCAACAATTATAGAGGTCTAAATCTACTGCACACCACACTTAAGATTACTACAAAAGTCCTAACCAACAAAATCAATAAACCAATAACTTTATCAGATGAACAACAAGGATTCAGATCCGGAAGATCCTGCGTAGACGCCATATTTGTACTAAGACAAATCACAGAAAAGGCCATCGAGTACAATTAACCAGCGTATCTATGTTTTATAGACCTGTCAAAGGCTTTCGATCGCATCCAAGTCGAAGACGTCTTACACCTACTGTATAAAAGAAACAGACCAATCAATATTATGCAAACCATCGAAAACATCTACTTACATAATCGAATACAGGCAAAGATACATGGAAAACGAACACAGTATATACCAGTACAAAGCGGTGTCAGACAGGGTGTTTCGTTAAGCCCACTCCTATTTAATATATTAATGAGCGAAATAATACAAGCAGTACGTAACTACTAACTACTAACTACTAACGTAGCAGTACTAGAAATAGCAGAGATGGAAATACTCAGACGAATATCAGCGATAAGTGTGTTGGATAGGGAGAGAAGCGAAAATATAAGAATAGCATGCAATATAAAAGACATAAATGGATGGGTGACAAAACTAAAACAGGAGTGAAATGAACACATCAGTAGAATGGCAAAGGATAGGATAGTACGAATAGCACAAGATAAGTCACCAAATGGACCAAGAAGTATTGGCAGACCAAGAAAAAGATGGTGCGACAATTTAAACAATTTAGGAGGCTAATATTGAAGAAGAAACAGGCTTTAAAGCCTACATACTAGAAGGAAAAAGAAGAAGTTTGAATGAACTCTAAGAGGTCACGATGAAATTTTAACATCTAAGAATCCTGGAGTATTTCGGAGACTTATGAACGTAGAAAAATAACAACGTAACGACGAAGGAAATTTGTGATCTAATTAAAGTCACTATTGAAGATCGAATTTAATTCACGACCCATTTAATTCTTGCGTCACTATTCGATCCCAAATTATTTCCTAAATACAACTTTACTTTTCCCAAAGAAAAACTAAATATTTCTTTGCAAAATTATCCATACGTAGATGCCACTAAATTAAAATCCGAGTTAAGTGTACTATTCGCTAGGACTGACTTTGAAACGGCGAGTTGTCTTGTGAAATTGCTTGAGGTCTTTGTTAAAAACATTTTTACAAGTTAGTTTTCAGAGTCCATAAAATTATTTAACATTGCATTCACAACTTCTATGACAACAGTACATGCAGAGACATCCTTATTAAATCTAAAGAGAATAAAAGCATGTCAGAAGAAGAACTCAATGCCCTAGCTATGCAATCCATTGAAAAACAGTTATTATCCAGCTGGTACAAATTTAATAAACTTTTGTCATTCTCCACTTTACAAACCAGTAAACACGTCGCATTGATCATAAATCCTGCGTCTAAGATAAAATAGTGCTAATTGTGTTTGGTAGTATTGTTAACTTCTATTTACTAATAAACCAGGACTTCAATAGAATTCTTAGGTACATGGATAAGTTTGCTGAGAAAATGTAGCTAGCAATATTTTTATTTTACTAACATTTTTTGGTTGTTCATAATTTCGTGTTTACCGCTTAAAATAATAGTGCCCCACCGATAATTTTACTCGAGAGTCGCCACTGAGTCAGAGATAAACGATTTCAGACCGATAACAATGTACCTTTATATAGGGTATTTCAAAAAGTCATGAATTAAATCACGCATTCCAGGGCAAAAATAAATTGATTGAATCCAACTTACCTTATTACAAAAGTGTACACAAAAAAAGTTACAGCTCTTTTAAGTTACAAAATAAAAATTGTTTTTCTGGATTATCTCCTAAACTACTTGACATTTTGTAATAAAAATGAACACGTTACTTTCCTGTTCTGAAAGAATTTTTCATAAAAAAGAAACAACAAAATCTAAGCGCACAGAAAAATTTTAAGGGGGTGTGCAGTCCTAAGTCTCCCCAAACTTTTGAGTACGTTCAAATCAAATAAATTTTGTGGAATCATTACTTTAACGTATTATTTTAAAAAAATTTGCCTTCCATCACTATTTTCAAAAAACAGTTTTTATTGAGTTACGACCTTTTCATTAACCTTTAAAAATTACGTGCAACTAAATAAATGGCTTAAATGAAAGTACAAAAAATTACAAAAAAATGTCTATAACCTCTATAAATATAATATTACAATAAATGTTCAAAACTCCATTTTCTTTAATACACATTCGGTATCGTTTTATTAACCAAAACCCTCCATAAACCCCCAAAAGCAAAAGTCCATGGGGTTAAAACCTGGACTCCTGGGTGGCCAAGAAATAGGTGCGTCACGACCCCTTTCAATCCACTGACCAGGATACTACCTGCAAAGGTACTTCCGGACTCCATTACTGTTCTGCGGTAGAGCGAAATCTTGTAGAAACCACCTATTTTGCCTTATAGTAATATTCACTCCTTCCAAATAATCTTGTAAATCGTTTGGCAAGAACTGCAAATAATTATCACCATTTAAATTGTTGGAAAGAAGTACTGGGCCTATTAGATTGTTATCCACAATTCCTGAACAAACATTAACTTTAAAAGTCCTTTGGTGATGAGTCGTTTCTTTGGCGTGAGGATCTTCGTCGGCCCAAATGTGCTCGTTATTATGGTTTGTTATTCCATTTCTACTGAAGGTAGCCTCGTCGGTAAACAAAATATTTCTAATAAAATTAACATTTCGAGTGTTTTCCATTAAAAACCAATCGCAAAATCCAATCATTTTAGAATAATTTTAGAATAATGTTAATCAATAACTCTTGAACCGTTGTTAAGTGATAGGGTTTGGGCAGCTGATCCTTCAAATGCCTCCAAACCGTTACATGAGGAACATTTAGTTGAGCAGGTATTACCCTTGAACTTGTTCCAGGGACTTCTTGAATAATTTCTAAAATGTTTTCATCAGTTGCATCCATTATTGACGGCCACTATTACCAGCAACTTGCGATTGAAATGTACGCGTTTCCCGTAAACGACGATCAAAGGTCAGAAATAATCGTCTATCAGATGTATTTCGATTGGGGTATTTTACTGCATAAAGCCCTGCGGCTGCTGCAGTATTTCCTTGACATTCAGCTACGATATTCCCGATAGTTTATTGAAATCATAATATAATCTGATCCAACTTACTCAAAGTTAAATGCATATCTGTCATTTCCTGAAATGTGTAGGCCATTGTAATATCAAAATTTTTAATATTATTCTTATTCACCCAATAAATGACAGCTTCAAATTATTGACTATTATTGATGGAACTGTTTGTAATTATTGTATCCGTAGAAACTAATTGTAATTTTATGGCCAACTAGGTAAAAACTAATTGTTTCTTTTGTATGAAAAATGCTTCTAGAACAAGAAAGTATCGTGTCCATTTTTATTATAAAATGTCAAGTAGTTTAGGAAATAATACAAAAAAAAATTATTTTGTAACTTCAATGGCTGTAACTTTTTTTGTGTACACTTTTGTACTAAGGTAAGTTGGATTTAATCAATTTATTTTTGTCCCCGGAATGCGTGATTTACTTTATGACATACCTGTTTGAAACACCCTGTATAAGCTCTGAGACAGAACAGATGACCAATAGAAAATATTTAAACACATATAAAATATAAAACAATAATATAACAATAATCACAACACTAATTTACTCGGTTTTTGAATTATTATCTCCCCGAGCAGTGCTATCTATAACTTGATTATTTAGAATTTATGTTTCAACTAAACTATCTAATTCAAATCTAAGCTCATTAAGTGCTTTCTTTAAAGTACTACTTAAATTTGGTTATGATACCGTATGTCTTCGAGGCGCTGGATGGGGTTGGATACAAAAACCTTGATGCTTTTGTTTTGTGGCTCTCTTTTAGTTTCGAATATATCTGACTACCTTCCTTTATTTTCATATGTCACTTAAAAAGTTAGTGTTGCAAGTAAATTTCTTGGGACCAACAACGAGCGCACAACACCACCTCTCACCGACAACGAAAAAGCTGTGACTCTCAGTAGGTTGTATCTAGTGTTGTCACTTATTAGGAAATAGCCAATAATGACGATGTCTCCTTCTTTATTTTGTACGACCGTATTTATTATTGACTGCCTTCTTATATCTATTCCTTGTGGAAGGAACCTTGTAGCATTCGAAATGATTGACTCTATTTGTCCGGGCTTGATAATATCTATGAAGTGTTCATGATTGTAATGAAGATTTAATATTTTTTCATATGTGTTACAATATTCTTTTGCATATTCCATTGCACGGTTATAAGTCGTTTCCACTTTAAGTCATATGTACTCTTTCTCTAATGTGTCAGCTCTATATGAAACATCACTTAGGCCCTTAGACATTTTCTTAGTTCCGTTTATCAGTGCTTCTCGGAACCTATTTAAATGTCCGTTTATTATTTCTTCTGTAGAATTAATCGAGGCTATTGTTTGTAACATCAGCTTCGTCTGATGTTTTAAATTTTTTATTAGATCCTTTTGATTTTCGTCCATGGAATTTATGTCCCTGTATACTTCATCATTTACCCCAAATACTGATGTGACGACTGTTCCTAGAAGACCCCTCTTCGGCCTTCTTTTAACTTCCAGATCTAATGCTCGACTTATAAGTTTTGCTCCTTCTTGTTTCTCTTTTAGCTGGCTGGATGGTAAATCACAATTTATTATACTGCTTGTCTTACACATATCTTCCAGCGTTTTTACCATTAAATCTATCGTTTGTTCACCATCTAATTTTTTTTTCTTTTCTAGATAAGTTTTTATTCTAAATATCCCATCGATGTATGTATACATCGCCTAGATGCTCTGAATATAATCCAGGAAATGGGTTTTAATTTTTGTACAAATCTGCATTTGATGGCTTCAAAAATACTAAAAATAGGATGCAAAACAAAAATTTTCTCTTTTTACTTTTTTTGACTGCCTCCACCTTTGTGGCATATTCGTATATGTGCCCAACTCTTCCTCCCGATTTGGCGAAATTAGTTCTCTCCCAATTAAAAAGTGTCCTGGGGTTATTATTATTCTGTTCTCCGTATGTTCTTTATCAACGCATAAAGGTGGGGAATTTATGCATGTGTCTATTTGAGCTAGCACTGTGCTTAGCTCTTCATATGTTAACGATCTATCCCCAATTAGGTATCCAATAATCCATAGGTTGCTATTTATATCCGGCTCGAAGGACCAATGGAAAGATTCGTACATAGTTATGAGGTTCGAATCGTTTTATAATGTCCCTGTGTCCGCTTCTTGTCGATCGACGGTAATAAATATAATAAAAAGTTGAAGTTGTGGAGTAAAAGTACTGGTTTTATTGACAGCTACTAGTAATTATACAATATGATGGTTAGGGAACTACTTATAATAAACTGTGCTCACATGAGCTCAAATGCCCAATTTATAATCTCACAAATAATTCATACCTCAGCATAGATGTTATTGCTTCTATCATACCATACTAACAATCTTTGAAGTATTAGCTTACATTACCATTTAATTTAGGCCGTTATTGCAACACTTAAGAAGTTCAATTAGAAAATATATTATTTGGCAATTTATTTAGTTGTAGGTAAATGAACTAATTATTAAAATATTATACGATATGGTTTTACAATGCCTCACTTATACACGGTAAAACTATAAAAGATTAAGAAGTTAAAAATAATATGACATTACAAATTAAGAGATTAAATTGTGGTTAAAAAGACACTCGGGCTGATACAAATTCAAACCCGAAAAGTCCAACGAAGGTCTCCTAAAACTTGACCACTGCAGTGGTTAGCGTACAAAGGTGCCATCTACTTTGGTGGCCATGAACGAAAACATATTTATTATTGTCGTTTTCTGTCCTCTGGGCTATATAAAATATGTAAACGAATAAATCTTTTAGCAAAAACTGCTATCGCTTTGTTGAATTAAATGGCCAAATATACGGCCTAACAGGGGTCGGCAAGTAATTTCATGTGGGATCCGGATACTCAAAGAAAATTTGAACAAGGTCCAGAAAACAAAAACAAGTGATATCATTTAATGACGAGATGTTTATTATTTAAACAAAAGATAAATTAATGCGAAAAATTGCACCGACGTTCTTAAGCTAGTTATTTGTGGTCTGGTTCTCGAGTGGAACAACAAATTTGAAGTGCATCTTCTAGGTGGGCGTCCGTTAATTGGGAGCGATATTTGTTTTTCAAAAATATCATTTTTGAGAAAGACGTTTCGCGCATATACGTTGGTTGATCCAAACATAGTGGCAAAATTGATTACAAGTTGTCTGTAATTTTCATATTTTGCTGGCACATATTTGACGATTTATAAACGGTCAAGGATCAATCTTCTTGTAATTCAATAATATCCATTTGAAGTAATGCTTTTGACAGATTAAACAGCTTAGTAGTCACACCTGTACATTTTGCTGCTCCATTAAATTTTAATGGTGATTTTAGAAATGGAGATAGTTTGCTTACCTGTGCAAAGTCTTGGCATCTTGAAGCAAATTTGTTTCTAAGATCGCCCAGAAATTTCACGAACTCTGCAATGTCTTCTTCGAAGTACCCCTTATTTTTATTATATTCAAGAATAGTTGGAAAATGAATGAATTCTTATTGTGCAATATATTTTTCAAAGATATCCAGCGTATGAAGAAAAGCAGACACTATGTATCAGATCACATACAAATTTTCCATTTCCTTGTAACTCTGTGTTAGCGCATTCAAATATTTTAAAATATCTTTTAGAAAAGCCACAACCATCATGTTGCGCCTGTTTGTTATATACTCAAAATGTGCCATGGCTCCCAGCGCATCTATATTTTGTAAGAAGGAGATCGCATGTTCTTTTATTAGCTAGAAACGTTTAATAACTTGATCTTTACTTAACCAACGAGCATTATTGTGTTGTAGAAAGTCAGAATATGCTGAATTACATTCAGAAAGAAATTTTCTTTGAAATGTTGTTGCTGAAGAGCAGAATAAGATCTCATAATATTAATTAACTTTACTAAACGGTCCACAAAGTGCTGCCCGGTGTATTATGCACTGATATGTTATTGAATTTGAATTTTTATCTCTGATCCTCTTTACTACACCTTTTTCTTCACCAATCACTGCTGGGGCCCTATCACTATAAAGCGAAATCATTTTATTACTGATGTTAGATTTAGAAATTAATTTATCAATAATCTTGAATAAATCTTCTTTTCGAGTATTACCTTTGTGTTATCCGCAGCTAAAATTTCCATTCTTCGTGTATTATCTACTTGAGATCTATCGTGCATTATGACAATGAGATGCTTTGAATTGCTGAGGCAACATCTTTTTTTTCTTCTTAAAGTGACTTAGCTACTGCCGGCATACATTCCTTCACTATCTCAGAATAAAAAAATGGTTTTTGGTGTTTATTAAGTATCCAGCACACACGTAACGCTGCATCTGTGGATTTTTCTTAGTCGCTCATGCAGCGAACAAGGATTTTTGTGCTTTTTTCGTAAGAATTAAGATATACCCGAAGTTTTTCTTTACGCGCCAGACTGCCAAGCGGATCGGATAGGTTTTGTGGAATTGCTGATAAGTTGTTTCGTAGTGTCGCTTCAAATATCCACTTTTAACTCAGGCGACATGACAGTTTTATTGTATATAGGGCACACCGGAACCGCTTGCGGCCTACCAGGCAGTAAAAAACAATATTGTTCAGTCCATTCTGCCAGAAACTTCCGATTTTCACTGTCCACTTTTTTCCTTTTCGGATCCATATTAACGTAGGTACAAAAAGATGTTTTGTAAAACAAACGAAATCGCGAGTAATCACAAAAGAAGTGACCTTCGTGTGCCTACGTGCAAGTGAGCGACTATCAGCAGTGTCAGTTAGTGGACAGCGGCGTTGCCAGGCCCATAAATTTTGTTTCCCCAAGCCCAAATTGTGTTTTAAAAGTTGCCAGATTTTGAACAGAATTCCCCAGATTTTTATATTTCAGTTATTGTAAACATACAATATTATTATAAAACAATATTTTATCACTAATGCATAATTGTTATTATGTTTATTTATCATTTCACTTCCTATTTGAAAATTAACAGCATCTTAATGAAAGATGGTAAAAGCCAAAGATGTTTTAATACAACTGAAGGCTAATTGTACGACTAAATAAGAAGAAAAACAATAAAAGTTAAATAAATAGTAATATTTTTAAAACATTTACTTGTTAAGTACCTTAAGAAGGTGGTAGCGCATTTAAAATTTAAAAACCTTTCAATAAAAAGAATTAATCTCGGTACAAGTGTGGGTTTAAAGCTACTACTGATCAAATCTACCGACTAAGGATTATAAAGTACTAAATTTGACATGCTTGTATATAAAAGGAACATATATATGGTCGGAACTGAGCATAAGTATACGTAAACCTTAAAGAGAACGATTCGGTTGGTTGATAGAACGAAGAGATAACGGAATCAGTATCAATAATAAAATTAATTCTTAAGCTCGATTGGGGATTAGGTACGATTGGGAAGAATATAGAAATTAAAAGATCAATCATCTTACATGAATAAATTTTAATTCCCAAACATGTTTTGATTTAATCAGTTCATTTTAACTTGTAATATTTATTTGCGGTCTTAAAAAAATAGCTTCGAGATATACAGTGCTGTTAAAAAGTCTTGCATCACCTTACCAAATCTTCTTTAAGTTCCATCTTCTATCGAAGGTTGGAAATCATCATGGCTATGCGGACTCTGTTGACTGCCGCTCTAAAAAGTTCTGCACTACTGCATTCAAACCATTCCCTTAAGTTCTTAAGCCAGGATATTCTTCGTCTTCCCACATTTCGCTTTCCTCGGATTTTGCCCTGCATAATAAGTTGTAATAATGCGTATTTTTGCCCTCTCATCACATGTCCCAAGTACTCAAGTTTTCGTCTTTTAATTGTTAATATTATTTCCGCCTCATTTCCTATCCTTCTAGTTACTTCCATGTTTGACATTCTTTGAATCCATGATATTCGTAGGATTCTTCTGTAACACCAAAATTCAAAGGCGGACAACTTATTCAGATGAACTTATTTTAGTGTCCAATCTTCCAGACCATAAAGAAGAGTAGAGAACACGTAACATCGAAGCATTTTCAGGCGTAGTTCTAACCTTATATCCCGACAACAAAGAAACTTTTTAAGTTTAATAAATGATGTACGTGCTATTTCAATACGTGTCTTAATTTCTTTGGTTTGGTCTACATCTGATGTTATCCATATTCCTAAGTATTAATAGTTATTAACACTCTCAATTGCAGTATATTCAATAGTCAATTGGATATTTGCATGTGCAGATTTAGTCATGATCATGCATTTAGTTTTCTTTAAATTTATCTTCAGTCCGTACTCATGACAGCGTTCATTAAGGCGTTGCATTACGTTCTGTAAATCATTGTTGTTATCCGTAATTATTACTGTATCGTCTGCAAAACGTAAGTTATTCAAAACTTCTCCATTGATAGATGTACCTTCTATTGAGTCTGAGAGCGCTTCTTGAAATAACGCTTCACTGTAGACATTGAAAAGTAGTGGGGACAGCACGCAACCCTGGCGGACTCCTCTCTGTATTTTAATATTTTCGGTGTACTGGCTGTCAACTCTTACCTTAACAGTTTGACTCCAATATAAATTAGATATAATTTTCAGATCACGACTGTCAATATTTTTGCTTGTTAATATATCTCCAAGCTTTTTATGTTGAACTTTATCAAATGCCATTTCAAAGTCTACAAAACATAAGTACATATCCTGATTCATGTCCATGCATCTCTGAGCCAGCACATTCAAGCCGAACAAAGCATCTCTTGTACTCATACCATTTCTAAAGCCAAATTATGTGTCACTAATCTCATATTCAAGAGTTTTAACAATTCTGCTGTGAATTATTTTCAAAAATGTTTTAAGTGTGTGACTCATTAAAGCTATTATTCTGTGGTCTGAGCAAGTTGTTGAACTTGGTTTTTTGGAAATTACTACAAAGGTTGATTGCAGCCATTGTCTGGGGATTGTGGCAGTCTGATATATTAGATTAAAGAGTTCAACCATTACATCAATAACATCTTCATCGATGAGTTTTAATAATTCGATGGGCACCTCATCTGGTCCAGTAGCTTTACCCTCTTTTGTGTTTTTGATGGCATAGATGACTTCTTCTCTTAATATTGGTGGTCCAGTATCCTCGGTGATTTCTAATGACAGTTCTTTCATCATTAAATAGTTGTTGAATGTATTTGGTCCAGTGACATAATCTCTCCTTCATATCAGTAATAATATCCCCTTTATCATTTTTAAGGATATTCGTTTGTGTACGCTTTCTAGAACCTGTCATTTCTCTAATTTTTTTGTGTAAATTAAAGCTATCGTACTTTTATCCAGATCTTCTATTTCCTTGCATCTATCGCCGACCCACCTCTCTTTTGCCTCTCGAATTTTCTTTCTGATGTTTCTCTAAATTTGTTTGTATTTATTCAGGTCTTTTGCTTTATGTTTTCTTCGTTCTTCCATGAGTTCAAGAATTGCTACTGTCATCCAAGGTTTTGTTTTTTCTTTAAGTGGTTTGAGGGTTTCTTTTCCAACTGACACAAGGGCATGTTGAATTTTTCCCCATTTTTGGTCAATAGTTAGAGTTTCTGCATTATCTTCTTTGACCTTAAGCTCTCGTTTATTTTAAATTTTGTTTCCACATAAAATATGTGTTGTCTTGTTTGAGACGTCTTGTATCTATGATTTTCTTGGTACTAGGGCTGTTGACCTTCTTTAGTTTCACTCTCATCGACAAAACAACCAAGTTGTGGTCGAAGGATATGTTCGCTCCTGGATAAGTTTTAGATGATATTATAGAATTTCTATATCTTGTGTTGACGATAATATAATCTATTTGATTTCTGACTATTTTGTTGTTATTGTCAGCTGGTGACCTCCATGTATATAGTCTACGTTTAGGAAGTTTTAACAAGGTATTTGTAATTATGAGTTCCTCATTGACACAGAAATCGACAAGCCTATCGCCACGTTCATTCCTTTCCCCGAGTCCATATCGCCCCACGCAATTCTCCACTTCTCCTTGACCAACTTTAGCGTTCAAATCGCTCATTATAATATTTATATCTTGTCTTTTAGTTAGTCTTAAGACATTGTCGATTTGTTCATAGAAGGCCTTTATGGTGTCTTCATCCTTGTCTGAAGTGGGTGCATATACTTGGATTATATTTATTTTACGTTTTAAATGAGAGTTTAGAGACAGCATTAATACTCGATCAGAGTAGGGAACAAAGTTACAAACAGCTTTATGAGAATTCTTATCAACTATAATGAAAACTCCCCGTTTGTGCTTGGAATCGTTTTTCCAGAATAATACATCGTTCCATTTCTGGTCTTACATTTTCCTGATTTAGACCATTGTATATCGCTAAGGCCCAGTATATTAATTTTCATTATATACATTTCCGACACAGCATTATCCAGTTTGCCTGATTGGTATAAACTTCTTACGTTCCATGTTCCGATTTTCAAGGCTATAGAGTTATTTGCTTAACAGGTATTTACCTTGTTGACGACCTGAGAGGCCCTGTCGTCCTTCCCTGCCAGATCTTGGATTCCGAGCTCCATGATAATTAAGTAAATTATCCATTAGTGATATAATCGCTTCAAAATAAAATATGATGGTACTTTTTCGTGATGCTCATATTGTAATGGCTTTTATACACTGAAATTAAATGAAAAAAGAACATGAAGAAAGTAGAAAAATAATAAAAAATTCTCAAATTTAAATTTATCTCGAAAACAAAATACGATCTGGAATTTTTGTATTTTTTTAGCTCTTCTGTTGTTTATTACGTTATTTCACTTATTTCAACAATACTCTGTATAGTATTTTGTTAGAGGATTCCAACTTAGTAGGTACTCTCAGCATTGTAAAAGTTTCCAAGAAATTAATATCCGATGGAGTTTTCAAAACAAGCGAAATAAAAGTCGGAATATTCAACGGCATTGTGGCCAGTTACAATATCTACCTGTTATGCTAATTATTAATTAGAAAGTCAATATCGGCAAAACCAGCTTATTCAAATTATGAGTACCTATCTACCTGTTATAGTCTTTTGTTGAAGGATTTCAATTTATTACCCTTATCATATGTAAAATTTCTCAAGAAATTAATATCAGGTTCAGTTTTCAATGAAACAAAAATCTAATCTTTAACAGAATTGTTACCATGTAAAAGATCTGTTTATTATGCTAATTCGTAATAAGAAAGTCAAATCGGCAAAAGCAGTTTATTCAAATTATATCTATAGTCTTTGGTTGAAGGATTTCAATTTTTTACCCTTAGCATTTGTGAAACTTTTCAAGATATTTATTTTTTTAGATTAGAAATTGTTAGTTGGATATTATGTAAAAATTAAAAGGTCTAGAAAATAAAATCTTTATTTAAACTGAAGACAGTCTATCTTTTCGTTGAATGGTATTTGCGAAAACAATCTCCTATGCACAGTCCAGGTTTTTCGTCACAATCAGCACACTCGAAAATAGTGTTTTTCCCAATTTTATGGATAGAACATATTCTACACAAATATTTGACATGGGCGTGGGCTGTGTTCAATATGCGTTAGTATTGAAAAACGTGTACTTGGACTAGGTTGGACCATACGTGGGCTGCGCGTGGGATGTGCGTGGGCTGTGCGTGGGCTGTGCTCAATTTGCGCCAGGCCTAAGCCGAAAGCGGTCAGCTACGAATTAATATTTAACATACTTTTGAAATACTTTTTTTTCCATTTCTTCATTTGACATAAATGTTTACAAAAACATATTAGTCTTTTTCAGTCTTTAATTAAAAGTTTCAGCACATTTTTGTCAATGTTCGTATTTTTTCTATAAAATTATTGTATCATTACTAAAGCTCGGATTATAGGCAAAATGCCTTTTTTTGCCTATTTTGCCTATTATAAGTGTTTTTTGCACTTTTTGCCTTTTTTCGTAAATTCCGCCTATTTGTGCCTTTTTTAAAATTTCATGGTACTACCCATGATATTATTCTATTACTAAACCATTCTATAATAAAATTTTGGGTCAATAATAAAATATCAATGGTTTGTTTATATAATAGATTTCTAGGAAAATGTACCTGATCGAGACTTGAGGGTTAACTATTTGGAAATCCCTAAGCTTTATTAGTTTATTATCAGTTGTACAGTCGGTTACTGTATCAGAGTTTACTCACAAATTAGCAAATTGCTATATGCTAGTTTAGTTTTGTTGCGTATACCGAAAAGCAAAGAACACGTTTTAAAACGTTCAAGACAGTTGTGTGAAAAGATGACATCTAAATTAAGGCTATGGATCGCACCTTATTCGGAACTTTCTCTAGAAGGAGATGGAGCATTTTGTAAACCATGCGGCAAATCGGTAAGTTTTATTTTTTTTTTCTTTTTTTCTCGTCCCACAACATAACTAAATTCTAAAGCGGTTTTAGAATTCTAATTATTTTTTTTTAATTCTCAGATTTCAAGTAGAAAAAAGTACTTTATTGACCAGCATTGTGGAACCCCACTTCATAAACGTAATTTGGAAAAATTAAATTCCTCTAAGTTAGCCCAAACATCTCTGCGGGATAGTTTAAGCAGTTCAAAAAAAAAGGAGGAAGACGCATTTAAATTTGATTTATGCCAGATGATGATTGCATCCAACATTCCTCTATATAAAGTTAATAACCCTAGTTTTAAACGCTTTTTTGAAAAATATCTTAATAAATCCTTACCGGACGAGAGTACATTGAGAAAACATACTGTGGAAAAATGTTATGTGGAATGTATTTCAAAAATTAAGCACGAGTTGGAGGGCAATTTTTTGTATATTATCGTGGATGAAACGACAGATGTATGCGGCAGGTATATAGCTAATTTAATGATTGGAATTTTGAACGAAAACTTTGCGAGAAAACCTTATTTAGTTGCCGTTAAAGAATTGGAAAAAACAAACAATTTAACAATAAGTCGATTTATACAAGATAGTTTAACAAACCTCTTTTTACCCAACGCTATACCAGTGAATAAAATAGTTTTTTTCTACTCTCTTACTAGTAAATTGTATATTACCTACTATTTGGATGCTAAGTAAATGCATCATAACAGATACTGACACGTAATGACTAGCACGTAATAAAAAAAATTACGCTTCAGTTCTATAAAAATGTGTAATATCACATAAGCCTTGTAAGTCAGTTGGTCGAGTTACCATGGAAACGAATTAACAGGCGTTGTTTTGACAGGTTAAAAATTATTAATCTGTCAGTGTAAATATAGTGGTAATTTAGTTTTTATTTTTATAAACAAAAATAATGGTAGAAAAACTATAGTACACAACTTGAGTTGTAAGCTTATTACATGCTTGTAAAATTACTGCGCTCGCCGCTACGCGGCTCGCGCGCAACTTTTTTACTCGCATGTAATAAGCTTCTTACAACTCTCGTTATGTAATATACTATTAATGCTTTCAGATGCTGCGGCATATATGTTAAAAGCTGCTGTTAATTTAAAAATTTTTTATCCTAATTTAATTCATTGCACTTGTGTAGCCCACGGGGTAAATAGAATTGCTGAAGAAATAAGAAATCTGTTTCCGTTGGTAAATAATTTTATAAATTTTATGAAAAAAGTTTTTGTAAAGGCTCCGTTGAGGGTGCAAATATATAAAGAAAGACTTCCCGGTGTCCCTTTGCCACCTAAACCAGTAATTACAAGGTGGGGAACCTGGCTCGAAGCAGTCTTTTTTTACTTTGAACACTGCAATGAAATAGAATTAGTTATGTCAGAATTTGATGATGATATTTCCGAAGCCATTCGAGAAGCAAAAAAAATATTAAAAAATCTCAAATTGAAACAGGAACTCGGTTATATCAATGACAATTATAAATTAATAGTTACCACAATTACCTTATTAGAAAAACAAGAGATAAATTTATGTGAGTCAGTAAAATTAATAGATAATTTAAAGACGAAAATTAAATCGGCACCTGGAAGTAACGGTCAATTAATTTTTAAAAAAATGAAATATGTTTTCGACAAGAATGAAGGTTTTTCGTTTTTATCTAATGTTGCTAAAGTTTTGAATGGGACATTTTCCGAGGAATTTCAAATTATGCCAGATTTATTATCCGCTCTGAAATATGCTCCAATTACATCTGTCGATGTCGAACGTTCGTTTTCAATGTACAAATTAATTTTAAGTGATCGAAGACATAGTTTTAAGACCGAAAATATTGAAAAACATTTAGTTGTTTCTATTAATGATAAAATTTTAAGTGGTTACAATGTTTAATTATTAATTAACAGTTATTTAGTTACTAGTTTATTTATACTAATGTTATGATTATGATGTGTAAATATACTTGCCTTAAGTTAATATTACGTTAATTTACTTTGTACAATAAATAATAAGTTATATTCCTTTATTGCCTATATTTTGCCTAAATGTTAATATTCCTGCCTTTTTTAATAAAAATCTTTGCCTATATAGGCGCCTTTTTCTTCAATTTTTGTTGCCTATAAATCCGAGCTTTAATCATTACTTTTTATACTCCTACAAATGGTTTTTTATTATACGAGATAAGAAATATGCACAATTTTTTATAAATTTTATATTTATATCCACCAAAAATATTAACATTTCATTTTTTGAAAAAATAAAAATTATCTTTGTAAATACTTCGTAGAAATTTTCATTTATATTAGAATTATTATAATGCAAATGTCGCACCATACGGTTTCAAATTAAGGAATATATACTGAAGCTTACTTTAACCAAAAATAGAATTTCATAACCAAAATATTCATACATCTTAAATAGTAAAACAATAATTATTTGCATAAATTTTATCTCTAGGCCCTCACAAAACGAACATTTAAAGCTGTTAATAAGTGAAGCGGTAGCAAAAAGCCATAAGTTTTAAACCGCTTAGCACGGAATACGATAAACTAGAGAGACGTTTGACTGTTTGTGTTGAGAGAGCAAGTAAGCAATGTGCAGCTTAGAATTAGAGTCGAGCATCAGTGAAGAGAAAGCCTAAGTAAGCGCCCTGGGGCTGCTTCACAGACCCAAGAGCTGTTGTACGGTTACGGATCCCCGAATCTGATTCGTATTTTTGGCACACGATAAGAGAGCTCATAATCTAAGCACCCTTCGGCGTTGCACTTAAATTAGACGAGTAAATACGGGGATGTAAAAGAAAGTAGCGCAATTTTAAAGTAAATAAAAGAACTTCGGTTGGTGGCAATGTTTTATTATTAAATTTTAGTTTTAGGGAGTGAATCTAAGTTTCAAATAGAAAAGGTTTTCCTTCACTTTTACTTATTATCTTTTTTTTTATTAAAACGGTAATATATAACTATAAGTTTTTCACATTAAAAAAGCAGTTAGTCCTAATTGAAAAATAACAGATGTGGTACGATTTCTTCCACGTTTTTGAAGCTAAGATTCTATACTCGCGTTGTATTACTTTTTTATGTACAGTAAAATCCTAAAGCAAGCGTCACGGAACTAGCGCCACGAAAAGGCGTCACGGGTATAGTCACTAAATAGAGCTTCTTGAAAGAAGCTTTGGTAAACGAGACAGTCGGCATAAAAGTGAACGAAAGTTTAGTTAACAACATTAGGTATGACGACGATACAGTCAACTTGGACCGACAACTTGGAAGACTTAAAAAGAATAATGAACAAAATATTAAGATATAGTGGAGAATACGGACTCGAAATCTTAACATCAAAAAAACCAAATTCATGAAAATTAGCAAGAACAACAATACAAATAAAATATTAACGGTAGGCGGCCAGCAGATTGAGAAAGTAAAAAGATATACTTACTTGGGAACGATAATTACAGAAAATAACGATTATACTGCAGAGATAAAAATCAGAATTGAAAAAGCACGTGCCAACTTCGTGAACAAACCAGATTCTTGAAACCATAGAGAACAATAAGAACATAAAAGTACTGCAAACACGTAAATCCATTGGCAGCAATAAAATCATTAAAATAAAAGACGACCGTGGAATATTATGCTCGCATAAGGAAGAGATCGTTAGAGAAATCCGAAAATTTTATGAGAAACTATATACTTCTACTATTCCAAACCCTGGTATACCAACAAAATATATCTTAAATTTGGGCTCAGAGGATCTCCCTGAAATAATATCATCAGAAACTAGAGCCGCCCTAAAACAAATGAAAAATGAGAAAACACCAGGAGAAGATAAAATTACTTTGGAGATGGTAGAAATGGGAGGCACTGCATTAGAAGAGGCAATACGAGCATTACTGAATAAATGCCTATTGGAAGAACAAATATCCAAGACATGAAAAAATGCGGAAGTCATTCTACTCCATAAAAAAGGGGACGCCGCAAATATAGAAAACTACCGACCAATAAGCTTATTGTCACACCTATACAAAGTACTAACCCGAATTATAACAAATAGATTGACAGCTAAACTAGATGCATACCAACCAGTGAAGCAAGCAGGCTTTCGTAAGGGTTTTAGCACTATTGATCACTTGCAAACAATCCGGACAGTTATTGAAAAAACAATAGAGTACAACATACCACTACATCTGGCATTTGTCGATTATCACAAAGCATTCGACAGTATCGAGAAATGGACTTTCTTAACAGCATTGGACGACGCCAGAGTAGATTCAAGATATGCTGCCCTCCTTAAAAATATATACGATGATGCTACTTTTCACGTAAAAATAGATGATGATCTGGAAACTATGAAAATAGACCTTGGCAAAGGCGTGAGACAGGGCGACACCGTCTCACCCAAATTATTTACTTTGGCATTAGAAAATGTTTTCAAAAAACTAAATTGGGCCGAAAAGGGATTAAAAGTAGATGGAGTATATCTTAACCATTTGCGTTTCGCAGACGACGTACTAATAAGCACAGATATCCATGAACTGAAATCAATGCTACAAGATTTAAATCACAAATCGAATAAAATAGGATTAAAAATGAATCTCGACAAAACAAAGATATTAAGCAACAGCCTAGAAAACATCACGATAGATAACATCAATATAGAAAAGGTAGACCAATATATATATATATATATATATATATATATATATATATATATATATATATATATATATATTATATATATATATATATATGTATATATATATATGTATATATATATATATATATATATATATATATATATATATTTATATATATATATATATATATATATATATATATATATATATATATATATATATATATATATATATCTAGGACATGCAATTAAAAATGAAAAGGAAAACCAAACCCTAGAAATTAAAAGAAGGACACAATTGTCATGGGCTGCTTTTGGTAAGTTGAGCTTCATTTTAAAATACAAAAAAATCCCAATTCACTTCAAACGAAAAACCTATGACACTTGTATACTACCAGTTACAAGTTATGGGTTGGAAACTATGGCAATAACAAGAAAAATGGCAGAACAATTAAGAGTAACTTAACGGGCCATGGAGAGGGCCATGTTAAATATAAGCCTCAGTGACAAAATTCCTAACACCGAAATACGTCGAAGAACTAAAGTAACTGACATCATGGGAAAAATAGCGACATTGAGATGGCAATGGGTAGCACATGTAGCAAGACAAGACACCAACAGATGGTCTCATAAAGTGACATTCTGAACACCTCGAGAAACAAAAAGAAGCGTAGGAAGACCCAAAAAGAGATGGATAGACGATATAACAGCTGTAGCTGGAAAACAGTGGATGCGAATTGCAAAAGATAAGGAAGCGTGGAAGCAATTGGGGGAGGCCTATGTCCAACAATGGATAAATGAAGACTGAAGAAGAAGAAGAAGAAGAACTTCGTGAAAATGAAAAATATTTTATGCAGCAAAAATCTGAAATTGGCTCTCAGAATATGGCTAATTAAATGCTATGTACACAGTATACTCTACTATGGAGCAGAATCATGGACATTAAACCGGAATACAATAAATCGACCTAACGCGTTTGAAATGTGGACATTTAGAAGATTGTTAAGGATTTCATGGGTAGATAGAGTCACGAATGCAGAAGTGTTAATGAGAATAGGCAGTAGGAAAAGCGTAGGAAGAAGATGCGTTTTCTGGTTGAAGAACCGGAGAGCCTGGTTTGGTTGCAGCTCAAGGCAATTGTTCAGAGCAGCTGCCTCGAAGGTCAGAATGGCCATGATGATTGCCAACCTTCGTCCCTGAGATAGCACTTAAAGAAAAAGATAGATGTCCGAATAATAACAACCATTGTATTATCTATTTAAATTTTTATAATAATTCTAATGGGAATAATCCACAATTAAATTTAATTTAATAAGATGCATATTATACATTTTAAAATAGACGACTTTAAAATTTTGGACATATTTTGGATTTGCTAGTTTCTGGCGATATATTTTACTCTTTACTTGAAATTTTGACAATAATATCAATAGGACATAGTTCTATCCAGACGTACGTTGAAGTATTTTGGCATCTCGTTGTGTTCCAGCATCAGACCATGTCATTTCAACTCCAGCGTTCTTCGGGCATGCTTGTTTCCAAGATGAAAATCACGCACCTGAGTTTTTATGGGATCGGGTTTCAGATGGCTTTATGATAGTATAGTGCTGTCTCCTATGACATTTGTCAGCTTAACTTCGACTTCATTAAAGGTTCTTCCGTAAGCTGCCACAGAAGTATCATCAGTGTAAAAAAATAGTTTTATTTGTTGCTTTATCGTTGGTCATTGGTATATATGTTAAATAAAATCGGCACGAGGACACTTTTCTGCGTGAGTCCATTTTTTTGGTCCATCTACCTACTGCTCTTTGACAAGAGTGTTAGGTAGAACCGTCTATTCTGGAGGAAATAATTCACTAACCTGTTAATTCGGATTTCCTTTGTAGCTTCGTAGAGTTTTGACAGCAGCTGTTAAGGCTTAACTGTGCTATAGACGACAGTCAGGTCTATGAACGCTATTCCTATTATTTCGTTTCGTTAAGAACCATCTACAGTATGTTGGGTAAAATCAAGGATTTAACTGCAGCCCTGTTTGTTCTGAGATAATTTTAGTAGTCTCCACAGATTCAGCAATATGATTCAGTACCGTTCTTTCGAACGTCTTGAAAAAGTATCACAAAAGAAACACAGGTCTAAAACTCTTTGTATCCGCCAGATACTTCCCTGGTTTTAAAATGGCTACTACTCTAGCTTTTCTCCAGATTTTGGCGATTTGTAATGTACGGATGCAGCATTTAATCATTTTTACGAGCCGCTCTACGGTTGTTGGTCCAAATACCTTTATTTATTCTGTTAGTATATCATGTAGGCCAGCCGCTATATTATTATCATCTTTCATTTGATGGATCGCGTCTCTCCTCTCCCCCAGGCAAAAAAAAGTACCTACAATATTCCTTTCTTCGTCGATATTTCATTGTATTATTATTTTGTTCTTTTTTGATGTCGTCTTACCGTTCATTAAAACACGGTGAGTTATCTAAGAAATAGAAGACTTCTACGAACAATTAGAAACAATAATGAAAACAACAAAAAAACGTGAAGTTCTGATACTAATGGGTGACTTTAATGCCAAAGTGGGCAGAGGAAGTGTGGATAGTTGTGTTGGAATGTATGGATTGGGAGAGCCAAATGAGCGTGGTGAAAGACTAATTCAGATGTGCTAAATAGAAGAACTAGTAGTTATGAATGCAATGTTTAAATTACCAAATCGCCGGCTCTACACGTGGAAAGCTCCTGGAGACAGCAAAGATAGAATCATAAGAAATCAGATAGATTACATCTTGAGAAGGAACAGGTACAAGAACTCTATTACAGTAGTGAAGACTTACCCTGGAGCAGATGTAAACTCGGACCACAACCCAGTAGTAGCAAATATGAATGTAAGATTGAGAAAACCATTAATGAAAAGATCTAGACTGCAAATATGCATTGATAAGTTAAGAGAACCAAATACATACCAAGAAACTCAAAACAAAATAAATCAGAGTATCCAAGAAATAAAACAACAAAATAAGAACACTACAGATATTGACACAAAGTGGAAGAATATAAAGAACGCAATCGAGGCTGTGGGACGGAAAACTTTAACATTTACAAAAGCTGCCAAACAAGAATGGATGACACAAGAAATTCTCGAAAAGATGGACGAAAGAAGAACACATAAAAACAAAGATAAAATTAAATATCAAGAAATTAATAAACAAATAAAACAGAAAATAATACAAGCTAAGGAAACATGGATGTCCATTATATGTCAAGAAATCGAGGAATGTGAGGCAAGGTATGACACTTTCAACACCCATAAGAAGGTTAAAGAAATGATTTCAGGAAATCGTCACAAACCAATCGGGATATTAAAAAATGCAGATGGTACCACTATAACTGAAACGCAAGACAAACTACGTAGATGAAAAGAATACATTGAACAACTATTTTATGATCAAAAAGTAGAACAATTATTAGAAGTTAACGGAGAAACCACGGGACCAGAAATAATGAAAGAGGAAGTTATGTATGCTATAAAACACACAAAAGGCAGAAAAGCTCCAGGACCCGATGAAATACCAATTGAACTATTGAAGATAATTAATGAAGATAATATTGATGTCTTGGTAGACCTTTTTAACTCCATATACAAGACGGGACACATACCCAAAGAGTGGCTTCTCTCAACTTTTGTGACGATTCCAAAAATCACAAATGCTAAAGATTGCAATGACTATCGAACAATTGAGTTAATGAGCCACACATTGAAAACCTTCCTTAAAATCATACATAACAGAATCCACATGAAATTAGAACAAGAAATAAGTGATTCACAGATGGGTTTCAGAAAGGGTCTAGGAGCTAGAGAAGCATTATTTGGAGTCCATGTTCTGACACAACGATGCCTGGATATGAATCAGGACATATATGCTTGCTTTATAGATTTCAAGAAAGCTTTTGATAGAGTTCAACATGAGAAGCTTTTAAGTATTCTTAAGACTAAAAACATTGATAGTACAGATCTACAAATTATATCGAATCTGTATCAAAACCAGAAAGCAAGAGTAAGAGTCGAAGGAGAACTGACAGAGGAAGTAAGTATACTTGGAGGAGTTCGACAAGGGTGTATCCTTTCACCACTCTTATTCAACGTCTACAGTGAAGTGATTTTTCAAGAGGCTTTATTGGATATCGTGGAAGGTATTTATGTCAACGGAAATAGCATTAATAATATTAGATATGCCGACGATACTGTCCTATTTGCAAGTGACATGGAAGATCTACAGTACATAATACAACATGTATACAATGCATGTGAAAGTTACGGACTGCAAATGAATGTCAAGAAAACGAAATCAATGATATTCTCAAAAAAACCAAAAAATGTAAATAACCTGATCATCAATAATACAACGATAGAATGAGTAAAAACATATAAATATTTAGGAACGTGGCTAACCGAAGATGGAGATCAAGTAAAGGAGATCAGATCTAGAATAGAAATGGCAAGAAACACGTTCATAAAATTGAAGAAATTACTTTGCAACCGTAACCTTAATCTAGAGATTCGCACAAGAATGCTACGTTGTTACGTCTTCTCTACTTTACTATACGGCATGGAAGCGTGGACAATAAAGCAGTCTGAAATCAAAAAATTAAACTCCTTTGAGATATGGTGCTACAGGAGAATGCATAAAATATCGTGGATTGAAAAAGTAACTAATATAGAGGTGTTACAAAGAATGAAGAAAGAATGTGAAGTCATAAAAACTGTTAAAATTAGAAAGATTCAATATCTGGGACATTTAATGAGGGGTGAGGAGTACGTATTACTGAGGTTGAGTATGCAAGGGAAGATACAAGGGAAGAGAAACCCAGGACGACGCAAAATGTCCTGGCTAAGAAATTTGAGAGAGTGGTTCGGCTGCAGCTCATTGGAATTATTCAGAAATGCGGCCAACAAAGTTAAAATAGCGATGATGATTTTCAACCTCCGCTAGGAGAAGGAACCCGAAGAAGAAGAAGAGTTATCTAATCGGGTGTGACTTTTGTTGTCAGGTTGGATGCCAGGTAAGCAAGATTCTTGTCAAGATTCCGAATCAACTTCCAGGCACGTCTGCTATTTTGTTTTATTTCCAGCCTCATAACCAGCTTGCACCACCTATCCATTTTGTTGATATATATCGCATGTTTGACTTCATCCCTAGCCTGTATTGTTGCTTCCGAAAAAGGGTCGTCTTCATATAGGTGCTAATATCTTTTAAGTAGGTAAGGATTTAGATTCTTCATTGAGCCATACTATGTATTCTTTTTCACAACCTCTAGCAACATGTTTTCGTGATATTGGTTTTACGATCTGTATAAATTGATCGTATGAATCAGGGCACAGTTCTAACTGGCAAAATGTTTAATCAAATGCTTTAGAAAATTTTTCCATTTTGCTTTATTAAAGTTAAAACTTTTCTTGAAAGGAACAATTGCGTATCTGATTGACGCATTGGAAAGGCAAGTTGTGCATTGGTCTGTGCTGTATTGTCGAAAGGGCACTTTCAATGATCATCTTTCGCTGTTGAAAAACGCTGTCTTTTGGAATCATGAATCAGTTTTAGGTTCATACCTTCAGCCCATTTTCTAGTTTCTCGCCATTGGAGTCTATTTAGTTATAAATCCACAAGAAACTATGACAGTTGAAGTCATCCATAGGGATGGCGGTTTTTGACAAAACACCAGTTTTCGGTTATACCGGTTTTTTTTGCTTACGGTTTAACCTGGCAGTTATAACCGGCCAAAAAAATACGTTTTTCCAAAAACCGGTTTTCGGTTTTTTTATTCCAATAGATTAGAAAGTTACATTTACAATGCACTTTAGTTTGCGATACTACATTCGACTCGATATCAATATGATCAAAATTAGTACTATCGAAAGAACATCAATATCAATGTAAATACAACACAATTTTTTGTGTTTTTGAGAAAAAAATTCCCCAACAAAAATTTTCCAGACTCTTTCAAATGGGATTTAAAGAAAATAATATCAACATAAATATTTTACTTAAAAATAAATTGGATAATGCAATTCATCTTTATTTTTACTACCATCAACAAAAATTATCATGTATTACTTTTATCTCATTTACGACTTCCGGTATGGGTATAAATTGTTTTGAAAAAGTAGGGAAATCCTTGGAGATTCGTATTCGTAATCGGTAACTCGATATTCATAGTCATTATTTTTGGTAATCAGAAAAAGCCATTTACCCACTTTCAATGTCAAGTCAAGTGTGAAAAATAGATGATGTATAAATACCAGATCAGTTCTTATGTAAGAATATTATGATTACAAATAATTTTTCAACGAAATACTATAATAAAATTTAATTGTTTCTGGCTGATGTGAGTGACTTTCAGTTTGCTTCTGTATTTATAAAATAAAATAAAAATTAAATTTTAGTTTTGTTTGGAATAATTACTTGAGAATAATAATTATGATTGGGTGGGATCCAAAATAATACCTAACCTAATCCTAATAACTGTAAAAACCAAATAACCGGTTTTTACTTTAAAAATAAAAAACCGGTTATAACCGGGACAAAAAAACAACCGATAAAACCGGTTATTTCGAAGTAAAAAAAAACCGGTTTTCGGTTAAAACCGGTAGATTTTCCCATCCCTAGTCATCCAGTACGAATTTTATTTGATGTGTTTAAAAGTCATTCACTTCCTCGAAAGCAATGGCAGCATCTGGTGGTTTGTAGATGGACGTTACTTTACAGCAGTTTATCTCCACTATGAATGTTTTAATAAACTCAATGTGTTAAAAATGTAGAAGCTACGTCGATATCCGATCTGACGAAGACTGAGCTACTATACTGGTCATGTGGGCTCTCCAGTGTAAGCTTTATTACCCCAAATCCTTGATCATCGGCTTGCAGTACCTCGGATTTTCGAACCAGCAGGACATCGACCCATGTCCCCTGCACATATTAGAAAATAGATCTTCTTTATTTGCCGATAGTTAGTGGCCAAAAATGGTTTTGATAAAGACAGTTTTGGTTGCGTTTGCATCTGTGTTGGTGCACCGGTGTTAAAAGGGTTAGTCGACTTTACTCGTTGCCAGCGGACACACAATTGTTTTCACAAGTGATTACATCCTACGTGAAGGTTCCTTTCGTGTTACTCTATATTGGTTTAAGCCAAAGTTGATAGTAACAAAAATTACATTTTATAATTGTTGCTTGAGGTTTCGATATCCACTTTGGAAATCGTTTCAAAAACAATTTATTTTAGTTGTTTAGTGGTTATGTTTTACAAAACTGACAGGTGACCTACTTTGCTTCGACGTTTAAGGTAAAGATACTTACTTCTATTTCAAAACAATTCTGAGAGTGGTACTTACGTCCTCAGGACCAAGATCGATGGCTTTACGTACCCTTAGAAATACGGTGACAGCTTCTATAATTTTTAAAAATTGTAAATTTCGTTCTCTTCGACAGAGATTGAACTCGTGCGTTTCAGTTTGAATATCTATCGATGTGAGAGTATCTTAGCCGCTGAGTTATTGAGGCCACTTGTATTATAGCATGCTACAACTTGTATTATAAATATTATGTTATTCTATATAAAAGATGTTTTGGTTGCATTTTTATTTTGAGGCATCGCACGTGATTATTTCTGGTTTGAAACATGGTAAAACTTCTATATGGAAATTTTGTCATGAACAAGACCCTTTCAAATAATATTAGATAGTAAAGTATTGCTATAGAACTATTTAAAAAAAGAAACATGAATTTCGTATTTTTGCTATTAGGTTTTCTACGTCATAACAATCTTAGAATCATAGAATACCTAAAGAAGCTTTATAATGATGAACAGCAAATGATGTTAGAACCAGAAACACCAGAAATCATTACAAACGAGGAAGTCGAGATAACCGTACAAGAAGTAAAACAAACTTTAAAAAAACTGAAGAACAGAAAAGCTGCAGGTAAAGATGGAATTCCAAATGAATTATTGAAATATGGTGGAGAAGAATTAACAGAACAGCTAACAGCACTAATTAACAAAATCATCAAACATAATAAAATACCTGAAGAGTGGAAGAAAAGCGAGATTATCCTACTATACAAAAAAGGATATAAAAAACAACCTGAAAACTACAGAGGTATAAACTTATTAAACACCACTTTGAAGCTTACAACCAAAATATTGCAAGGCCAAATAAATCAGAGAATTACCTTAGCGGATGAACAGCAGGGTTTTCGCACAGGAAGATCGTGCACAGATGCAGTATTCATCATAAAACAGATTACCGAGAAAGCAGTAGAGTATAACAGACCAGCATTCATATGTCTAATAGACCTGAAGAAAGCGTTCGATAAAGTAAAGCTTAAAGATGTAATTCACCTTCTTTACGATAGAGAAATTCCACTAAATGTTATAAAAACAATAGAGAACATTTACCAGAACAACAATATGGAAGTCAGAATAGATGACCAGCTTACAGATCCAATAGATATGGGCAATGGAATAAGACAAGGAGACTCGCTTAGTCCAACGTTATTCAATCTAATCATGGATGAAATCATCAGTACTATTAATAAAGGAAGAGGATACAAAATGGGGAACAAAGAAATCAGAATATTTTGCTATGCAGATGATGCGGCCCTAATTGCACCCAATGAAGACGATCTACAAAGACTAACCCATAGATTCAACACAAGGGCAAAGGACTTTAATATGATGATCTCTACACAGAAAACTAAAACAATTGTAATCAGTAAAGAACCAATTAGATGTAAACTGGTAATCGACGGTATCAGCATTGAGCAAGTAATGGAGACAAATTACCTAGGAATTACACTGTCTAGCTACGGAGATGTGGAGAAGGAAGTGAAAAATCAAGTACAAAAAGCTAATAAAATAGCAGGTTGTCTTAATAACACGATATGGCGCAATCCCCACATTAATACCGACGTGAAATCAAGAATCTACAAAGCAACAATAAGATCAATAATGACATACACTTCAGAGACAAGACCGGATACCTCCAAAACTCAGCAACTACTAGAAACAGCGGAGATGCGTTTACTGAGGAGAATTACAGGAAACACACTGAGGGATCGAATGAGGAGTGAAGAGATCAGAAGAAAATGCAATATACCAGAAATAAATGAATGGACACTGAACAGAAAAAAGGAATGGAACGAACACATAAACAGAATGGAAGAGACCCGATTAGTCAGAATAGCGAGGGACAAATCACCAAAAGGTAAAAGAAGTATCGGGCGACCACACAAAAGATGGAGTGATAACCTCCAATAGAGGCATTAATCGACATTGAACAAGCATTTTGCTTATAAAAAAGAAGAAGAAGAAGATAACAATCTTAAAAATCTCCCATTGGACAATTATTATTTCTGATATGAAATTTTACTATATTATAATAATATATACAATTTTTTTCTTTCTCGTTATAAACACAATTTTTTACTGACGTGGTAGATAATTTAATAACATGCTTCAATAACCTTAGAATAACTTCTAGTTTTAATTAAAATATATAAACATATAAAAAGAAACCGTCATCAAATGGTATAATGACTTAAATCGATCGGATAGATTAAATGTTGTTTGTTATTTGATTTCTAGATTGTTTTTAGTTAATTATGTCTACAGATTATACTTTTTTTTTAAACCAGATCGTTTTAACCAGTCATCTTACTAAATCATAAAATATTATTGGACATGAGTCTATTGCGTTTTTTTTTTTTCATAAAGTTTGAAGTTAAAACAACTTTTAAAAAACATTAATTTGTATAATGGACTATATTTTTAATGATATATTTGGTGTTCTAGTGTAATTCGTCAATGGTAATTATTAACATATATTTTCCTTGTTTTACAAACCAAGAGATATTCAGGTTTGTCCAATTTTCCAAAGTCCTTATGAACAAAATCACATACCAAAAAAATATTAATTCAATATAAACGTAAAGATGACAAAGCTCATGATAATTAACAAGAAACAGTTACGTCAAGCAAACCTTAGTAGAAAGAATAACGACTACCTCGACAAAGAATGGATTAACAATCAGCAGATAAACGTGTGCACTTGAAAAGCTAAATCAGTCTTCAACCGGATGGAAGCTTTCTTCAAAAGTCACAATATCTCGCTTGGTATAAAATTAAGAATACTGCGCTGCTATGTTTTCTGTATTCTGTTTTATGGTATTATTTCATGGACATTAAATGCTACAGTAATTAGGACACATTATGCGAAAATAAGACTAAATAAGAGATACAATCTGAAAATAATCCAGGTATACGCCCCCACCAGCGATTACGAAAATGAAATTGTCGAAGCCTTCTATGAGGAAATCGAAAGAGCAAAAAAGCAGGAACCGGCTCATTACAATCTGATAATGGGAGATTTTAACAGGAAACTTGGAAGGAAAAAGGACGAACAAGAAGTGCCAATCGGAGATTTTGGAATCGGAGTAACAAATGAAAGAGGCGAAATGCTTACCAACTTTCTACTGAAACACAAACTGCCGCGATTTATGATTATGAAAATCTTAACAAAGAGGCTAACACCTAAACTAGATTTCTATTAGCCCAAAGAACAGGCAGGCTTCAGGGCAGGATATGGCACAAATGACCATTTGCATACCATAAAGATCTTAATAAAAAAGTGTATCGAGTACAACATACCACTGGTTCTTGCATTTGTCGATTACGAGAAGGCTTTTGATTCTGTAGAGTTTCGAACAATACTGGAAGCCCTAAACCAAAGCCGAATAGATTACAGGTACACGACACTAATCAAAAACATAGAATAGAACGTTACATCAAGTATACGACTACACGAAGACACAGAAAAATTCAGCTTAGGTCGAGGAGTTAGACAAGGAGACAATATTTCACCAAAATTGTTCACGGCAGCTCTAGATAGTCAATATTTAAGAGCACTAAATGGCAAGATATTGGCATCAATATAGATGGAGAAAGATTAAATCACCTAAGATTTGCAGATGATGTTGTATTAATCGCAGATAATAAGATACAGTTTCTATGATGCATTCGCTTAAAAGTCTGTCTGAAAGAGCAGGATTAAAGATAAACTTTGAGAAAATTAAACTCGTAATGAGTGGAAATATAACTATTGACAATAATACCATACAACAAACAGACACTTACAAATATCTGGGATACGAAATCAAAATAAGCAGAGACAATCAAACACATGAAATACAGAGGCGAATAGGCCTAACTTGGGCAGCATTTGGCAAATTAAGCCATATTCTAAAAAGTTCAATTCCCATGGGTCTCAAGCGAAAGGTTTATACCCAATGTGTTTTACCTGTACAAACTTATGGAACAGAGACTTTAACACTCACGCAAAAATCTGCGAATAAACTTAGAGTTACACAACTAGCTATGGAACGTGCAATGCTGAACGTGAGCCTCCGAGACCACATAACAAACCAACAAATTAGGCAAAGATCAGGAGTTCAAGACGTCATCAAAAAAACCACGTCGCTTAAGTGGAACTGGGCAGGGCACTTAGCCAGAGCACAAGCTGGACGGTGGACAAGACGTATTATGGAATGGAGGCCCACAAACTATAAAAGAAGCTGAGGACGACCACCGACTAGATGGACCGATGATATAAAACGTGTAGCGGGAAACTGGCTACAAGCGGCACAGTATAGATAACACTGGAAAGAACTGAGGGAGGCCTATGTCCAGCAGTGGACGCGATCGGCTGATTGATGATGATGATGCGAAATGCATCGAGACGTGCCCTCTTAGAAGCCATATTGTAGGGAACAATAATTGGAATGCAAGGTCCAAGAAAAAGAATATTTTGGTTAAAGAATCTCAAAATCTAGATTAACACAATATCTGTGCAGCTTTTTTGCGTTGATGCAAACAATATAAAGATTGCCATGATCATCGTCATGATTAAACATTCGACATGGACAGGCACGTTAAGAAGAAGAAGAACCGAGTTAAAATATTTCGGACGTTTTAATGTTAAATTATCATCATCTTCGTCTTCACGTGCCATCTCCTCTAAGAAGGTTGGCAACCATCATGGCAATTCGCACTTTCGACGCCGCTGCTCTAAAGAGGTCAGCAGAAGTGCAATTAAACCAAGCTCTCAAATTATTCAACCAGGAGATACGTCTTCTTCCGTGACTCCTTTTACCCTGTATTCTTCCTTGCATTATTATTTGCAACAAGTTATAACGCTCGCCCCTCATAAAAGGTCCCAGATATTGCAGTTTTCTGACTTTAACTGTATTTAAATTATCATCTCTCCTCCTCAATCCTTTAGCCCTTGTCAGGGCGTAGTGACACCCTAAATATTGTTAGTCTGCTGTCTTCATTGACTGCGATCTTGTGCCATATGGACGGCTTCATGTATGGATTTTCCCACCAAACTCTTCATTTGGTCTACCCATCGTATTGGAGATCTTCCTCTTGGTCTTCGGCCTTCTACCTTTCCTTCTACTACCAATAGTTCCATGGTGCCCGTTCTTCTAGCTATGTGGCCGAAGTAAGTTAGGTATGCTTGGTTTACTTTTTTTAGTAGCCTGTCTTTTATATGAAGCTCTTCCAGAATTGACAGGTTGGTTCTATGTTCTGTCCAGGACACGCGTAGAATTCTTCTATATACCCACATTTCGAAGGCTTCAATCTTACTCCTATCGATTTTTTTGGGAGTCCATGTTTCAGCTGCATATGTAGCAATGGGAAAAATAAGGGCATTGATCAACCTGAGCTTAGTATTCCTTGTTATTGTTCGGTCTTTCCATATTTTAATTAATTTAGCAGTTGCGGTTCGGGCCATTCCTAGTCTACGTTTGATTTCTGAGGAACAATCACCATTGTTGGTTATCAGAGAGCCCAAGTATACAAATCTGTCGACCACTTCGAACATCCCTATTAGGCGTATATGCGGTAGATTATTATTTGCTCTGTCTACAATCATTATTTTTGTTTTTCCGGTGTTGATTTGAAGTCCGAATTCTTCACTTATTCGGCTTAGCCGGTCGATGATGGTAATCATTTCGACTTCATTCGCTGCTAGTATAAGTGTGTCATCTGCGTATCGCAGGTTCCTGATTTTTCTGCCTCCTATAGTGATTCCTCCATCCCATTCATCTAGTACTTTTCTCATTATATATTCAGAATATATGTTGTACAATAATGGTGATAGTATGCAATCTTGTCTAGTTCCTTTCTGTTTTGAATGCATTTGAATATATTCCATGTACTTTAACTTTGGCTGAGTTTTTATTATACAGATTTCTTATTAGGTTAACTAGGTGGTTAGGTACTCCCATATTTTCCATTATACTCCAGAGAGGATTCCATTTTACTGAATCAAAAGCCTTTGTGTAATCTACAAAACAGAGCAACATTGGTATGTTATGTTCTCTCGCTTTTTCTACTATCTGTCTGGTGTTGAGTATTTGCTCACGCGTTCCTTTTCCTTTTACAAATCCACATTGTTCTTCGGCTATCTCTGGAAGTAGAAAGTTCTTTAGCCGTTCATTGATTATATGTAGCAGGATTTTGCTTGCATGAGGGATAAGGGCAACGGTTCTGTAATTGCTGCATATGGTTAGTGATCCTTTTTTATGGATAGCGATCAAGGTTGATTCACACCACTCATCAGGCCATTCACCTGTGATCCATATCATGTTGCACATATCCAGCATTACATCTACGCCAATTTCGCCTATTGCTTTTAGAGTCTCCGCTGTTATGCCATCGATTCCTGGAGTTTTTTTGTTTCTTAGTTGGTTAAGAGCCTTCTCTACTTTTGCTCGTAAAATGATTGGTTCAGCCTCTCTGATTGCATGTTTTTTGTGTTCTGAGACTGATGCGTCATCTTTTGAAGTGTCTTTGTATAATTCTGAGCAGTAATTTTTGCAGGTCTCTGCGATGCTCTCTATGTCGCTTTTTACTTCTCCATTAGAGTCTTGAATGGCTTGAAGTTGTGGCTTGAACTCTCGGGCTAAATATTTAAATTTTTAAATAGTTCATGACTTTCATGGCGGTTTGCATGTTGCTCAAGTTCTTGACACACGTCATTTATATGGTTGTTTTTATCTCTGATGCACATACATTTTATTTTCCTGTTTATCTCCGCTATTTCTTGAGTGTTGCTTCCTGTTTTTGAGATATGTTGTAGCATAGCTCTTCTTTTTTCCACTAACTCTAGTGCTTCCCCTGACATCCAATGTTTGTTCTTTTGGGTTTTACGCGGTGTGCACTCTTTTCCGCTGAATAAATCCAGCTTTTTATTCCATTCCACGTTTTATTTGTGTCTTCTAATACTTGTGGTTTTTCTTTGCTTATCAGTTTCATCTGGAATTCTTCTGCATTACTTACCCTTATCTGTTTTGTCTGATTTATTTTTCTAGTTGTGTGTAGTCTGAGCCTGCAGTTCATTTTTAGTAGTTTATGATCTGAACCACAATATGCTCCAGGCATAGCTTTTACATTTGTTATTGAGGTTTTCCATCTTTTCCTCACGAGTATGTAATCTAAATTATCATCTATCTCCGTTCAATTAAATGAGGATGTTTTTATTTTTAAAAATCTTCAACAGAGAGAAAAAATTTAGAGCATTCTATAAGAAATTTAACATCAACAGAAAATAATTCCAGGCAACTGCAAACTAATGCAGAAGTCCAAATAGTGACCTGTTATCAAGAAGGAAATACGTATTAAATCGATAGGTGAAATACTTTAACTTGGCACCTAATATAGAATAACACGAAGAAAACCTAAAAGAAAAAAAGTTAAGGTAAGCGGAACAGACTGGAAGAAAGAAGAATCAACAACGATTTTTAAAGTTAAAGACGCAATAAAAAAACTATCCAGAAACAAATCACCCGGAATTGATAATCTCTCAGTTGAAATGTATAAAAAATTGTCAGCATACCATAATGGCTCTACAGCAGCTAATAAAAGAAATGTGGATAAAGAAATCCCTCCCCAGTGATTTCAATATTAAAATATTTTGCACCATACACAAAATGGAGATATATTTAAATACTCTAACCAAGAGGAATTACGCTAATAAACGCATCGTATAAAATGTTCTCCACTATACTATACCACCACATAGCACTACATGCAGAACAAAATGGTTATAAAGATGATAAATCGACAATTCATCAGATTGCAACTCTGGGACAAATGTTATCAAAAACATTGGAATTTGGAGTAGAAATATGTGCCCCAAATATGTTGTCTTCCTTCTTTTAATGGTGGTTAAAAGTTCTCTGTCTCTTTCTATTCTGTGCAACACCATTTCGTTAGTAATATGAATGGTCTATGGTTTTTTCAAAATTCGTCTAAAAAGCCACATCTCAAAAGCTTTCAGCTTTCTCATTAAGTCAACATTAACAGTCCATGATTCCTCAAAATAAAGAAGAATAAAGCGGATATAACATATCATGAATGTGTTGCTTGTGTGAGTCCATTTCAAATAGGTAAAGAAATAATAAATAAGACTTACTCACAATCAATTTAATTTAACTATCAGACGACTGGTTTCGCTTTCTACAATATGCAAAGCATCTTCAGATCAATCTATCTCCTCAAGAACTTCCCGTTTACTGTCAAACAACTACAATAGCAGAATTGAGTTCTCCATTTAACAATACATAGTAGTGTTAACCATGTTCTACGATCCATCAATTAATAGAGTACCGGTATGTAAGTAATGTTTATTTATTTGCTCATTTATTAATTTATTACAATCTAATAGACTATTTTATAACAATTTGTGGGCCTTACCTTGTCTGTTTAAACTTTTAAAACATTTTATACCTTTTTCTTCAACTTACTCATTTTGAAATAAAACCACAGACATGTAATATTGGCATAATTATTGTAATTTACAACATCTAATTTGTTTATCTTTATTAGACAACACCCTAATATGGGTTTTTATCATTTCAGTATTTATTTAACTTTGTATCGAGACCTGAAGATGCTTTGCATATTGTAGAAAGCGAAACCGGTCATCTGATAGTTAAATTAAATTGATTGTGAGTAAGTCTTATTTATTATTTCTTTACCTATTCGGATATAACATCTTACTATCCGATATCGGATTTGCAAATTTAATTTTTTTACTCAGAAATTTCCTCATCTTCAAAAAAGCTGCTCTTAATTACTTTATTTTTGATCTAATTTTTGTGATTTTGGATTTAGATCTTCAGTAATGCAGACTCCTTAGTACTTTATTTTGTCCATTTCTCCAATATCTTCAACTTTTGTTTGGATCCTTATGACTTTACTTCTCCTACTGATAAACATGGTTTTTCTTCTCTTTATGTTCATGGTTTATATTAACTTTATTATTATAATTACTATTATTATATTAACCTAAAGTTGCCTCTGTGATAGCGACATAGAAAATGCAGTTGCTCACTTAACTACAGTTATTCAGCAAGCTGCTGGGACGTCCACTCCAGAAATTACTTATAAACACAACTACGAGTCCTATCCTGCTCACATAAATACACTCATATTGGAAAAAAGAAAACTGCAAAAGAGGTGGCAGATCACTAGGCATCTAGAAGATAAAGCAAGACTTGCTTGCAGACATCTCAGAATATTTAAAGAAGATCCCACTTACAGATAATACAATCTATTCGCTGTGAAAACTAACAAAAAAACTTAAACATAACAAATAAATGAATATGCCTATCAGGAAACAAGATTACACGTGGGCTAAACTGACATGGATAAAGCATATCATCTATGCGAGGTATTTCAACCACATCAGAGGGAAATCTCAGTTGAAGAATTGCAAGTTATTCATTAAGTCGTAAATGCACCATATCAAATGGCTCCACCTATTAAATCTGTAAGGAAATCTGAAATCAAAGAAATAATTGATAATCTGCGAATTAGAAAGTCACCTGGATATGATTTAATATCTAGTTATATATATATATATATATATATATATATATATATATATATATATATATATATATATATATATATATATATATCCGGTTTTTTAGGCGTTACGCCCGTCCGGTAGGGATCTATGGAGGAGTATCACCGAGCCGCAAGCCCTTATCTCTTGCCGTACTACTCCACCATAGGCCGATCAGATCCCAGCATATCCTAGTCTAAGCCGCAGATTCATCTAGAATTTTAAACTGCTGCGTTAGACTTTTTGTTTTCTGTACATCGAGCTGGGGCTCGACCCACATCCACTAAACCATTCGACAGTGAAGCGAATGAGAGGCAGCCGCACAGCCCGCTGAGCTATCTGACCGACTAATATCTAGTTTAGTACTAAAAAATCTACCCGACAAAGGTGTAAGTTTAATTACTTATATAGTTAATTCAATATTAAAAACAGATTACTTTTCCACTACAATGGAAAGTTCCTCAAATTGTTCTTATTCCAAAACCTAATAATCATCACACAGAAGTATCTTCATATCGCCCAATTAGCTTGTTGCCTATTATATCCAAAGTATTTAAACCACTTTTTCTGAGAAGACTGGAGCTTATCTCATACGACAGTTATGTTTTACGGAATTATCAGTTGGTTTAGGAAACAACATTTCCTAGGTACCATCGAGCAAACTCATAGGGTGGTAAAGACTATCAGAAATTCGCTTGAACACAAAATTTACTGTACTGCTGCATTTCTAGATGTCTCTCAAGCATTTGACAAAGTTTGGAATATAACTTTAATCCAAAAGAGGTAGGGAAATCACTAGCCTATTTCCAGTTTGTTCCAGAGTTCCACAAAGAAGCATACTAGGACTCACCCTTTACTTAATATACAGATCAGTTCTCCCAACAACGACCAATACAGCAATCGCTATCTATGCTGATGACACAGTTATCATATCTTCAAAGTCTACAGCAACTGAAGCATCCCAGGTATTACAAAACCACCTACTTAAACTGGAGAACTGGCTTAAACTGTGGCGAGTCCAAGTTAACAGTTTAAAATCAACACAAATAACGTTCACTTTAAAAAAAAAAGGTGTCGCGCCATCAGTTTCTATAAACAACACTCTTCTACCAGTTAATACCGTCGTTAAATACTTAGGAATTCATTTGGATAGCAAACTTAATTGGGGCATCCACATCGGGGTTAATCTACAAGAAAATATATTGGTACATTTCTCAAAAACCTAATCAGCCTGGAGAACAAATTTTTGATATATAAATATACATATTTTAAAACCGGTATGGCAATATGCAGCACCAATCTGAGGTACAGCAAGTAATACCAACATACAAAAACTTCAGCGATTCCAATCAAAAGTACTGTGCTAGATCTGCGATGCCCCTTGGTATATTACAAACCACCGATTACACCACAATCTACAGTTACCAACAGTTAGCGAAGAAATATCTGCTGCAAACTCTGTATACAAGACCAGACTATCCTGCCATCCAAGTCCGCTGACCACGCATCTGCTCAACATTTCACACGTAAGAAGATTAAAACGACCAGATCCTTTGGACCTTTAGTAAATCTGAAGAAACATAGCACAGTGTCATAGTGTGGTGAAATACGTGTTTATTCTGGTGTTTTAAGTTAAACTTTATTTGTTAAGTTAAAGTATAAATTAATTGATATATCATAGATGTCATTGTACATAAATTATACATACCTATTGCCTATTGTTTGTAATGAAACAGATTGCAATAAACATTGGATGTTAAAAAAAATGTTAATTGTTAAACCAAACTATTCCCCTGTATCACAAATGTTTAGTTGCGTCTGCAGGTCTTACTCACTTTCAGTGATAATGACTGTATCGTCGGCGTAACGAATGTTATTTATATTGGCACCATTTATCTTGACCCCTTATCGATATTTCGCCTTGATATTGCAAGCATCTGCAGACAAAAGACATACAAAATTTACCTACATATTTGCTCTATTAATCTTAATCTTAACCATTATTATAAGTACAACCGAAATCGACAAGACAAACTAATCCAAACAGTATCTAGATTTATCCAAACTTAAAGAAAACGAAAAAGTAAGATTTAGTCAAAGCGTTTACCTATCTCTGGATCGGCTTTGAGATAAAAACAAAACCATTCCAAGGGTATAATTCAATTCGGAAGCTAATCTTTTCCCCTCTTTCAAAATGGGGAAATGTGTCGAGTAAAATTCGAACAAGTGTCACGACATCCCTTAGATTAGAAAGCATTTTTCTTTAACATTCAGACAATAATATTTTTCTTTCATCGACTTCGAGAAGTTGTTCTATGGAAATAGAATCGAAATTTGCAGGAAAGCAAAGCTCAGTAAAATATAGAATATTATCCTTAAAGAAAAGCAATTTAAATAAAAACTGAACTACAGGGTAGGACTTGGAGTGAATAAAAGGTTAAACAAAATAACACTTAAAAGTTATTGTAAAGTTTTACATCATTTTTCCTCATAGGTAGTCCGTTAATAAGAACGTAATCCAGGAACAATAAATGTATCGGTTATACAAAATATTAATAAATTTAGTGCAAACACTAATTTTAGCCCAAAAACTCGAAGAATCGAAAATGGTTTCTTACTAGTGTAAGGATAATAAGACAGCGAATGACAGAATTATTATATTAGATCTTAACCCGGACATGGTTATCCGCACGTGGTTACCTGACTATCGTAAATTTTACTACCTATAAAAAATGCCTTGTAGTTACAAAACGTATATTCAAAATCTGAATAGGAGAGTTATTATCAGTAGTAATATCCCTAGGACATTGATAACAGACGAGATAATTTCATGACAATCGAAAGCTCGTTCCTTGGTAACAGCACGAAGCCGAAGGCTGAGTGCTGTTACCAAGCAACGAGCTTGAGAAATTTGTCATGAAATTATGAGGCATTCATCAATGTCCGAGGGATATTCGGCGGATAATTTTTCGAAAAAAAATCATAACTCAACATAACGAAACATTTATTTATTAAACGTACAGTTAGTGAAAGTACAATAATTATTAAAATTTAAGTTAACATCAGATTCGTTGCTGTTCTCTACTATAGAAGATCTATTACCACGCATAATATTTATAATATTGTTGTGGTGTTCTTGATCGAGATTTAAGTATGGTTTTATAGAATTCTGATTGCCATGACCAGTAATTTTTAGCAATTGTTGTTCTTCTACACCACTTTTTGCTAATTCGCTAACAGCAGTTGATCTATTCGAGTGATTTGTTATCTATGTTATTCTATGTTCATTTAACTCATATTCTCCTCCGCAGCAAAATTCCATGAATATTCCCCAAATATATTTGTGACTGTAGGTTGTATTTCTGGGAATCTTTTCTTTGATTAGCGCATTTATACTCTGAACATTCTCATTGCCGAAACATGACATTTTGAAATTTATTTGGATGAAGTTGTCAAACTCGATCGTGTTGTCATAGGGATTGAAAATTACACTGAATGCAATTATCAGTCTAATGTTGACATGATTGGGTGAAATTGTTCCACATGACACAAAATGACGAAATTTGAATGGTTGTTAGAACAGTCGAAAAATTATCACTATAATGATATATTTTAAATGAATAGAATTGGTTAATGTTTTAAACACTCGGTGCAAATTGTTCCACGATGTTTACCGCTTATCGCATGCTTGCATACTTGGCAATATATAGCCAAGTAGTTGTCATTGTAGCCGTTTTTGACTTGGACAATAAGAGCAAATTTTTCTTTTTGTTTCTTGATATGTGTGAACTTCTTCTGCAGCAGGTATCTTTAAAATATGAGCTATATCGTGACAAATATTTCGATGCAAAGTAGCGGTTGCGAGTATTTGTCTCATCCATGCTTCAGCAAGAGACTGGTTTAAATCAATCATATACTGGTACCGAGAGACGAGCTTTTTACTTCGTTTTAATGTGTTGTATGTGTAAATAAGATAGGAATTAATACTGACTCTCTTAACCATTTCATAAAATATACACCACGGTCAATATAGGGTTTTCCTGTTACAGCTCATGTTGGAACACATTTGGTCAAAAGTATCTATAATTTTTTTTATAATTACACACCTGCCTGTTTCTTCTGATACTTCTGCGGTTTCGTGCAAAGTTGAAAGAAGTAAAACTAATTTCTGTTTTTTAGGGACGTAAGATAACAAAGTTTTCTTCTGATCAAAACAGAACATCGAAGAGTTTGCATTTTGATCTTTTAGTGCCAACATCTCTGTGGGAATTTCTTTTTTTTTTGCTAAGAGTACCTAATGCTGTTAATTTATATGGCTCTTGTAAGAGTTCATCGACTAATTTCACCGACGTATACCAGTTGTCCATGGTTACGTTCCGATTTGATCCATGGACGGATTTTGTTATTTCTTTGACATACTGCTCTGCTAGTGGCAAAACATTGGTATTAGTTTTCTTTCCCAAATAGGAACTTGCATCCAACGTATATTTACTGGAGCAATCACATAACATAACAATCTTAATCCTATACTTTGAATGTTTATTGGGATGTACATCCGTAACGGGCATTTTCCCTGGAATCCTAGCAATTGCTTATCAATTGAAAGATATGATGGAGTATATGAATTGCGGCAAATTTCAATGAAAACATCCCCTATTACGAGGATATGAGTAAAAGGATCATTTACTTTTCTCTCTGCCTTGTTTGCTTTTCGTCAAATCTTATACAATTTAGTAGAAATGTAAAGCGATTACAACTCATACATGCTCTGTAAAACGTTCCTGAAATGAAGGTGTTAAACATATATTTTGCAGATAAATGGTTATCTTTCTTTGTGGCAGAAAGGACAGGAATTGCAAGTAAGGCAATAATTCTTGAATTGATATTTGAGAAACATTTTCATGATTATTATAGTTTTAGCGGTACCTCTGGGACCTAATACTAAGTTAATAAGATTTATTGCAGCTGTCCTTCTTGATTTATGGGGAACTTCGGTCGACCAGTTATGACCATTCTTAACCTTAATTTTTTTTTGGACCACTACACACTTTGATTTTCCAGATATCGACGTAGAAACTTTTTCAATATCCGCAATGGCATCTTGCCCTATCGGTTCATTAGAACAAGGAATTAAATCTTCGACAGATTTATTATCAGAGTGTGAAGATTCTATCTCCAGATTATTTTCTTCCCAGTCGCTGCCACTGTCTTCGAAGGGATCTGAGTCAAAGTCTTCACCATTCATAATACGCACAGCCTCTTCTTCCAATTCTTTTTCTGTCAGTGACCTTTTGGAATCCGTTTTACCGAAATCCAAAATATATTGTTCTGGAGCTATTTCCTTGGAGCGTCTTATGTAATTTACTATTTTATTAGGGAATAAAGACACAATGTTAGTTTGAAATTAATTTATTTGACGTTTTGACTTCCACTTCGGAAATCAGTATCAAAATACCGATTACATAAAACGATTTCCTAAGTTGAAGTCAAAACGTCAAATAAATTAATATATATAATATATAACAAGTGAGTCTTCTACAGCTGGCGCCGCTTCTCGCATCCTAATTTCCAGCATTTTCTGTCGATGCAATCTTCAGTTGTTAGATCTCTAGCGGTCATTGCATCGTCGACATCGTCTCTCCAGGATCGTCTTGGTCTACCTCGTTTTCTTCTAGTTGGCGGAGTCCATTCTTCTATTTTTTTGGCCATCTATTTTCCGGCATTCTCTGAAGGTGTCCATACCAGTTAAGTCTTTGGGCTTCGATTGTGTCTATTATGTCTAGATCGATTTCCATTTCTCTCCGAATATCTTCGTTTCTCACAGTAATTCATTTCCATGGCCTTAATTTTTGATTAGTTTCTTCGGTTTATTTTCCAGAGTTCGGCGCCGTACAGTAAAATACTTTCTATTTTTTTTATTTACAATTAAGGCGCATCAACCTAAGTGGTTATTAGCGCCGCTTGATATTACAATTTTGCTTTACATTTTTTTTAGACATAGATTAAACATAGACATAGACATAACATAGATAGAGTTTTACATACTTCATAAATCTGAGATGAAGTACATTGGTTAATAGAAGATTACACATTTATTTGTACAGGCACTGATGTTAAATTTTGTTGTATATTCCAATTGACTTTAGAAAACTTAAAACAGACGAATATACACAGTTTTCTTGTAGACACTCGCGTAGCGTTGTCGGAAAGTTACACTTTTGCCTCTCATTTAAATATGCCGGGCATTCGACTAAATAATGTTTGACACTTAAACTGTTAAAACACTTACCGCATATTGGATGAACACTTCCAGTAATATAGTATTCGTGTGTTAAGCGTGTATGTCCTAATCTCAATCCGTTTATTATAATTTGGTCTTTTCTGTTGCTACACATATTCTTCTATCTTGTAACAGTTGTTTTTATGTCTCGTAGTTTTTTGTTGAGATTGATTTCATTCTTGAAGCCACTGTTCTTTCAATGTCGAGTTAATCCAGTGATGAAAATCTTTCTTACAGGTAGGTCACTTTGTATTATTGTTTTATAATTGTTTCTTTTATTTTCTTTTGTTATTTTTTTATTCCATAATAGTTCGTGTAACTGTCTGGTGGCTGATCTTGCTTGGCCAATCTTGGAATGTATTTCTTCGCAACTTCCTGCTTTTGATGTTATTTGGACTCCCAAGTATTTAAAATTGTCTGTTGGTTTTATAGTTCCCATTTCGATTTGTAGGCTTTCTGGTTTTTCTCCTACAACTAAGTACTCAGTTTTTTGTATATTAATTGTGAGGCCCCATTTGGTGTAATCATCTTCCAGTTTTCTAAGCATGTAGCCTACATCACTCTCGTCTTCAGCTAGAATGGCTTGGTCGTCAGCGAAGTGTATCGTGTACAATCTATCATCTCCGATTGAGATGCCCATATTGCAGTACTTTCTTCTCCACAGTGAGAGTGC